>JAQFVV010000004.1:15216829-15723630 GCA_028023455.1 Epiperipatus broadwayi
GAGTTTGAAGACATTACGTGTCTAAAAAATTCACGCTTGCAAGCTGAATAGAAATTGTTTCATAAACGCTCAGAGTTTGTATTTAGATCTAGTTTCTTTATTCCTGTCTTTCACTGACGATAGCAAATAGCTTGAAATCATGATCTGAAAGTGGAATTATAGTTAGAGATAGTGAATACTAACTACTCTGACGTTTATGTAAACAAAACATACGCTTGATGGGCGTTTTTGGTAGAACGCCATCTGTGGACATAAATACAAGCGTTAGCAAGTTTTTTAACTTGCATTTTTGTTTATCATAAATGTACCTTTGAGGTCTTTCTTGCAATGATATAGATTGCAGAGGCTTCTACTATGTGGTGATGCTGAACTGAGATCAGACCCATATAGCTATCTGGTTTGCTATGCTGAGTTTGAAGACATTACGTGTCTAAAAAATTCACGCTTGCAAGCTGAATAGAAATTGTTTCATAAACGCTCAGAGTTTGTATTTAGATCTAGTTTCTTTATTCCTGTCTTTCACTGACGATAGCAAATAGCTTGAAATCATGATCTGAAAGTGGAATTATAGTTAGAGATAGTGAATACTAACTACTCTGACGTTTATGTAAACAAAACATACGCTTGATGGGCGTTTTTGGTAGAACGCCATCTGTGGACATAAATACAAGCGTTAGCAAGTTTTTTAACTTGCATTTTTGTTTATCATATATATATAAAGTTGAAAGGAAAAGTAGAAATGAATGCAGACAAAAAAATTTGTAGATATTTTTCTACCTTCCTAGAATAATAATAACTGTAAAGGATTAAATAATTCTGATTGTAAAATAAAATTTCATTATGAAATAAATAGGTAAAAAAGTCTAAATAAATATTAATATTGAATTCTGGTTTTGAAAATTAAAAAACAAGCATGTTTTTTTTTGAGATCTTTCAATTAATGCTTATATACATTTCTCTATTTTTATGTAGAAATCTTTGTATATCACACTGATAAAAATTTCAAAGTTGCTTTTAAAATGATTAGAATTGTTTTTAATCAAGAAAAAAAAACAATTTTTAAAATGTGTTTTTATCACCTCAGATGACTTATAAGAAGAGTTGATAAAGAGATTAGAACAGTCTGGTTTTAGTTTTTAGTTTTGGTTGATGGAATTTGTAACGGATAGCCAGAAAAATTGGCTTGTTTGCAGTAGTTGGTAGCTGTAGCAGAATAGTTAACTGCAGAGCTGGGTTTACATACAGAGCTGCCATGAAAATATAAGAATGCAAGGAAGGCAAAGTCCAGAAGTGGTCTACTAGTTCTATATGCTGAAGTTTTGATTCATATGATGCCAGAGCCACTTCTAATGGATCAATTAGCCTGGACAAATATGGACAAGAGTTTGCTAGCCTGAACACCATCAAGCCCTAGACTGAAAGGAGATAACTGCAGACCAACTTACCTAGACTATACCTATCTTAATAATGACAATCCAAGACCAATTCACCAAAGGAATCCTATCAGTTGAAGAAGTCATTGGACATATGATGCTGAACCACAGGCAAATGCATCACATATATATAATGTGAGTTGTTTTAAATGATTCATTTTTGAAATGACATTCTAAAAGTGAGATATATAATATAGAACGCTTTTGTTTCAAATCATTTATTGAGAAAACAAAAAGACATTTTAAAATTTATATTATAAATTCTAAAAAACATTATGGTTGAGAGTGACCTGTGATGGTCATACATATATAGAGATAATATTATTTCTAAATTTATTGAGAAAAGAAAAAAAAATAATTTTTAAAAATCTATATTTTTTAAAAGTAATAATTTTGCTTGGATAAAAAAATGAACAAATAAAAAGTAAAGTATTTTATAATCTAAATTTAAACACATTGAATTAATCAATCAAAACAGATACTGGTTGAAAACTGACTTTATTTTTTTAAAAAAAATGTAATCATCAAAGAGTAAAACTTGTTATTAAAATAAATATTATATACTTTCAATATTAAATCAATTATTTAAATATACTATTCTTGTAACAAATTTAAATATGTGATATAGATGTGTGCACCTGAAATTCAACACTCACATATGTATATGTAAAATTTTAATCATTTATAGCATTTTTATACAACTTAAAATTTTAATTATATATTATTTTTGACAATTCAAATATCTCTAGAAATTATAATGCCATGTGTATATACCAATGCATGTCAGATGGACATGTATAGGTAAATTTTAATCATTTATAATATTTTTTATACAACTGAAAAGTTTAATCATGTATTTATTATTTTATGATGATTGAAATATAGTTATCAAATGTACTGCACTTCTGTGTATATATATATATATATATATATATATATATATATATATATATATATATATATATATATATATATATATATATATATATAGTGAGTGTCAAATAGAACACATGTAAAATTTAATCATTTTTAAATTTTATTAAATGTCAATTGAAATATATTTATGTAATAGTAAAACTTGCATTTGTGTGTCTAAATGGAACATATATATATAATAACTTGAATTTTGTATATTAATCAGTAAATCACAATGTGATAATTTTTTGGAAATTGTATGTTAATCAAAATCAGAAGGCTTATATTTGTAGCCTTATTTTAAAGACAATTTAATATCATTTTTTTAATTTTTTGTTTTTAATAAACATGTCTTCAATTGTTAAAACTATTCCAGTGGCTTAATTCTAAATGGTTTTTTAGATTATATCATGTATTGCATCATCATCTTGATCACTATAACAGTAATAGAGTGTATGTTCTCTGAGCTAGATTTGAGCATAAGTCTGATATATAAAAGAGGGTGTATATGTTTATGGGCATCCAGTTGACATAGGGTCCTGGTTGAAACAAAAAGAATATTATTTAAAGTCCATGCACTGTATTTTATTTAATTTAGTCTTTATTAGAATTTAAGTTTATAGTTGGCCAGTACATTAATGGTACTAAGTGGCCAGAGCATTGATTATGATCAGCATGTTTTAATATCCCAGCATTATTTCTTTTTATTATTATATATCTAGATGGATGGGCACTTACTTGGTGCATCCAAGTTATGTTTAAATAAATTCCCCAAGCTGTCAAAGACTCAATAGTTAGCCTGGTCAACAATAGATGAAGTTCTAATGTAGTCACTAGATTGACTGTTGATTTATTTTGATGATATTCCCATCAATGATGATGGTGTATGATTATTTCTTTTACGTATTAATGGTACTTACTTATACTTTTTGGTCTAAGGAGTTAGCTGGCTGATCTCTCCAAGAGATCTCAGAATTGATCTCTCAGAGAGATATCAAGATCTCTCATGCTCCTATAATATATAAAATTTATTATACATTTTTGATAATAAACATTACTTTATTATTTTAATCTTATATCTTAAAATATTAGATCATGATATACTTAAAATTTCATTATTTGAATTATCTTGTTCAACTGGGATTGATGAAGATTTTTCCATCACTCAGATATGGCCATTCTTGATACCCCATCCTGTTACAATATATATATATGTAATTAATAAATCAAGTTATAAATTTCATAACTTGCTTTTAAGCTTGCATTTAAATGATCACTAGATGGAACTTATCAATAGCTCTAAACAAGCTTTATTTTTATAAGTGCCAAAAAAGAAAGAATTCAAAATCTCTATCGTTATGTCTTTACCTCCAGACTAATTGTTTTCGAGCTTATGGCTCATTTCAGTGGAGAGCTGGGACTCTAGAAACTAGATTTAAAAGACTAACTCAAAATCAGCACTTATAAAACGTGTTTCTATCATTTTATAACTTGTTTTATTAATTATTATAAGTGCACCTTTGATTGTTTTTGTGATGCTATATTGCAGAGGCTATTACTATATGGTGAAACTGAGATGAATTCAGACCCGTATAGCTATCTGGTTTGCAAAGTTGGATTTGAAGACATTTACATGTCTGAAAAGTTCAGACTTTCAAATTGATAGAAACATGTTTTATAAGTGCTGACTTTTGAGTTAGTATTTTAGATCTAGTTTCTACAGTCCCAGCTCTCTACTGAGGTGAGCCATAAGCTCAAAACCAATTGGTCTGGAGGTAGGGATTTAACGATAGAGATTTTGAATTCTTTCTCTTTCGGCACTTATAAAAATAAAGCTTGTTTAGAGCTATTGGTAAGCTCCATCTAGTGATCATATATATGTATGATGTTAAATTTAAGTATCTCTAAAAATAATGTGTATATGAAGTTAAATTTCAACATGCTATATGGCTTTTTTGAAAAGATATATGATCTGTATATATCTATAGCATAGAAGTTTGGTCTGACTTCAGGGTAATGGATAGTTGTGATAGAATTGAGCTCAGATGAATGGTATACTGATAAAAACAAAAGCTTACAATTCACATATATGTTATTTGTTTTAATTACGGCATCTACTGTTGCTTTTTATCATCCAAACTTTTATTCAATAATCTTTTTGCTATCCAGTTTTCGATTTTATTTTTTTTATATAACATATATTTGTTCTGCATTATAAATATTTTTCTTCTTTTATTTGAATATATTATTTATTCTTATTTTAACTCCATTTAATTTTTCATCCAACTAATTATAAACTTTATACTAAGATCCATTTCTTTAAAATTCAATAAAACAATCTTTATCACGTAAACCATGAGCCATATCTATTTTACTCTAGGGAATATACATGTTGCTTCTTAATAAGGCTTTTAAATCTATTATAAATTACTACATAATCCTTTTTTAAATAATCATCATTTGGAGCTTTTTATATGTTTAGGGTTCATCAACATTCTGTGGTTCATGTGCCATTTTGTCATCTACAAGTATTATGCACTATAAAACATTTGCATTACTTTTCAATTTTTATATAAAGTATGATATAGATTAGGCATATCCAGCATTTTAACATCTTTGGGTTACAGTGGAAAAGTTTTCTTGGGTCGCACATTAAATACACAAACATTACCAAAAAGTAATTAAAAAAAAAGGTCTGAGCATAATTTATGTGATATCCACCACTACAAGAAAAAATCCTCACATAATAATCCTAATTATGCAGTGACCCACCCATTCAGAGAGGTTTTTTTTTTAACTGTTAAGCAGGTTCCAAGTTTGTGGTTACTGATATAGAAAATATACATTTTGAAGTAATAAAACATCATTGATGTTGTGTTTTTATATAAAAGAAGGCAACAGAAAACTAATGGGTTATTTGACATACTATTTGAGAACATAGTGTGTTTATTTTAATCATATTGCAACTCATAATCATAAAAAAATCTCACAATACTTTAACTAAGTTTACAATTTTGTATTGGACTGCATGAAGCCCATGGGCAATAAGTTGGATAGCTGATATAGATAACTAATATTTAACATTTATTTTGTAATTTAATAATTAATTTAAATATTACATGCTTTAATGAGGATTCAGAATCTGTTTTCTTTTCACTGGATTTAGTTTTGGGTTTGCTAATGGAAAAAATATTTTTTCAAATGTGAATTAGTCAGATGTGACTGCATTATTGATGAAAGTAATTTTTATAAAAAATAAAATTGCAAGATTTATAAAGAATGAACAATTGTAAAATGGAAGTTAAAAGCAATTACTGACTTATTCTGAGTTAATTCTCCTAAGAAGCTGAGTATGAAATGTCTACTTTGAGAATGAATGCCAAACAATTTTTTTTTCATTTAATTTACTGAATTTGAATTTTCATTATATTGACTTTTTGAAATATCAATAAAAATTGTTTTTTGATTATAATATTAGTTTCCAAAATCTAGACTTTATTTTTATAATCAGGAATTCAGTGTTCTGAAATTAATTCCATAACATGTTATGTTTGACCTATATTTTATAGATTGGCCATCTCTACTATATGTAAATTGTCTGTGGTTTTTTTTAAATCATGAATTCATCATTACCATACTATTTTCTCTATAAAAAAACATTTTCATTACTCTTTTATATTTTATTCCAAACTTATAATTACTACACATGTTTGCATTCATTTTCCAATTTGTTTATGCATGCTTTCTATCTCTTTGTAAAGTTCATTATTTATCATCAATTACTGCAATTTGTAAAATCTTTTTTTTCTTTTTCTAAGATTAATATCTGCTTCTCCAGAAAAGTGCAGCAGTAACATTTCTCATGATAATATTTAACTGAGTATCCAGAAGTTTAGTATGAGATCTTTTTATCCAATCAGGGGCACAATATTCACCAGCAGAAGTACAAATGCTAAGGAAGCTGTTCATAAAGCACTTGCATCATAATTCCAATTATGACAGTTTTCCTTCAGCTCATCTGACAATTAATGTTATTAGGATGTGAAAATAATGTCTCCACATGGAAATCAAACTTCATCTTAATGAACTTCTGGCTGTGCCAGTACATTAAGAAAATACACAATAAAACTATCTCTTTTTTTTTCTATGTATCAAAGCATCGATGGGAAGCGAACCCACAAACCCGGGACAACTGCTTGTAAGGCAGCTGTGCTGACCACTTGACCACCAATACTTGACACAATAAAACTATCTCTTTATAATAAAGATTCGTAATTTAGATAGTGCAGCTACATAAATTTATATATAAGGTTGTTATGTAATTTGGTTATGTGATTGTAGGGTAGTTTTAAATATATACTTATGTAGATATTTGCAACAAGAAAAATTACACTGATTGAGATTAAAATAAAAACGTTTTTTTCTTGAATTAATTATTTTTTTAAATAACATTTTTTTTTACTAAATTATCATTTAACTTTTGTTTAATTAATATCACACTGTGCAGTAATATTTGAAACTTCAGCATTTTATTTTTATCATTACATGTTAAATAACAATGAGTTATTCACACTTGGTAACCTAGAATTCTGCCCTATTGAGATGGTCTTTCTTCACTTAGGATTTTAACACAATTTTTTGTACTCGCACATAAAATGTTATTTGGCACTTTCGATATTAATACTATAATTGAATATAAAAACTTATTAATTAATGGCTTTAATAATCTTTACCTATATATTAGCTACTTCCAGAGCATTTTATTAATGATCAGTTAGCTAGCATATAAATATATACTACTGAATTATTAAATATTGGATTTTAAATATATTTTAATATGTTAAATAATTTTAAACATTATTGAATAAAGAAGAGTAAAAGAGAGTAAATGAATGTTATGTTTTGTAAATAGTAAGATGTATGGAATAATTTTGCCCATGCTTTAATATAGAATTTAGTTTAGTGCTATTTGATTAATTATTAATGGAAAAATAATATTTAGGAAAGCAAGAAGTGCGTTATTATACATTGATTAAAGATGTAGGTTGATATGGTTGTATTAAAGAAATCAAGACGTTGTAAAGAGTATTAATGAGCATGGTTGTTAGGAGATTATAATATTCTTATAATAAGAGTAAATTTTCAATTGTTTTTTTTTTTTTTTTTTGCAAAACATTCCATGAACTGAAATTTTAAAAAATTGCATATTGAAAACGATATAAAGAAAAGAAAAATTAAAAGAACTTATTTATAATGTAATTCGATCATTTCATGAATCAGCCACTGGACAACCCAAGAAACACAAATTATCAGAATTTGAAGATTACTTAAATTAATGTGATATTTAAATGTTAATGATAAAGTAAAATTTTATATGCTATTGAGAAAGGTTATTACATTATAGATAGCTGTAATTTAATACTTAATTATATACAGCACTTTTTTGTATCTGCATTCTCTATATCTATGGTTTCAGTCATTCATAACCAATATATATATATATTAAATAAAAATGTACTAATAACAAAAGAAATTTTAATTTTCTACATGTTAATTTTTTTAGTCTACAGTATATATAGCAGTATGCACTCACATCTTATACATGTATGTGTGCTATAAGTTTTCAATATACTGTACATCATGTATATGTGTATATTTGTATTTAAAATGCATGTCATAATATGTTTTACTACTATCCATGAATTTTGGTATTTGTGCCACAACTTGGAATTAACTGTCAATGATATAAAGAAATTATCATTATTTTTATTAGTATTATAATTGAAAACTCCAGTTTTTTTTATATTATATATAAAATATTATATGTATGTTTTTATTTGTCAGAACTTTTTGCACAACTGATAGGGATTATTATTTTCTGCATGTCAAAAATTTAATTACTATATATATATATATGAATAGATATCTATTTGGAGCTTCAATCTATTAAGTAAAATTTACAATACAATATTATTGTTACTACTTAAAAGAAAAATATTAATGTTTATTTTTTATAGACTTTTTTCTTCTCTTTTTCACATATTTGTTTATTTATCTACACCATGAAATGCATTTTATATTTCATGTATGATTAAATAAGTCATAAGAAGAAAAGTAGTGAAGCTTTAAAAATTTTGCTATTCTTATCTTATCATATAGTTAAACATAGCTAAACATTTATTTATCAACCATTATTGGGTAGTTAGCTATGTTAACTAAAGGTTATTGACCTGAAAGAAAATTTCTAAACTTGATTGAAATCTAGAAAAAATTCAAGTTTTTACCTGGCCTAGATTCATATCCAGATTATAAGATAGGTAGGCAGATGTATAATCACTATACCAAAGTAGGCAGATGTATTAATCACTATATAATGAGATACTTCATTCAGTATATATATATATATATTTCTCAGATAACAAAATTGCAAAGCATCTTAGAAACAAATGAACTTTTTAGTTATAATATAAAAACTTAATTTACCTTAAACTGTTTTAATTTTTCATATATTTTCAAATAATAAAAATAAAATTAGAAATTGGTTATATTTGATTATCTTTTTCTTGATATCGAAGTGATTTTTTTTTTAGTCTTCTTTATCACCATTTTTTAATATATATATATATGTTAAATTCCATCTCAAATAGAGCCTCAAATGATAGACCAATATTAATAAAATTCAATGTTTCTCCTAATTATATTACCAGCACCTTGAGATATATGTCTCAAGAGAATCATTGTCATCCACTTTCATTATCTCCTATATTTGGTTATAATCATATTATCCAGACGAGATTATTTCATCACATATACTACATTTTCTTGCGATATTTTATCACATTGCCTTATCACAAAGAGAAAAACATTGTAATGTATGCAGCATGTATTTGTGATAGTAAAGTTCTTTGAGAAAGGCAGGCTGGTATAATATAACCTAAAACTGAATGATTTTTTTATATAATAAATCTATTACTCATTTTTAAATAATTATTTTTTTTATTTCGGTCAGCAAGAGAGCCCAGAGTACTACTATAGTTCTTTTATACATAATTTATGTAGTATTTGCTTTTGATTAAGAGAATTCTCTCCTTCATTTCAAATTGTAGTATGAGAATTGGACTTCTCTTTACTCCTCAAGAACTTGCATCCCTCGTATATTATAGCTGCGTTGTTGATTTTTAAAAAGCACGTTTTCTTATATTTTAATGGCATTTTATTTTAAATACTTCATCCATTAATAGTTTTTCCCATCTCTATGGAAGCAGAAAAATGTCTCAACTTAATCTTCTTGCCTTTTATGAAAGTGCCTTGAGAATGGGGGATAATGGGCCTGGGAGTGATTTCAGCTCAGTAAAGACAATTTCTTTATAACTTCCATGTCAATAGTTTTAATTTTCTCCCCTCACTTAATTTAGTTGTTGTATTTTGTCAGCAACTAAGTATGTGTGCGTCTTTATAACAGAATAATTAACTCAACTATTAAATATTTTAATTACTAAAGATTATCGTTTAATTAAATATTTATATTTTCTGAAAAAAAAAATTAAATAGAATTGAAGGATTAATTAAATATTAAAATAAATAATTGTATGTCGTTTTTATAATAAACTGTTAATTTAAAAAATTAGAAATTAGATAATTGTTTCATTTTCATTTAAAAATTCGCGAATCAACATTATTTTGAAATGAAAATTTAATTTGTTAAGCTAGAAAAATGATTAGTATATATGGGAGTTTTTTTTTAATGTGAAATTTGAACTTCTGACCACTATTGTAGATACTGGCAAAAAGAACAAGCAGTGACGTCATACGGGCCAGATATCTGAAAGAAAAATCAAATCCTAAATCTATTTTGAATTTGAAAAAAAAATCAGTTTTAATTGACCCTGATGCAATTTATGTGTTGTCAGTGGAAGAAGCTGCATTATCGACTTTGCTATAGAGACCTTCTATCCCATATATCAACGTTAAATATTGCTAGAAGTTATGAAAATATGACTGGAAATACTTTTCTAAAATAAGAAATATTGTATTACCATCTGTGATTAGATTAATTGATATTTAGCACTAAAATGACATAAACATAAAAGTTTCACTCAGTTGGCCAAATAGACTTTTTTTTCTGGTTTATAAAACTTAATTATTCAAACTAATGGGGATGAAAAATGGTTAAGGATAATCAAATGTATATAATATTGCTTCAGTTATTATGAAGCAAACCGTAACAATGTGAGGTTATTATTACCATGTTTTGTAATACGAAATACTGTATAAATAAAAAATAATTGGTATAGAAAATGATTTGTAACTGTTTTGAAGAAACAATTTTTACTCATGTCTCTGAACATAGGATGCTTTTTAAAATTTAAAACACTGAGCAAAACAGCTTTAAATGAAGTTAATTTATTATTTAAAGTTTTAAATATATATAACTGCAACTGCATAAAAAATAAACCAATAATGAAGTTTTACGGAATACTTTTTCGTTGAATTGTTTGTAATTATAAAAAAACATATACCTTTTAAAAATTGCAGATAATTTTTTATAAAAGTTATTACATTATCTGTCATTTTCCTTATGTAATATATGGAACAAATTGACCTAATTATTTCTGGTCGTTTTACATTTTCCAATTTTGCATCGCATAAAAAATGATTGCAAAAAACGTTCATCATTTAGTCATTAGCAAATGAAAAAAATTACTAATTACAAAGTTGTCAATCCCATGGCATGTACTATTTTTAATGCTGCTACTCCATATTCGTGATTTCAGTTATATGAAATTGAAAAGTAAAAAAATTAAAAATTAATAAAAGATTTGAATTTTCTAAAATTTAATTTCTTAGTTCATAGTACAACCATCAGGCAGTGCAAAAACATCGCCACCAAATAACAAATTATATTTTTAATATCACTTTAATTTTCTAACTTACCATTTACCATAAAATAAGTTTAACCATAAAATCATAGTGACATTATTAAATATTGGTAAAATTGTCTTATATAGGCATACATGCATAAATAAAATGCAGTTGTAACTCATAACTATATTAAACTACTATAAATATCTAATTCAAGACAACATTTAATAGTAAAACAGGCAAAACTCTCTATAAGTATTGCCATTCAGTGCAAGCCAGAGTAATCAATGGATGCCAGAAGGCTTGTGCATAAAATCCCCATCTAGTGCCTACTCATCCAATATCCCAAGACTAGTTTCTGGCTTGTGGCCTTCATCAGTGAGAGCCTTGGATCTGAGCGCACTGCACCTAGATATTAGGCTCTAATGCAACCCTCCAGCAGCCATCTTTTATCTCTACTTAACTACAAAACTAGGAGACTTAAATTGAAAATACCATAATATTTTCAATCCAAGCTCATTAGCTTATATAGTCATATAGGTCTGAACTCAGTTCAGTACCTGTATATAAGAAATGATGATCATGTTATGTTTATTGACTTAAAACATTTAATAGTGCTATAATTTTTTTACATAATGTCCAGTAGAACATAATAATTATTCAGCATTAGAAAATATTTTTAAGCTTTTCAAATTTGATGCTATAGGCTACATACAGTTGTTGTTTTGCCGAGAAACCAAATTATTTTGCCATTATTCTAATTAATTAATTTCATTGCAAAAAGAATTTTGTAGTTGTTTTTTTTTTTTTTTTAAATAGTTGGTGAAATATTTTTAATTTTCAGCTAGTTTTCGTTGATTTTTTAATTAATTTTTCAAAAATAGAAAATGAAGGATTTTATTTTTTTAAAAAAAAATTAAAACGCATTACAATATTAACTCACTTCATCAGCATGATCATCATTTTCAATCGTTATTGATTCTTTACAAGATGGGGATCTCTTCAAGTTTAATCCAATTATTCCAATCCCTAGTTACCTTCTCTTCTCAACAACACACCGAACTTTCTTTTTCATCTACTGTAAACTTTTTTATTTTGTCTAAAAAATATAATAGCATTTCAACGACCCATTTTGTGTGTGTGTTTCTAATAAATAAAAATATTTTATATCACTTTATATATATACCATCAGTAAATAATATATATAGAAATAAAACATTAATTTCAAATAAGTAAATTATTATTGGTAGTTTAGTATAGTTTTTTTTTTTTTTTTGTAAAAATAAATATTCTTATAATTTTACCAATAACATATATAGAGAGACTAAACATTGTAACGTGACCATAGAGATTGAAATTATTGATACAAAGAAGTTTAAATAAACATCTTTAAACAGGTAAATATAACCTATTCTGAATGTAGTCTAATAAATAGTCAATTATAACATTACAAACTGCAATTATAAATTTTAAATTGCATCCAAAGTGTTACTTAAATAATAAGTGTAATAATGCTCAAGGCTAAGTGGGTTTATAAGTAATCATTAAAAATCAATTAATACTTAGACAATCCCAGTATCAATAATAATTAACAATTTCAAATTGTTGTCAAGGCAACCCCTTTTAACAATATTGGTAGAATAATGGTCTAATATACTTATATAGTCACTAAAGATTGCAACTTGTCCATAAACATTGAACTTATTGATAGAAAGAAGTTAAAATAAACCTTTTCAATCAGGTAAATATAATTATTTTGAATGCAGACTAATAAATAGTCAATCATAACATTATAAATTGCAATTATAAATTATTAAATTTATAATTGCAGTTTGTAACTTCTTTGTATCAATAATTTCAATCTCTGTCATCAAGTTGCAATCTTTAGTGTCTATATAAATATATAAGATCATTGATAAAAGTAAGATTCAATCTTTATTGTTAAAAGGAGATTGCCTTGACAACAGTTTGAAATTGTTTATTGTTATTGATATTGGGATTGTCTAAGTGTTGACTAGTTTTTAATGATTACTTATACACCCATTTAGCCTTGAGCATTATTACACTTATTATTTAAATAATACTTTGGGTACAATTTGAAATTTATAAGTGCAGTTTGTAATGTTCTAATTGACTATTTGTTAGTCTGTATTCAGAATGGGTTATATTTACCTGTTTAAAGAGGTTTATTTACTTTCAAAATAATTTTATTAATGAATTACATTATATATGATGTATTAGGTATTTAGGTACATATTGTTCTTAAGGTCAATAGTTATGAGTGATGAGTCATTTGGTGATGAGGTTTATAAATCAATTTGATCTGTAACTTGTTATGTTTTGGGTGGTTTCGGTATTTGAAATAATTTCCAGGTTTCATCATATAGAAATTTTGATGAGAGTATTAAGTCTTTATTTCTAATCTTGTTGATGAGGTTGATAAATGTGAGGTCTGGATTAGGAGGTGGAGAGGTGAAAACTGTCTTGCATCGAACACTCCAGATGGTGTGAGTCAGAAAAATAGATAGTCTAATAATTGGGAAGTGTCTACTCTGGATGGAGTCTTTTATTGAGAGTATTTTATAATAGTCAATCTTTGAATTGTGAAAAATGAGCATCCTGATGTTTGTAAGACCGGTACATGATTTTATAATGTGGTCAAAGGTTTCTTCTTGTGTTTTACAGATTGGACATATAGGATCCACTTTGTTTAGAAATCTTTTGTAATGTAAAAAATAGTTGGTATGTATGGCACCTAGGTTGACTTTAATCAAGAAAGTTAGAAATTTGGGCTCTAGCTTTAAAAATTTGAATAAGGAGGTGATTCTGTGGTTGTTGATTCCTATTGTGGGTTTTATATTGTTGATAATTGGATTTAATATTAGGTGTGCTTTCCAGATGGTGATTTTGAAGTTAAAGGTTTTATTGGAGATGTTTTGATGCTGTTTGAGATATTGGAATATTTAATCAAGCCAGCACCTTTTATGAGGAGGTGGTCTGTCGGTTGGTTGTACTGTTTCAGATGTGATTATGGTGCCATGTTTTAATATTAGGTTACATATTAGTGTGTGGGATTTTTGATAATTAAAGAGAGGATTGAATGCAGTGACATGCCATTTACCTTGCATTGGAGTTGCATTTTTATCATACTAATGGAGTTTATGTTTTCTTTCCAAAATAGTCTAGAACATTGCTTATTTGTTTTTCTGATGAAAGATTTTGTTATAGTCATTACAGGGAGGTAGTAAGCAATTTTGGATATAACCTTCATATTAAGGAGAGCAACTTTTCCCTGTAATGAAAGATATACTTTGGATAATGTCTGAACAATTTGGGTTGTAGAGGTAAGAAAGTGAGTTTTGAAGATGTTTTGACATAGATGCTTGAGACATATGTATGGGGAATCCTAGGAAGTCCTGGAGTTCAGCCACAAATTTAGAGTTAATCTTTTTTCCTGTTGAGATTCTCCAAGAAGCTGATTTATTAGGATTGAACTTTTTAGTTGTGAGTCATTAGAGAACTTATCTAATATATAGTAAAGGGACGGCAGATGTTTTTGTGATGGTAGTATGACAAGGACGTCATCCATGTAAGCAAATAGCTTTATGAATTTTTTTAAGTCACGGAATGTAAACTCCAGGCATTGCATTTTCAATCTCTTTTAACAGTGGATTCAAATAACAAATGAATAATAAAGTACTTAATGGTGATCCTTGAGGTATAGAAACATTGGGTGAGAAGCCATTAGTATATGATCCATTTAAAATAATATGAATTTGACGGTTGTGTAGTAAGTTTTCAATTATACAGATGATTTAAATGGAATGTTAAGACTTCGGAATTGATAGGAGTGTGTGCTGTTGATTGCATCAAATGCTTCTGATATGTCCAGTTGAATTGCAATTGGTTTGGACATATCGTTTTGATCTGATGTGGTCTATCAGAGTTTTCACCTCCCCGATTGCTGTAAGCACTGAAGAGCCTTTTCTATCGAATTGATACTGAGATACATTGTCCAGCACTTTTTGTTGTATTTTTTCCTTAATGACCCCTTCTATAACTTTGATTAGGATAGGGGTCATGGAGATGGGTCTAATATTGTTAATGTTTGTGGGGTCTCTGTTTTTCTTTAGAAAAGGCACTAGCGCAACAGGGTAAAGGTTTTTTATTTCTCTTCTGCTTACAGATAAGTGGTTAATCATGTTCATTAATATTGGTATTGTGAATGATTTAAGGTATATTATTAAGAATTTTGGGATGGCATGCATCCCAGGATGTACACTGTCAGATAAGGCATTAAGATGGTTTCTCAGGTCTGTTGGTGTTATTCCATGATTTTATAGGTCGGATGGTATGAGCCAGTCATCATTAGTTGTTTGTGTATTATTTTGTAGGCTATTCTTGAAATGTAATCCTATGTGATTAATCATTTGATGTTCTGTTATGTGATTACCATCTATGTTAAGAGAATTCAAAGTGTTAGTTAAGAGAATTCAAAGTGTTATTCTTTTTTGAGCTCTCAAGGCCCATCTCAAGTCGCCCCGGGTCCAGCAATGCTGAGCTGTAAAGAAGTTTTGAGCTCTTTTAGTGGAGATGTATTCCACAATAGCTAATCGTTTCTCCTTGTGTCTTAGTTTGAGTGATAGCAATTGATTTATGTGTTGAGGATCAATCGAGCAAGCCTTAATATTTTATTTATCTGGTCGAGCTCACTGATTAGCATGGAAGGGCCTTTGTTGTTCTTGGTGTAATGTGCAATCAGAGATCGCAATATGCCAACAAAGGTGAACCAGGCTTCCTCTGGATGAATGTTTAGGTTGTCTATTTTAAAAAAGAGAATGTAAGCCTCGGATATAATGGCTTCAGTGGAGGTAGCTTTTGTTACCATTCTTATTGATTGGTTTAGAATATAAGGAATACAATTGTTAAGTTCTATTGAAGCTATTATTGCTTGATGGTCTGAGAATGCTACTGGTTGTAGATTAGCTTCAAGATCATGATGTAGCTCAGTGGTGTAAAACATCAGATCTATTAGAGTTTTATACCTTTTGTTGTAAAAGGAGTAAGCATCTTGTGGGAAGAAGCCTCTTTCATTAATAAAACCCCTGATGAGAAGATGTAGATATTTCTTTGTGAAAATGTCATATGAGGTATTAAAATCTCCTAGAATGATAGCTGGGGCATTGTTGTTTGTTGTCAGCATATTAATTGTGTTTATTATATGCAGATATGTAGTTTGGCAATTTGGAGAGTAAATATAGAAGGCATTTATATTGCTAGTGCAGTAGATAAGATTTAGACATATTAGATTCTTATCTTGGTATGTTATCTTAAATTTGTTAGGGGGAAGTCTGTTGTTTATTAAGACTCCAAGGTTTATTTAAACTTCTTTGTGTCAATAATTTCAATTTCTGTGGTCAAGTTGCAATCTTTAGTGTCTATATAAGAATATATAGTCCATCAATAAAGATGGAATCCCACCTTTTGTTAAGAGTTGCCTTGACAGCAGTTTTTGAAAATGGTGATTGTTATTGATATTGGAATTGTCTAAGTGTTGACTGGTTTTTAATGAATAAATATAAATTTAGTTAAAGCTATTTATTGCATGCATTTGATCTTGAATTAAGTATTTAAAAATAAGTTAAATTTAAATATAATTTTAAATTATTCATTAAATATTATATATATATAAAAGGTTAAACACTTAATCAATCTAATTATAAATAAATCGAAGTGTTAGACAACTTGTTTATATTCAATTTATTTAATATCATCAAATCAATTTGTGTTACACATGAACTTTTCAAGATCTATTTTTAAATTAATCATGTGGCAATAAACATTCTTACCTTATACACTTATGTGTGAATGAAAATCAGTCTGATGATATTAATTAAATTGAATACAAAGAAGTTGTCTATTATTTTGGTTTCTTTATAATTTGATTGATTGTTTTTATAATTTTTTGACAACATTATGGTTATATAATTTACTGAAAAATAACTATAAGAAATGAAATAAAAGATTAAATGCACTTTTTGCTTCTTTTGCAGCATAGAAGCACTAATGGTATTCATTGAAGAAAATTTCTTATCTCATATATATCATTTTTCCTGCTATACAAATATGTTTTTTTAATAAATATTAGAGGCTCCATCCATTAGTCAAAATTATAATTAAAGTATAGTAAGTTTTTCAGGAGTAAATTCATGAATATTAATTATCTGATGATAACAGGGCAGTCTGAACAATCTAGGGCAACACAACATGTGATTCAATTATACTGTCACACTTTTCATAAGTCCATTAAATTGATAATTATAGTTTATCTCATTTCTCTTAATTATTTTTGTTGATATCTATATAATTATAGGTGTGTATAAATAGTGCATATACATTTTGATAAAGTCTGTACTATAAATATTTGTGCTAATACTGTTTATTATATAGGGTTCTCTACTATCTGTGAATTTCAAGTTTCCATGATCAAGAATGAAACCACATAGGAAGTTTTAGCTATTTAAATTCTATTAGTAGAAATATAATTTTGAATAATACGTCTTCAAAAATATTACCAAATTCCCACATCTACTACTTTGAACACTTTTTAGCAAAAACCTTTTGTTGTACCTACATGCATACACAATCTATGCATGTAGATGCAATAAAAGGTTTTTACTAAAAAGTGGTCAAAGTAGTGGATAAATGGCATTAATAATATGTTTTCTAAAAATATTTCAAATATAGTTTGAACAGTGAAAAAATGATTTTTAATACATCATAATAATGCATCCTTTTTTAAGAAAAAGGTGAAAAATTTGTTGTATACAAATGAATTTATTTTAAGTCTATTATTAATTCTTTGGCGTTTTGATAATTTAATTGTTCTACTTGATGAGAGTCATATCAGCTTTCACCATATGTTATTCCAGTATAATAGATTGGACTTGATTTGATAAAATTTTATGTTTACAAATAAAATAAATTCTAAAAAATCATATTTGAATTTTGAAAATATTGAAAAAATAAGTTTGTAATAAAAACAAAGAATGATGCACATCAATAATCAGGTGGAGCAGATTGAATTTATGAAACCAACAAAATCTTCTTTTATTGGCATTTATTTCTAAACTCTGAACAAAAATGTATTATCTGATAAATCTGTCAAATTATGCTTTAAAATTCATTTTTTACTATTTTTATGATATTGTAATGTATTATGACAGTCTGGCAGTGGTGATGTGTTAGCAATCAGTTTGAAAATGCCTGTTCTGTGATTTCCATTGATAACATTACACTAGAAGTTATTACCTTCTATTTTCAAAAATAAAAATATATACATGTAAAACTAATGTGCAATCACTTTTGATTTTTAATAATTATTTCACAATAATTATAAAAAATAATCATGAATCTTAATATTCTTTGCATAAAAATCAAGGTTTTAGTTATTCTTTTTTAAAAAAAATAATCTCGCAAAGCATGTCAAAACCATATAACGGTTTCAAAATGCTTGAAATTATTACATTTTTTATTATCCTGACATTGTTAGACTTTTTTTTAGATTAAAATATCAAAATAAGTTATATGTGAACTTTACGATTTGAAAAAAAAAAATAGCAAAATATCTTAATAGATGGCTGTACAAACTCTGTATGAGGTTCCTCAAAAGTACAAAAAAGGATGCTAATAAAATATAGTTTTGAATAATCATTTGAATCATAGCTTTTTTTTTTTTAAGTGTCATAGCATTGGCCGGGACACGAACCCACAACCTGGGCAACTGCCTGCAAGTGCAAGGCAATCGCGCTGACCTCTCGACCACCAATGCAAGACTTGAATCATAGCTTTATGATACTTTTTAATAACTATAATCATTTTTCATGTAATAAACTTATCATCAATTTCTTATTGCTTACATTTTTAATATATATATTGTAACATAATAAATGAGTTCAAAAAAAGATATTACTATACCTGAGTAGTCCATAGAATGATCATAAGTAAAGGAGTCCAAATATCAAGAATTATGGGGAAATTGTTAATAACCAGTATTATATGAAATCACGTGAAGTGAGTACACTAGTAATTCAATAAAATATAACTCAGGTATACAGGCAGTAGGTTTTATCCACTTTCATTCCTTGGTTTGATGTTAAGTGCATGTTTAAACAAATACTAAGTGAATATGGTCTAGCAGGGCGCCACTAGATTATCTGAATCTAGACACGGTTATATCTGATAACCTTTCACATGTACCGGGTTTGAATCCCTTTTTGGTACTTTATTTCTAATAAAAATGAGAGATTTTGCTTTTTGAGCCATATCACTAGAAGCACTAATAGTTAGGTAAAAGTAAAACATCTTTAAACCACAGTGGAGTTCATTGAACATAAATCATTTCTCAGATCTTAACATAACAAATGTGTTTCAATATTTTTATAAGTTCACTAGCTCAGATTATATATAACTAATTTAGGATGGCAATTCACTCATCCTTGCATGAAATAGATGATGGGATGTGGTTATAATAATACTAAGAAATCACTAAATATTATAAAATCAATATTTATTTATGGCCTTTAAACAGTTAAACAGCTCATTAATTAAAACGTTGATGACGATGATGATGATGATAATAATAACAATAATGACAAGGGTTTCAACTACAGCTCTAGGACTAAGCCTAAACATAAAACTAATTTTTATAAAGAAATTCATAATTATTGCTTAATTTTAGCATATTTACTTATATCTTAAATAACTAATATTCAACCATTGATGATGATGAATAATCACACTTAACAAAGACTACACTTAATGAAATATATACGCCTCGTTTAATAAAACAAACTAATATTTATTACTACATTTCTAACATATACATAAAAATTTCTAGATAAATATGAAAATTGACATGAATAATAATAATAATAATTGATTATATAACAATCCTCAGATTAATTTTAAGTTCTTCCCCCTTTCCCTTCAAATGTATTTTGTATTAAGTTGGACGTCACATTGACCATGATTTTCACTCCATGAGAAAAGTATTTAAAAAAAAATATTATCTGCTCATTGGCACACATACTTTAAAATCCAACATGTAAATAGAATGTAAAAAAAAATGTTAGTAAAATTGAAAGAGCAAGTTTTAGAAAAGAGTTTTAAATTATTTTCTCCCCCTCCCTTCCAAGCGCTGAAATCTATACTGAACTTGAAACAAAATAATCTAATATTCTAATACTACTCATTATTTCACATTCACTCCCAATTATACACATATAAAAATATTATTATGTATGTGCGTGTTTTATCCCATAATAACAAAATATTATTAAAAACCAAAATAATAATAATATATCAGTTAAAACTAAAATCATAACACCATAAAAAAAAATTGTTTTACACATTAATATTGTAAAATTAATAAACAAATAATTTTCATACATTCAAGGTCATTTATGAAGCTCAAAGTTATTATTAGTAAGACATTCTTGTTTTAATCGATCTGAATAGTCTTTAAAAGTTCTTTAAATAAAATATACCACTTTATTGCTAAAATGTTTATTAAGACTGATATCATAAAGAAAATAGATATAAAAAGTCATATTACCGATCTTTTGTTTGTGGCGAATTTCCAAGGGTTCAAACTTGTCTTGTATAATGTTTATATTTCTGCAGCTACCATTTCCGTTTTACTGGGAACAATCTCTTTCTTGAGGTGTATAACTATTTGATGATGATGACTCTATTGAGGTTATTTGCTTTAGTGGATAATTTGGAAATCATTATATTAATTTTTCTTCTCTTCCTGTCAAGCATGTGGATGAAATACAGCAGTTGTTTTCCCATTTGTAAATTTTCTTGAGTTTAAAATCAGTTGTTGTAACAATTAATTGGACTTGATGATTAATATTTATCAGTAGATTAATTCATCTTCTTTGAATGCAGGTGAATGCTTTCTTCCTTCTATTAAAAACATCTTATTTATCTGGTCAGTTGAAAGGTGTAGAATATTATTTTAGACACATCTTTTCTTTCCTATGTGATGTGCAGCTTCCCCAGATGGTCCGGAACCGATGGGACATACATATAATTTTTCTAGCAAGACATTTTTTTATATTTTCAGCATTCAATTTGATAGTTTAACAATCTGAATCAATCACAATAATCTTAATAATAATTCAAGACAGCTTTTTATATCCAATTTTTAGCTAACTTAACCAATCAGAGATAGCATCACTTGCTATTTTTGGACAAATTTGTTTTAATTAGATCTCTAATTTATTTTCAACTACATTATTTTTCAACTGAAAAGTTTAATCCTTTTTCCAGACACTTTTGTTTAAAAAAAAAATAGACTCAATCCTTATTTCCTTTCTTTTCTTTTTTTTTTCTTTTTTAACATCCAGGTAACACTTCAAATCTTTGAGCTTCCTTCTTTAGATCTTGAGATAAGACAATTTCAAAATTAGAGATCTGACCCATTATAAGCTTCCAAAGTGAAAAACAATTATTTACAAAAAAAAAATTGCTACAAAGATCGATATCTGATTAAACAGATTTCCTCTTTTAACAAAAAAAATTGTACAAAAAAAAATAATTTGACAGATTTAATACTTCCTTTTCTTTCAATATTTAGGAAATGTAAATTTTTGTATGTAATGTACACACATCCTTCATTCTTTCAAATCATTCATAAACTAACCTTAAATAATATGATTGCTAGCTTAGTAATTATAACCCAATTATTTAATTAAATCTGTAACTTTTAAATCCCACTTATAATTAAAGAAAAGCAAAATAGAAGTATAGAATAAAATGTTAGAATTGATCAAGCATAGCTTAGTTTTAAAGAAAGTTAAAATGTTTAATATTTGAAATATAAAACAATTAAATAATTTACACATACATTGCCTATATGTATGCATTATAACTTTGCTTTTTAACAGAAAATTTAAATATTAAATAGTTTAAATGTGTGTATTACCTTTCTATCAACACACAAACAAATAAAGCATATAATTGTTGACCCACTCTTTCTCTGTTTAAAGCTTTTAGAATTTTGATCTGGTAGGGTTTGAACTTGGATGCCCTACAGCTTCTTTTATGGTTATATAAAATTGTGATGATGATTTTTGGTTTACCTTTTCTACATGCACATTACTATAAATTTAGCTAGTGACTAAATTGTAATGGCACAATATATATATCAATTTATATATTGCTTACATTTTTAATATATATATATATATAATGTGCAATGTATTTATGAAGTACTATAATATTTACAGGGAAATGAGACATTCAATTTGGGCAACTGATGTTCAGCTATTGCTGTAATACATGATTTTTTTTAAGTATTTAATTGTACATTGCATGAATTTTATTTCATATTTTTAAAAATGTTCCATGCAGTAGTATTAGCTCATGTGCTTATTATGACCAATGTCTGAGATTTGTTTCTGGGGCAGATAAATCTTGGAAATTTATTCAAGACGTAAGCAGAATTTGGAATAATCTTTGTCTAATTGCTGTACTGCATCCACACAATATACCAATTACTTTACTTTAAATAATCTGTTTAACTAATAAAATATTTTAAAGTTTCTGCACTTTTAAGATGTTGAAATTGAGCTGAACATATTTGTTTGACTAATTACAATTTAATTATTAATTAATTTTTAATAAATAAGAATACTAATTCAAATTATAGGCTTCATAAAATAAACAATATATAAGATTAAGTCACTGTGTATGCATCCACACAATATTCTCTTCTATTAATTGGAAAAAAAATTGAAGCTTAGATTCATAGTGGAATCTGTGAATTTGATTTAAGAATTTTTCGCAGTGCAAATATATGCATCCAGTCAGAAGAAATATATTTAATTATGTTGAGAATAATCACTTAACCATATTATCCTAGATAAGACTGTTAAAATTAGCCTTCATTCAATATTTATTTACATGAGTTAGTAAATAAGAGTTGTTTTGATGTGGAATACTGTCAAAATTGGGAAAGATAATTTCATATATGAAATTTGTGGGAATATAAAAATGTGGTTGTGAAGTGAAGATAATAAACAAAATGTTAAGATAAAGTAAACTCTGATGGAACTTTTTAAATAAGTAGAAATGTAGATTGACTTGGCATAAAATTCAAGTTTTTTAACCAAATATAAATAAAAATATGAAGAGTCAACAATATATATATATATGCACATACACAAATTATAATATGCAAAGCATAATTAATTTCAAACAAAAAATAGATCATTTTAAGATAATAAATCTTTTTTTAAAAGTGCTTTAACAATTTTAACTAGAATAAAAGGATGAATGATTGTTGTCCACAAATTATATATAAAAATGTATTTTCTTTGGTAAAATTTCTTGTCAAATTCACAGATTTTTCTGGGTATCTAAACTTTCATTAATTGTTCATGACTTAATGCAGAAATAACAGATAAATTATTATTTCCACAATTTTCAATCTTGTATTTTTTATGTTGAGAATCTTCCTTTGAAGTTTTCAGACTAATGGTGGTTCATCTGTATTGTGAATGAGAATATTTTATTACTCTCTATTAGCTCATTATTTAACTAAGATGTAAGTTGTTACAAAATAGGTAAATGCTGAATTGTGAACTATAACAATAAAAAGCTCCATGTCTGATTTCAAAAAACCCCCTTAAACAACCGTTTCAAGTTCTAATATGTTTATCATAAATTAGAATTGGTTTGAACTATTTTATATAAAGTATACTTGCTTTATTTCAAAGTATGAATGTTGAAACACGTACTAAATATTAAATGCTGTAAGTGCAAGTGTTTTTAAAAATTTAATAAGAAATAATGTGTTCAAATAAAAATAACACTAATTTAAAATTGTAAATATTCAAAGTAAAAGCAAAGTACAAATAAAAAATTAATGAAAGTTTATCCATATGAAATAAACTACTGATTGATGAATTTATGTTCCAAAAAGAAATTAATATTGATTATGAAGTGAAAAACTAAAATAACAACTAAGTAATAGAGGCACATTATGTACTGATATCAAATAAATAAGATTCAACAAATATTTGATAAAAGGAAATCATATTTTATTATAAAATAATGTGATTACAGTATATATATACAAACACCTACACTATTGAGATATATATATATATATACAAACACCTACACTATTGAGAATTATTCTCATATTGATTTTGATCAAAAGAATCATAAAAACTAGCAGGCAATATTATTTATGTTACTGTTTTTAAATGTTTTTATTTAAATTAGAAACTGTTTGTTTTTAGGATAAAGTTTGTAATTGAGATTAAATAGGCTTCTATCAAATGAATTTTCTTCAAATTTTATCCAAATGTTAGAAATTGATGGCAATGCAATATGACAATGAAATATTTTAGGTTGATTTCCTCGCAGTCCTAATTTTAAATGTATTGATATCAGATCAGTAAATTTTCAGTCATGTGCATGAGAAGGCAATGTTTTTTAAAAGTTTGTATTTATTGCAAACTAAAAAACCAAAAAAATAATTGTTTTCTGTAATCGCAGTTGGGTTTTTATATTTAACTTGAGATAAAAGTATGTTCAGAAATTAATTAATTCAATCACTTGTTTTATAAAATAATGATTGAATTAGTTAATTTATGGAGATCTCTTGCCTTTATTAGCTTATTATATTGCATTTGTCTTGCATTTTTAACATATGTACAAAATTTTAATGAAATATGTTTTGATGAAAGCTTATTAAATCTCAATTCAAATTTATTCTAAACAAACAAATAAAGCAAACAAACAAAATTTCTAACTTAAATAAAAGCCTTTAAAAAAGTTATTCTAAAAAAAAATTAGTAATTAATTAAAATAGAAATAAAAGCAAGTCTTATTTTCAATTGATTGTAAAAAATGTTTCATTTGTAAATAAAGTAATACTGAAACAATTTTTAACAAGTCATGAATTTCCTTTCCAATGTTACAGATACTGCAACATCATTTTTATCTTTCATTTTAAATATAAATACTAAACCACTGAGCATCACATTATCACCATTATTTATGCTTATATAAGCTGTTTACACAGAGGCAAAATTCTCCATACAGTAGTGCCACTCAGTGCAAGCCAGAGTAATCAGTAGATGCAGGAAGGTTGGTGCATAAAATTTCTATCTGGTGCCTACTCATCCAACATGCCCAGACTAGTTTTTAGTTTGTGGATTTCATCAGTGAAGATCCTTGGATCTGAGAGCACTGCACCTAGATCTTAGGATCTAATGCAACCCATCAGTAGCTACCTTTTATCTTATTAGCTAACTATAAAGCTTTTGAGTCCAAAATTAAAATTCAATAATATTTTCAATTCAAGTTCATTAGCTTGTATAGTTGTATAGATCTGAACTCAGATGCATTAGATTCTAAGATCTAGCTGCAGTGTTCTCAGATTCAAGGTTTTTTTTACTGATGAAAGCCACAAGCTAGAAACTAGTCTGGGAATATTAGATGAGTAGGTACTAGATAGGGATTTTATGCACAAATCTTCCTGCATTTTGTTGATTACTCTGGCTGCATTGAGTGGTGCTATTGTATGGAAAATTTTGCCTCTGTGTTGATTATAAATAATTACAAAACATTGGAACACTAAAAAAGTAAAACTAATATATATATATATATTATAATAAACACATTTATTTACTGTGCTCTAAGAAATCTAAAAATAATTGTTTACTTCAACCATAATTGGGATTTTTATATTGTGGTTGAAGAAAACAATAATATTTTTGCAAATTAGAGCCCAGTAAATATGTGTTCAATACAAAATGTTATATATATATATATTGTTTTAAAAATAACAGTAATTAATAAACAACCATTGCCAGAAGTAGGATTGATAAGAGAGAAATGAGTTTGAATCTTTTTGAAGTACATCATAAACAGAAAAAACATATCAACTTTAACATTAATAATATTCATCATAATATGATAAATTTCAATATGAATTATCTTTGTATTTTTCAGCTTTAAGATCTACCAAACATTTAATGACTTTAAAATACTTTTCAAATTGAATGAAGATGTGTGAATGTCTGTAAGATGTAAAAATAATAATGGTAGGTGAGAACAGAAAACTATTTGACATTTTCATAAGATTGCATTTCATATGCTAAATGTTACAAATAGCAAACCATGCAAGTTAAAATATCTATTTAACAATAGCATTGCCAAAAAATAATTGGTTTTCTTCAACCACAATTTTAGTTTTTATATTTAATTTGAAATAAAAGAGTAGTATTTCCAGAAATTAATTAATTCATCACTATTTTTACAAGTGATTAAATTAATTAATTTCTGAAGGTCCCTTGTTTTTATTTCAAATTAAATATAAAAACTTCAAATTATAAGAGAAGAAAAGAATTATTTTTTGGCTTTTTAGTACATCATAAATAAAAGCATTTATTATAAAATATATATACTATTTTTTATGTTTTTAGTATATTGCATAATAAATAAAAGCTTTTATTATAATATATATTATTTTAAACATAACAGTACTTAATAAACAATGATGTCAGAAGTACGGTTGATAAGATAGAAGTGAGCTTGAATCCTTTTGAAAAAAATCATAAACAATAAAACATATCAACTTTAACATTACTAATATTTATCATAGGAAGATAAATTCCAATATAAATTATCTTGTAGTTTATAGATTCAAGATCTATCAATCCTTTAATAATTTTCAAATATTTTTTAAGTTATATGAAAATTGGTAGATATTTGCATGGTTGTCTAAACAAATACACATATGCATATTTAGATATAATAATAATGTTGATGGGTGATTAATATAAAGATATGCAACATTACATTACATTTCAAACGTGCTAAATATTATGAATTGCAAATCATACAAGCAAATATATGGTATCTATTAAAGAATTGCATTGCTATTGTGTCCAAGAATACAATTTCCAAATATGAAAAATTCCTTCTGAATAATTTAAATATATTTTTTTAATTCAAATTTCAAAGAATGGAAAAATATACAATATTCCAGATATCACCAAGAAAGTATTACTTAGATTTTAAAAAGTAACCCAGATGAATAGTAGCTTAACAAACTCTGATCTACCATATAGTAATAAATATCAACATCCAATTAAGGAATAAAGCAAACACTTGTATTTAGATTTATGAACATTCCCAAAGGGGAACTACTACTACAAAAAAATTTCTGGCAAGCAAAGAAAACTCACAGTGTTGTAAATATCAACAGAATACAAATAAGTTTTAGCAATCCATGTTTTATCCAAATACATTTTGTTAAGATTCCATTTTTACACATACCTAAATTTAACAACTAATTTTTACTACTAATAATAGAATTTGGATTTTGTATGTAATGGATTCTTTATAATTGGGTTTAAAATAACATAGAAGGTACCTAGGGAATAATCATTATATTATTAGTCAAGTCTAAATGATTGCTAAGGGTCACTTTTAACATTTGCATAATTTATTAATATGATATATAACTCTTGTATAGTCGATGTTTCAAATAATTATGAGCTGATTAGATTAACAAAATAATTTCTGCATTAATATATGTCTACAGCCTTTAATCCCAGCATACTTATATAATATAATATATGGTCAGTCCATCATCATCATTTTCAACTTGTATTGGTCAATTGTAGAATGAAGATCTCTCCAAGTTTAATCCAGTTTCTCCAATATGTAGCTTCTCTTGTTCATATCATCCCAGCATTTTTTTTTATCCATCAATCTCACATGGGATCTCTTTCAGGATACTCAATTATGTACAATTTATTTATGTAGCTATTATTTGCAGTGAACATGATTTCCATTTGTATGATGATTATTAACATCAGATTTTGTTATACAATATTTATATAGAGCTTATAAATATTTGATTATATGCTACTGATGACAAATACTATCAACTATAACTGGTTGTTTTTTTTTCTATTAAAACAGTATAAAACTCTTCATACAGCAGTGCCACCCAGTGCATGTCCTAGTAATCATTGAATGCAAGAAGATTGGTGTATAAAATCTCTCTCTAATACCTACTCATTCAATATCCCCAAACTAGTTTCCAGCTTGTAGCTTTCATCAGTCAGAAACCTTGGATCTGAAAGCACTGCATCTAGAATTTAGGATCTAATGCACTGGTGAAAGCCATAAACTAAAAACTAATGTGGGGATATTGGATGAGTAAGAACTAGATAGGAATTTTGTACACAAATATTCTTGCATCTGTTTATTACTCAGGCTTGCACTGGGTGGCACTACTGTATGGAGTGCTTGCTGCTGTTTTAACAACTTGTGAAAGCATAGGAAATGGTGATCATGTGACATTTTACTGGTTTTCTATTATTTATATAGCATAACATTCTTTTTTGATTCTGTTATAAATGATATCACCTTGTGACTATGTGTTATGTGATATGTTTACATTTGTTAGTATTGTTAATGTCAATGTTTTTGCAATTTATAATATTGTGTATGATTTAAAAGATACTTCACAATAAGGTATACTTTTTCACCAAAGTTTTTCAAAATGATCACCTAAAGATTAGAAGTTATTGCTATTATTAATTATGCATCTAAAGATCGATTATTTTTTATTATTATTATTATTATTATTATTATTATTATTATTATTATTATTATTATTATTATTATTATTATTATTATTATTATTATTTCTTTTTTTTTATATGCTTTTTTACCTGTATAGTATTATAAGTGAAATTATTAATGGTTTAGTAATATACACATTATTTAATGCACTAAGTGTGAAATAGTATTATGAATATAAAACTAAAATATAGTTTATTAATATATACACACAACATTTTTGTATCACTCTTCTCGGAAAAATCGCAAACATTCTTACAGATATAGATTTTATTAATTAACTTATTTTTCCCAGGAGCTTAACGAAATGTTTTTTTTTTTTAAATATATTTTTGATATAAAAAATATACATATAATCTCAATTTTTAATTTTATTACTGAATTCTTTATTCAACTGATGAGTCGAAGTTGCTCAATGAAATCTATATCCAATAAGAATCTTTTTTATATTTTTGGTGTATGGCTGTGATTCAAGCATTGATGGCCCGATGGTTGGCACGGCTGCCTTCCCGGCGGTTGTCCCAGGTTCACTTCCCGGGTGACGCTGTGACATATGGAAATATATATATATTCTGTCAACTATTTTTTCATTTTAGATAGATAGATAGACAGGAAGGAAGACAAACAGATAGCTAGGTAGATACTTATATAGATAAATAAATTGACAATCAAATAACCTTAATAGATCGATGGGGGTGTGGAGTTTAAATGGATGAATGGATAAACGGATAGTCATACAAGTAAGTATGTAAATAAACTGGAGGGTAGATAGGTAAATAGGAAACTAGAGCATGTGTGCATTGGTGTAAGCTGATTGATGGATAAAGAAAAAGAGCTAAAAGAAAATGATTATTGTAGCAGTCAAATTATTTATTTTACCATAAATACTTCATGAAATAATCACAACCGATATTCTAAATGTTACATATTTGATATTCTAAATGTTACATATTTGATTAGCTATAAAATTCATTTACATGTGATTAAAATTATTAGTATTTTATTTTACCGTATAATATATATTAAACCTTAATAACCTCCAAGTTGAAAATATATGTTTCTTAATATTATACATTATTTTCAAGTATTTGTTTCTATTTATGATATAATTATTAAAGTAATAACAAATTTTTAAGCCTTTTTAATATATATAAATTCTAGTTCAAACTTATGTAACATATATATTTTAATTTTTATCACTTAATCAGATTTAATCAGTTAATTTGTATTGCAGAATATATATAACAGTCAAAGTTTAAATAACTCAATAAAGTATCAACAATCGATTATCAAGGCAACCTCAGTAAATAAAAGATGGTTTCCTTGGTCTTTGATTTTTAAATAAGCAAAGATTGAAGCATATAACTGAAACTGATCATTTAAATCTGCCTAAAAGTTTTAAACAAATTTCATTCTACTCAAAGATAAACTACTTAAAGGCAACCTTTCAAACAAATGACTCCTCAGTATTTTAAATGTAATAAATCATAAAATGTCAAAAGCTAATTTTCCTCATATTTAAATCACTTCACAATAGCTCAGATAAGCTCAGTAAATATAAAATAGATTCCATGATCTATGATTTTTAACCAGACAAAGAGTGAAGAACCTGACCAACATACTGAGATTAAATCTGAATAAAATTTTTGAGTAAACCCTATTTAATAGGCAAATTATAAACTGTTTGATGGTAGATTAATAAATAATCATTTTTCAACCTTTCAAACAAACATCCTCAATTCTTTAATTAAGAAATCATAAAATGGCGACAGCTGACTGTTTCTATATTAAATTTCTTCACAACAGATTTAATCTTAATCTGTTTTAATTATGGCTTTCACTTTTTGTCTATTTAAATATCTCAGACCAAGATCAAAAGTAAAAGCCATCTGTTATGTATTGAGGATGGCTTGACAACAGATTGTTTGTACTGAAATGATTTAAATACAGAAACCAGTTAGCTATTGGCATTTTACAGTTTATTATATCTAAAGTATTGAAGAGATGGTAAAAATGATTTATTTATTTAAAATTTTTAGATGTATTTAATTTCTATCTGTTTCAGACATTTGCTTCATTCTTTGTTTATTTAAAGATCTTATATTAAAATTTAAAAAAATGGAATCTGTTATTTATTTACTGAGATTGCCTTGATAATAGGTTGCTGATATTTTGTTGGTTTATGCAAGCTTTGGTTGTTGTAAAGTGACTTAGATATGGGAACCAGCTAGCTATTGGTATTTTATGATTTAATAAATATATACATATTTTGATATATATATATAGCGATATGGTAGTTGTCAATTCTCTTATATTGATATATTTAACTATCTATTTGTATACTTTTATATCTATTTGTATACTTTTGTATCTATTTGTATACTTTTATATCTATTTGTATCCTTTTATATCTATTTGTATACTTTTATATCTATTTGTATACTTTTATGTCTTGGATATATTACTTATATCTAAGGATGTTTTATAAGTTCTATATTTCATATAACAGAAAAAGAAGAGAAAATATGGATATTAAATCTTGAATAGGTTGGCTAAATTTAAATGTGATTTTAATTTAATTAAAAATAGAAAAGACGTCACCTTTAGCTAGTTTAATTTACGTTAGCATAATAAATTATCTTGTAATAATGATGATTTAATTGGAACTGAAGAGAGAGAAATAGATTTATTTTAAGAAACATTAAAAAATGTGTTTTCATATTTATTTGATCTGTGACCAGAAATGTTATCCCATCACAGCCACTCTCACTAAAACATTATCTTAAGTTAAGACTTGATTTAAACTTTGTGGACGTATAAATGAACCTTAATTCATTAACCAAATATTAAATTAATCAAAATATTTTTCATTTTACCTAAGAAAAATATTTTCAAGAGTAGCTTAATTTCGTAACGTGTCGTAATAAACTGACACTTTATCTAAGATTTTCATTTATTTACCTATTTTATGTCATGTACACGTCACTCTTGAAAAAAGATTAGGGTGTTAAAGCTAGAATTAATCATCAATAAGATAAAGCTAGCTTCCATTTTATTTATCACGTTTAAAAGAAGCAATTAAGACTTCTCGTTGGCTTAGATAGTAAAATAATTGACTTTAACAAGTGCATAAAGAAAAACAGATAGATATAAAAAACAAATTGTTGTTAGTTAGGTATATAAAAGAAATATGATTCAAACTCAGAACAAATAAAAAAAATACAATCGATCATCTATATGAGCAGAACACGTCTTTCAAACATGAGGAAATTTTTCAAACTTTTATTCAGTTTATCATAGATGCTTTGGTTAATAAAAAAAAAAAGTGGTACTATTAAAATAAAATAAAAATTATATTACTATATTAAGATTCACTTCATAATTTATATTTTCAATACTACACACAAAAATAGTCTAATGATTTAATCATTATTTACTCTGTTAAAGGTTGTGTGCCAATATGCATGAGTATGTATATAAATTAGGACAACATACATGTGTGCTTGATGTATATTTTCAAGCGAACATACGGGTATATAACAAATGATATCTTGGGTAATATTTACTGAAATGGTTGGCTGGCAAATCATTAAAAAGAAAATATCTTTTACAGATTACACATGAGATTTTAATAAGATATAATAAACATAAATATTGAGTATATTATCTTGGTTCAGAGTACATCATTTCAATATGTAGGATTATAGTAATATATCACTGCTACAAAAAGATGCATATAATTTCATTTTTCAAATTTCTAATTAACATTTGGTAGTCCTGTCATGCCCATATATGTATACGTTTTGTGGTACAGATTTTCCTCAGCAAGTTAAAAATATAAGAACGATATGTAGGTAATCTCTCTAGAAGAATGCATCTTTATCTTAACAAAGTGGATCTTTTGCCAACTTCTGAATGCAAAGTTTTATTAAGTCAGTTGCTATTATCATGTAAAGGCAAGCAAAGTAAAAATGTATTATACTGTACAGTTATTTAAATTAGATAATAACCAAAGTTTTGGCAATCACAATATTTCCAGATGCCAATATAGTGAAAGTAAAATCTAAAGTTTCATGCATTTTAATTAGTTCTGAAGATTCTAATAATGTTTTGAGAAAACTTTTATTTAACTCTGATGAAATCGTGGTAAAAAAAAAATTGGAGTGAAGATCAAGTATTCTAGAGAGATATTCACAGAATTCCAGTATGAGCTAAATGCAAAAAATATTTTAAAAATATTGCAAATTTGCTTTTTTAATACTTTTATAATAAAGTACATGCTACATTAACAATCACTTCAGAATTTGCTGTATCAAATTACTATCATATATTATCCATTGTTATGAAATGTGTTATAACCAAACAGGGTTTAAATTTTGAAGCTTAACATTTATTATGTACAAATGCACAGCTAATTATAATCTTGAATGTATTCACCCAATATATGTAACAATATTTAAAAAGAAAAATTTGTTTCTCTTAAATCAGCAATGACCTTTATAGGACTAAATAAAAAATTGCTATAAATTTAATTTAAAACATTAACATGTAAACACACATTTGAAATTTTATTTTGTTTAGTCTATAATTCTTTACCAAAAATATGACTAATTATCTAGACAAACCATAAAATATAATGGAAAATATAAGGCATCTAAAAATATGATATATAACCAATATCCAGTGAACTTTTTATTTTTTCTCTTGAATTTTTTTCTTTTCTGTAATATTTTATTTAATTTTGAAGAGAAAGAAGAAGAAAAATACATATTTCTTTTTTTTTTTTGCATTCATGGAAAAATAGATTATTCTTCAATATATAAAAAAAATTATGTAATTAGTGAAGTGTGTGAGTTAGACTATGAGAAGGATTCCTTGAAATATTGATTATAATGGTTTCAATAAACATTGATTTCAATGACTTTAAATATCAAAGTAAAAATGTTCATACTCATACACATGAGATAGACCATGAGAAGGCCTGGAAGAAATATGAAAGAGAAGACGATGATTAAAATATTAACTTTTGTACAAATTGCGAGATATTCTTGGTTTAAATCACTTTCTTTTCCATTGTGGTAGCATGGAAATATCCTATAGAAAAATCTATATAGAAATTTGATAAGGTATATTGAAGATAATCAAGTAATTTCTTTAATATAATTATTTCAATATTAGCAAAATTGGTGATAAACTCTTTAAAGAAATTAAATATGGCAAAATTAATCAAATCAATATTTAAGAACTAAACACATAGAGAAAGATAAATAGTTCTCATTTATTGAAACTTTTAACATGAATGATGTTTAAAAAAAGTTCTTCAGACTTAGAAAATTTTGAGATGGAAATACATTTTCAGCAGTTCATTACATCATTAAAACTTTTTATATCAACTACATGCTTTAAAACAGTTTATTAAATAGATTTTTGCAAAATTTAAATAAAATATATTAAATGTTTTTATATTAACTTACCCTATCTGTAAATGTTTCTGTCTGTATATTCATATTTTTTAATTTTAACAATGAAAAAAAATCCATACTCATTTAGAACTTGAACTCACATTTTTATGCTTCCCAAGAAAACTCATTGACAATTGAGTCAACAGAAATATTTTATTATAGAATGAAATTTTATTAATATTGATTTAACTGATACTTAATTAATTAAATTAATTATAAAAAGCCAATATATTAATATTTTTATATAAAAACAGGCAAAACTCTCTAAATGTATTGCCACTCAATGCAAACCAGGATGCCAGAAGGCTTGTGCATAAAATCCCCATCTAGTGCCTACTCATCCAATATCTCTAGACTAGCTTCTGGCTTTTGGCCTTCATCAGTGAGGAGCCTTGGATCTGAAAGATGCAGTGCTCTCAGATCCAAGGTTCCTCACTGACAAAGGCCAGAAACTAGTCTGGGGATATTGGATGAGTAGGCACTAGATAGGGATTTTATGCACAAGTCTTCTGGCATCCATTGATTACTCTGGCTTGCATTGAGTGGTAATACATATAGAGAGTCTTGCCTGTTTTAATAACAGTTATAAGCAAGCATAAGAAATGGTGATCATGTGATATTATATTTTTATATAGTTAGATGATCACATGATATTTAAATTTGGAATTCATTTGTTAGAGGATGTATTATTTATTTTCATATCTTATTGTTAAATTATAATTTTTGTAAATTTTTTTTTTATACTTTTAAATATTTTTAAATAATGCTATTATGTAAATTGCTGACTAAAAAGTACCAAAATTTGTCTTGCATTGGTGGTCAAGAGGTCAGCGCGACGCCTTGCACTTGCAGGCAGTTGCCCGGGTTGCAGCTTCGCGTCCCGGCCAATGCTATGACACTTAAAAAAAAAAAAAAGTACCAAAATAACAAAGTAATCCACCTCTTAATTATTTTGCCATTCTTTGAAAATATCAGAGATTTTTGGAATCTGTACTTGTTATAAAACAATTGGAAATTGCAGGAATATTATCATTTTATAAAAGAATTTGAGGCTCAAATATTAAAAAATCAAAATGGACTCAAATGTTTGTATGAAACAACACTATTCCTGCAATTTCCAATTGTTTTATAACAAGTGTAGATTTGTAAGATCTCTGAAAACTTCCAAGAATGGCAAATTAAACCAGAAAGCATCACATGATCACATCTCCAATACTAGCACATAATTATTTATAAACAAAGCAAAGCAAAACTCCATATAGTAGTGCCACCTGTGCTAAACAGAGTAACTAGTCTGGGGATATTGGATGAGTAGGCATTAGATAGGGATTTTATGCACAGGCCTTCTGGCATCCATTGATTACTCTGTTTAGCACAGGTGGCACTACTATATGGATTTTTGCTTTGCTTTGTTTATAAACAATTATGTGCTAGTATTGGAGATGTGATCATGAGATGTTTGCTGGTTTAACACCAATCCTGCCTAATAGAGTAGTGGTGGCTATGGTTGTTAAAGAGCCAAAACACCAAAATGTATGGGTGCTGAACTGAGTTCAGACCCATATGACTATATAAGCTATTGAGCTTAGATTGAAAATATTTTTTGTGTTTTCAATTTCATGCTCATAGTTTTGTAGTTAAGTAGAGATAAAAGGTGGTTGCTAGAGGGTTGCATTAGATCCTAAGATCTAGATGCAGTGCTCTCAGATCCAAAGCTCCTCACTGATGAAGGCTACAAGCCAGAAACTAGTCTGGGGATATTGGATGAGTAGGCATTAGATAGGGATTTTATGCACAGGCCTTCTGGCATCCATTGATTACTCTGTTTAGCACAGGTGGCACTACTATATGAAGTTTTGCTTTGCTTTGTTTAATGGCAAATTAACTGATAGGCAGAATATTTTTTTACTTTTTAGTCAGTTATTTATATAAAAGCATTACTTTAAAAAAATTTTTTTTTACATATTACTTTTGAAGTTATTTTATGAAGTTAACCAGATCCTTGGAGAAATTTTACCAAATTTAAAATTTTTAAGTTATCCATTGTTTACCAATTTATTGGACTGTTGACTAATTATTGATTTTACTTTGTTTGTTGTGGTTTGTAATGTTTGTCATGAAAGTTAAATAAGGGCAGATACAAGTTGAAAAGTAAGTCTAAACTTGAGACAACAGTAAAGTAAAAATGTGAAACATAGCAAGAAAATTTTGAGTTTATGGCACAAAGTCCCAGAATGTTCTAAAATAAATTTTCTTTTTCATGGCATAGGTTATTTCACTTTTTAATTATAGCAATATGTATTTGAATATAGAACAAAATGTAGGGGAATGACAGAGATTCACATTTGAATTTTTGTAACTACATGTATACATCTCACATAATTTAGTTAGTTAAATCCTGATATATACTTCTCACTTATAGAAAAATCAATTCTTTTTATAAATTGTGGTTGGGTCTCACCTGCTCTTTGAATAGCACATGACATAATCAGGATGTCTTGTTATTCCAGCAGAGATTATTTAATGACAAATAAAAATCTATACAGAAAAAAGATATATTCACTTTAATGTTTTTATTTGTAATTATTCTCACACAAGTCTTTATCATGAAAGTTATAAACAGATGAATGAAATGAAATAGTTTCTCTGCCAAACCTGATTTGAATTAATGGGTCTTAAAGTATTAACTCTTTTAAACAAGCTAATTTGTTCATAATATACTGAAATTTTCAACTTAAATCATGTACAAATACCATTCTTTATAAATATGATTTTAAATTATATATTTCTTAAAAGTTATTAAAAGTAAAAATTTGTACACATGTTTTCAGTCTATTATTCATATTGTGTGTATAAATAAGTATATGTTTTATATTCTAGTGTTTTTGTGTGTTTGTTTATTTATGTGTGTTCATTAGCATTCAATAATATTCAACAAAATTCATTTTTATTTTTTATCTAGTTTCTCTTCTTTTTTACTTTTAGTTATTAGCTTAATATTTTTTTATAACTGAATAAAGCATCAATAACAACTTTAAAATTTTTAAAACTACTATTTTTTAAGGAAAATGTTTTTTTTTATTACATTCATCAGTTCTTACAACATATAAATATATCATGATACCTGCTACATTAATACTAATATAAAAAGAAATACTAAGTCAGAGTTTGAATATCTTTATTAAATTATTAGCACCAAGTGGGGTTGAAACTATACTTGGTGTTAATAATTTAATAAACATATTTAAACTCTGTCTTAGTATTTCTTTATACATTGTTATGGTTATTCAAGGTAAATCAAAGAAAATAAGTCTGACTTGTTATGTAGTAACTATGTTCAGTCACTCATCAACAAGTGATGACATAAATATTAGTTTTACTTTTCAAAAATACTTAACAAAATATAACAACTAGTTCAAATTCCACATCAATAATGCCCATTACTACACTATACATGGTATGTAAATATTAACATTTTTAACATATCTTGGTGTTTACAGCATTTATTACAATGGATATGCTACTAAATATGTAACTATTCATCAAAGTTTTATATGTGTGAGTAGCATAATATCAAAACTAATAAATAATATTTTAATTATTATTTCTCAGTGATTTAATTTCATTTACTATAATACTAATAATAAAGTCTCATATTTTTTTATGTAAACAAGGTTTTCTTAGGATATGGTTGAACACAAATGGGCATTTTGTTATTCTATTCAGCTAATATTTCATACCATATAAATAGAGATGTGTAACAAGTGCAGATGAGCTCTCACAAAGTGTTTTACTAAATAATATTAACTTAACTACTTTTGCATAAGGTATAACAAAAATTAGAAAATTGTAATTAAATTTATGTGATCATGTATGAAATCTAGATGTTGATGATAATAAATAATAATAAAATGGAAGTCATTACTTATAAATAATGATTAAATAATTTTATTAACAAATATTAATGAATAAATATACTAAAATAAGCATAATATAAACAAAAAAAAATGGAAATGTTTAATCATGTTCTCAAGAAATTCTATTTAAATATAAGTGCTGTTATAAAAATGACAGCAGGTAGATTAAATGGTATTGGATTCTATGTGTTGATAAAACATACACAAAGTTATTTAAGAAATTGCTAATGTATAGAATATGAATATATCCTTAATATTGTAAAATAAAGAGATTCGTTTATATTTTATAGATCATAAATATCTCCTCTGTAGGAGAAATTTATCAAAAATGGTATCTATTTAGCCTTTAGCCTTTTTATTTGAGTATAACATTTAATTCTTTATGACAACTACAATGTTAACATGGCTCAATGTTTCATATAACATTAAGATCCTAAACAACAAATTCTATATTCAATTTTTATTCATGGACTTAAACTCTTTATCCATTATCTTCTACTCTTAATATTAGGGGTACATTTTAAATACTTTTTTTGAATAAGCACATTGATAATATGATTCCATTATATGATTAAATAAGATAAATAAATATAAGAACTACAAAACAAGAACATCTCGTAAACAATATGAAAATTTAATAATAATACTAATAATTATAATAATAATAACCTATCTCTAATAACAATTACACATGCAAACATCTTATATTAATTACATATTTAATCCATATTATCTGATCTTCAGATTATGAGACCATTGAGAAAGCATTAAATACATATAATGAATTTAAAAAGATTTTTTATCATAAAACATGGCAAAAATAAATTAATAAATTATCCATTAAAAGTTTATGAGTATTATAAAATTCAAGTTATATATATATGCACATTTATGTAGGTTCTGGTAAATAAAATTCATTTAATAATTACACACATTATTTTTGTTCTTTCAAAATTATTCCTATATAATGTATGATTCAATTCTCTGCAATGATATTTCCAAAAGTTATTTTGTAGGTCAAATGTAGATTCATTTATGATATGGTGTTTTATTTTTTTAAGAGCAATAACAAGATTGTTTATCACAATTTTAAGTAACTCCTGTAATAATTATGTCACAGGTTCCCACAATGATTAGATTTTCTATTGTTTATCATATTAAGAAGTGAGAAATGATATTCCATTTATTGATTTCCAAAAAGATTACTTTTGTAAAAATAGCACCACAAAACCACTGAATTAATCCAAAATTCATAGATGTGTTTTAAATAAATATCCAAAGGAAACAAAGGCAAAATCCATTATATTTGATGTAGCAATGTTAATAATTTAAAAACATATTTGGCTGCATATTAACAATTTCATAGTTAGATGAAAATTTATCTAATTTAAATTGTTATCGGCTTAATTATGTAAGCATTTAACTGTTATGATATTATTTAATCATATTTGATTATGATGATCACAGTGCCTTTGCCTCTAAAGGTGAATGCTTGATGGTTCCTCTAGCTGAATATGGTAAGCAACAAAGTGACCACAAATGGTAAATTTAAAAATTTATAACATAATGTGTATATGGCAAATATCAACAGAATAGAATCTCAAATTTTTTGAGCACTTTTTTATATACAATTTTTGACACATGAGCAATAAATGATGTAGATTCAAACACTTATTTCTTATGCAATTTATATGTGAAATCTATATGCGTTGGTGTAGCAATCAATTCCATCCAAATGATGAAGTTCTCTCTCTTGCTTTAATAAGCATCAAAATCAGCTATCTTATTCCCCATTTTACACATGCAAAACAGTATAAATAAACTTCTTCTGAAGCCAAAGTTGCAATTATTTACCTTTATTTTAATACTAAATAATATATTTACACTTTTCAAATCAAAATTAAAAAAATTTAATCTGTAAATTTCTGTTCTCTAATTTTGTAAAATTTCCTGTTATATTCCTATTATTTTAAATATAAACTGTCACACACATTTAAATATTATATGTAGGTTATGTTTGTTAATAAGTGATTTTAAATCAGATATATCACTACAATTGTTATTATGTTATGATCAATTTATTCAAATTAATAATGAATATTTAACAATAAAATGTTTTTCTGTGTAATTTTGGATTAGAAACTTAAATTTTTTGATGAATATTTTATGTAAATTTTGAATTTAGTCTTGATTTTAAAATTTCTATACACATTTTTAAAATTGTTTTAAAATATGTTTCCTATATTACATTTCCTTAGCAATGTTGTACACATATATACAATATTATTTTAAATTATGCTTATTACTAAAAAAAAAAATTTTTAACTTGTCATAAATAATATTATATCTTTAGGATTACTATTACAATATATATATATTCAATATGTCTGGGGGACAGTGATTTACTCACTTTGTTTATATATATATATAACAATTTTAAATAATGTTAATTTAATTTAAACCATCTGTAAAAATTTCTACAATTGTTCAAGTAGCAATTTTGATGAAAAATATCAATCAATCTTTACTGAACATATGTCTCTGTCATAACTGACATCGTCAGTAGCCTACAAATCTGTTGAGATCCAAACAGGCATAGCAGTGCAATTTCTATTTAAAAACAGTCCTAACATTCAATTTGATATTCAGTTATGAATGCAGTTTTTAGTGCTAATTTAATTAAATATTTATTTATATCAGCTTATTTTATCATTTGGAAAGATTATTTTAAAAAAATTAAATATAAATTTATGTGTTGTGTGGATAAATAAATAAAGAATAAGACAGACATTTTAGTTTGTAACTCTTGAAAGGCCTCCTCACTATCTCACTATTAATGAATGATGAATTAGAAGATATTGCTTACAATACTAGTTTAAGTGCTGATTTGTGAGAGTTTTACATATTGCTTCTTAGTTTTAACTTTATACATATAGCTAAAAATCTATTCATTGGCAAAAGATGTCTAAATAGATAAATAAAATGCATAACCATTTAAATACTCATAGATGTATATATCCAAATGATATGCTTATATAAATTCTGATATTTGTTTTTGTAGGTTGTACTTCCAGACATGGAGTTTTTCACCAATCTTGGTGATTGGCCTTTAGAAACTAAAAAAAGGGATGAAAATCCTGTTCCCATATTTTCTTGGTGTGGTTCTGGTGATACTCTTGATATTGTGCTTCCAACATATGATATAACAGAATCTACTTTAGAAACCATGGGGCGGTAAGATTATATACTAAATTCATTTTACTATTAGCATATTTTTCACTTTAGATTTTGTATTTAAACAATTTATTTTTATTTTATTCTATAAATTTAATTTAGAAAATATAATATTTCAGTTGAAGTATTAAATTATTTTTTAACGAATATATATATTTAAAAGTTGAGAATATTTTTATCCGTCTATAAGATACTAATAGATTTTCAGAATTAATCATAATACAGTGAAGTATTTATTTGTGAATAATTTTTAGTAAACTCGTACTATTTAAATATAATAAAATTTTTAAAAAATTATAATTGTAATGTGATATAATTTTTATTTCCCTCTAGTTCTTTGTTTTTGAATATTTAAGAATCAATAAAAATTGGATACTATATATCCATGGATACCCACCTTCATTGTAATTAATTACTTCTCAAAGAATACTGCAGTTATTTAAATTAAGAATAAAGAAGGTTATACATTCTTGACAATAATGTTAATAAGATTCAATTGAGACATTTCACAATATGATCGTGCTGCCTACCTACTTTTTGTATTGATATTTAGAAATTGATATTTTATATAATACTTTTTTGCACATTTTTTATTTACAAATATATAAGTCAAATTATACCATTTCAGAATTATCAATATTATAAGCAATTACAAAATTTATAACCAATAATTTTAGTTGAGAAGTTTTTTATAGCAGTGAAATTATTGTTTATGCATTGATTTACTTTTCACTCATATTGGTAATTTATTTACCTGTAATTTGTTTTATAATATTGATTAGAAACATAATGTTATGATTATGGTGTACTATAATCAAATGCATTTAATTTGAAATGGCTACAATGAAAAATACCTTCAACAAGGAATATCTATTATCTTAGTTAAGACACACTAATGCTGCTATATTTTTATAAACAAAAGATATGTATTAAATATTTAAAAATATGTAAGATTTTTTCTTCCCTTTAATTATGGCTTATTGGCATTCTAAAGATTGTAAGTGGTAAAAAAGCAGAGAAAAAATTGTCTCAATTTATTTATGCTTCAATCAATTACTTAGTAATTCAAAAAATGATATTCACAGCATTTAACTGAATTAGCCAAACAGATATTTTTTGTTCTGTGGCGATTATAATATAATTCATTGTTAAAACAAATGCTAATAATATATTATTAAATATTTGTAGTGAAATAAAGTCTAAGAGAAGGTTTTGTGGGTTTCTTTTTTTTTAAAAAAAAAAAAAATGCTTTGCATGATATTACATGTTTTTTCTTAAAATTACTATTGTAATAAATTTAATCAGCCATTTAAGCTATTGTGCGCTTTTTCACGAGTGTTAAATAATAATAAATGAGTACTTCTGCTTACAACACAAAATATAGTATTTAGAAAAGAATAAAATGAATCCACTTATTCAATCCAACCCAAATGCTTATATATGGGCAAATCTTAAGTACTGTAAGTGAAAGTGTGAGGATAGACTACTCACTTTAAACCACTGTTTACGATATCTGAATGAATGAAGCCAACGAAATTATCTAGAATTTACTAGACGTCACTCACAAATGAAACTTTAAACATATGTAAATAAACATTTATTTTTAGCGCTGTTTCTAATTGTAATAAATTTAATCAGCCATTTAAGTATTTAGGAAAGAATAAAATGAATCTTGTGTTGTAAGCGGAAGTACTCATTTATTATTATTTAACACTCGTGAAAAAGCGCACAATAGCTTAAATGGCTGATTAAATTTATTACAATTAGAAACTGCATTAAAAATAAATGTTTAAAATTACTATTAAAAATTATTAGAAGAATTACAAATGATTATATTTTGGATTGTTTCATACTTATATAGTAGTTTATATAGTAAACCTAATAATAATATTAGGTGTCAGTAATATAAAATTCAGTCTGAAAATGAAATATAAATTACCCATACTTTGTTTTGTGCTCTCTGTTATGTGCTATCTTTTCCCAAGCAAGCAAATCTTATTTTAAATGCTTTTATATTAAAATAATTAAATGTATATCTGATAAAAACATTATACTCATACTTAATTATTGTGTTACTTTGAATTTAAGACACTAGAATTTTAAGCTCAGAAAATCAGAAAAAATAATTTTTAATCATTTTATTGAAAAATAAGAAAAATTTTATTTAAATAGTTACTAATAGAAATACAATAAGCTCACCTAATTTATTGCAAATTTCTTCAAACATACTTTCACTTTCTACATCTTCACTTTCAGAACTTGAGTTCTCATCTGGACTATTCCACCAGGATACATCATCTTCAGTACCATTTAAATCATTAGCAATGCAACATTTTAAGAAAGATATTTTTTGATAATTTTTTTAGGGATATTTTTTCAAAACTGCAAAACCCACTCAAAATTAAAATTGTCACTAATTCTATATAGCAGTTATTAACGATCATAATACTATGGGAAATACAATGTTTGTAGAACTAGAATGTTAAAATATTTGTATTTGAGCTACTGTGATGAATGTCAATGGCACAAACAAATACATTTAATTAATAGTATCTGGTAATGTTTGTATTTTTATTATACATATATTATTTTCATTACAAAGTCTTTTTAGTGTAAATATAACATTTTTTGTTTTTCTTTCAAAGGAAAAAAAAGATTTTAAAATACAGTTGGCGACATTTAATTTTACCAGTTAAATCTTTTTCTTTTGATTAAAAAGCTTTTCTAAAATGTAAATTAATATTTTTTCAAATTATTAAAGTAAACTATTTCTTATTTATAATTGATGAAAATAATCTATAGCAGCAAACATAAAACATACATTTGTCATCCAATTATAAATTACAATCAAACATTATAATTTCTTTGTCAATTTGCTTTCATGTGAAAATAAATTTTTCTATTTAAATCTGAAGTATTCTTCTAAAATTATTATTTTCACAAATATTTTCTAAAAAAAAATTTTAAATGTTTTTTAAAAAAAGATTCTAAAACATACATTTTCACTTTGAAAATCAAAATGAAGATAACAGAACTGTCAAAATCATTGATATGCACTCTCTTGTTTAGATAACAAGAAACCAGATTCTTACCCATTGTTATAATTTTAAATCTTATTAATTTATTAGTTGTAAAATATCTGTATCCTTCCTTGGAATAGAGTACATGCCCACTTTTTAATCAATTGTCTTTTTACTTTTTCTTCTAACTTCACAAAGTTTAATAATTTCCCATTTAATATGAGACAGTTCTTCCATTTCTTGCAATCTTTCTTCACATGAAAGTGATCTGCAGTTGTAAATATCTAATTAAAAATTTGTTATCAAATAATTAAAGAATAATTAATTTTTTTTTTAATTATTCAGAATACATTTACATAAATTAAAGATAATAAATGGATTAATTATAATGATTTGGTAACATCAGCAAAATACTATTAAAAGATACTAAAATATATGTTTTCATTTTCAAAATCAAAATGAAGATGTGGGAACTGTCAAAATCTTGAACAAGCATAGAGTAAGAAACAACAAATCAGTGTCTTGGAAGACAGGTTCTTATTTCATTGTTATAACTTTAAATTTAAGTCTTATTGATTTATTGTAAAAAAATTCTAAAGGTTATGCAGTGTGATTTTCTTGATAAACTAATGGTAAAATGAGAAAAATAACATTAAAAGTAGTGTTTGAGATAGAGTTAAAGCTGCTTATGAAATTAATCCAAAAAAATATTGACATTTAATGTTAAATCTTTTTTATTTTGATAAAAAAGATTTAACACACTATTCTACACAAAGATATCAATTGTAATACTATGTACATGTATAGCATAAATCAACAATTTGCAGAAATTAGATGTTAAAAATATTAGGTTTGAGTTTAAGATCATCCCTTTTTTACAGGTCCAAAATTTGAAAAGAAAGTGTTTTATATTTGAAGTAATATGGTAATCATATTTTTATATAGCAGACAATCACATGATATTTAAATTTAGAATTAGTTTGTTTGAGGGTGTATTTTTTTTATTTTTGGGTCTTATTATTAAATTATAATTTTTGTCAGGTTTTTTTTTTGTAGTTTTAAACATTTTTTAAATAAGGCTTTTACATAAATAAATGACTAAAAAGTAGAAAAATAAAGTAATCTGCTTTTCCGTTAGTTTGCCATTCTTGGAAAATATCAGAGATCTTAAGAATCTAGACTTGCTATAAAAAAAATGGAAATTGCAGGAATATTATCATTTCATAAAAGCATTTGAGGCTCAAATAAATCATAAAAATAAAAAAGGCCTCAAATGCTTTTATGAAATGACAATATTCTTGAAAATTCCAACTATTATATAAGTCTAAATTCTTAAGGTCTCTGATATTTTCCAAGAATGACAAATTAACAGAGAAGCAGATTACTTTGCTATTTTTCTATTGTTTAGTTACCTATTTACATAAAATCATTATAATTGATATGAGTTCTAGGAACAATGAGTAGTAAGAAAAGCTTAAAGTAAAAGTTTTATTATATTATGCTGAGCAGCTTTTGATATCTTAATCCTGACTGTGATTATGATATTAGGATTAAGGTATTAAGCCAATAAATGTCACATGATCACCATTTTTACGCTTGCTTATAACTGTTATTAAAACAGGCAAAACTCACTATACATATTGCCACACACTGCAACCTCTATAGAGTAATCAATGGATGTCAGAAGGCTTGTGAATAAAATCCCCATCTAGTGCCTACTCATCCAATATTCCCAGACTAGTTTCTGGCTTGTGCCTTCATTAATGAGGAGCCTTGGATCTGAGAGCACCTTAGGATCTAGGTGCAGTGCTCTCAGATTCAAGGCTCCTCACTGATGAAGCCACAAGCCAGAAACTAGTCTGGAGATATTGGATGAGTAGGCACTAAATGGGGATTTCATGCACAAGCCTTCTGGAATCCATTGATTACTCTAGCTTGCAGTGTGTGGCAATATGTATAGTGAGTTTTGCCTGTTATAATATAATTAAATTTCATTTTAAGCTTTTATTACTCAGAGTACTAGCACTTATATCAATTGCAATTGTATAGGAAAATTTAACCAATATATATAGAATTATAAAAACATTTTTTTTTTTAAAAAAAAAAAATTACATATTTTTTTTATTTTTTTAAATAACTATATGGTAAATCTACTTATCTTAGGAGCTTCCATAAAAATATAGTTATTTAACAGTGTCACTCATAAATATTCATTAATATCATTTGTTTTATAATAAATTATATTTAGGATTGGATAAAAAAAATGTTATATATTTTTGAAATAATCAGTAGAACATATTACTTTCAGTTAAGCAAGAAATGAAACTAATTTTGTTAATGCCCTTGTGTATTACAATAGAATTGAATAAATTGATAAAAAGAATATGTATATATCTGTTTATATATACTGTTGAATGTCTGTACATATATTTTTTATATGCAACTAAATATTAGTTTAGCTTTTAGTAAAATTAACCACTTTATAAAACAAACCGTATTTAGTCAAGTTCTATAGAAGTTATATTTATTTTAAAAATAATTTAGTACAAATTATTAACTTTTAACTATGTAATTCATTGCTGTATTTTAATCACCTTCTGATTTCTTGTTTTTGGCTTTACAAATCTCTATTGGTAATTAAAACTTCTAGTGTTCAAACAAATTGACCACTGGTTTTCAAAAATGATAGTGGTTACCATAAAAGAGTTGAACATCTAGCTGAAGGGACATTAGCATTGAGAGTGCCCAAAGGTCATAAGAAATGCAGCATCTATCTGCCATAAAGAATGTTTCTAAAGTGTTAATTTTAACTATTGTGGATAAGCTATCGGAAATATTTTTATTTTAAATTGCAAATTAAATCAGAGAATTTTTAAATGATAATTTAGTTAAATAATCAGAAATTGATAAAAGGAATTAAATTTATGTATAAGTTTATTTTGTATTAAATTACATTTTTTATCTAGAGTTTTTTTTATTTTATTAATAGCTGTTAGTTTGTTTAATATAAATATTCAGGGTCATCTTCATCTTCCGAGGGATAGCTTATATATATTGACTACAACTATGCATATTATGTTTCAAAGCAAACTTTATTAGGTAAAAATTGGTTACATCACATCAGGTTATACATTGTATCAAACATAATATTTTAGGATTCATCATTAAATACAGAAAGAATACCCTTTTTTTTTTTTTTTTTTAAACCATTAGAATCTTTAGTAATTGATATAATTTTCATATTTCAGTTCTTATTGTTGGTCCATTCTGGCTTTCCATTTTATCTAGGTTATGTTTTGTGAATCCATTATAATGCTGATCTTATTTTAAAGAGAGACCAAGTGACGGCAAAATATGCACATTATGTGTTTAATATTTAGCAGTATTTAAGATCTTTATAAATTTTTACTATATGTATTGCTGAATTTATATATTAAAATATATATATATAATTTCTCATTTTTTAGAGACAGAAAGAAAAAAAATTAATATTTATGATACTATTATGAAAGAAAAATGAAATTATTTGATTAAAAATTAATAATATAAATATATACATGTGAGTCTATATATGTATATGTGGAACATTGATAATCCAGAAATCTTGTTTTTAGCCCTGCAAGATTAATGATTTTGAAACTAAAATATCTTCCTCCAACCTCATTATAGTCATAAATTATAGTTTTGTAGACTAATTGTAAAACAAATATTAGATGTAGATATTAGATAACAATCACAATCATTTGACATTTACATCATCTTTATAGTCAAAAAAATTATATGTTTTTTTTTTTTTATTGCACATTCTTTCTGTAACATTCATGTCAGTTTTTCAATAATATATAACAATTAGTTTTTTCATATGCTTTCTTGCTATAATATTTGTATTATCTTTTTAATAATATTTATATAAATATTACTGAGTAATACTGTCAGTGTAAACATATTTTTAAAAATTAATTATTAACCTGCAATAGCTACAACATGGTTTAGTCACATATTGCTGTAAGCAGTATCTCTTACTACTCTTAAGAAGAATATAGAAACATTTCTTGAATAAATCTTTTTTATTTTTTAAAAATATTTTTCCTCACGTCAAAATATTTCTAATTTGGTGATCATGTAAGATGGAAATGCTTTATATAATGTTAACAGATTAAAATAGGTTTTGGATTATTGTTATTCAGTGTATATAAAATTAATAGTATTAATAAATAAACTAATTTTTTATTTGCAATGATTTAATATCTTTTTCTGATGTTTTGACTGACATGTAGTCTTCTGCAGGTAAAATTGATACTGCATGATATCAGGCGTTTTCAGTTTCTCCATACATGGATCATTATTATTTATAATTATTTTTTAATATTTGCATTGTTTATTCAATTTATAATATTTAATTTATTCACAACCAATAGTGAAAGTATAGTTTAAAGAAAATCATAAGTTTATTCGTCTTCATTTGTCGTAATTTTTTAATTTCATTTTCCAACAGTCATTTATGATATTTTCAACATTTCAGTTTACAAATTTTGTTTCTTTTAATACTACTTTAAATGTATTTCAATCAAGTGTTAGCTTTTAAATCTGATTATGAACCAATTCCTCCCAAAGTCACTGAATTTTTAATTTGAATAAATAGTTTTGCAATCATCTTAATAAAAATAAATGATTTGTTTCTTAAAATATCATACAACATTTGAACAGAGACAGAATCAAGTGCAATTTCTGAATCCTTTATCTCTTATGTCTAGACACTCTACTATTGGTCTAAACCGCTTTTGTTTTCAAAACTATGATGAGTCATTTAATACAATAAATGCTCATGGTCAATGTGCATTACTGCATTTATTATATAAATATGTAAATGAGATAGTAATTTGGCAAAGAATAAATAAATAAAAGTAAGTAGGAAAACAAATACAATTAGATCATACACATAACATATTTTTCAAAGTTCATTTTGATAATTTGATTAATAGTACATAAACTCATACATTCAACTTCCCTACACTGGTATTTTATCTGGTTAAACTTAATTAATTAACAAGTTGAATGAATAAATATACAAATTTATTCAATATTCAAATAACTTGAAGATAATTTAATGTAATTGTGACTTTTGTTATCATTCATTCAATCAGGTGAAAACTTTAAACTAATAATATAATATCTGATAGTGCATAAACTTTAAAAATACTCTATTATAAAATTCATTATCTTCTCTCCCCTGTGCCCTTATATTTTTTGTTCACTTTTTTAGTTTAATTATTGTGGCACATCAACATCTTTAATTGCAAGAATTTTCAACTTTTTCTATTTTTAATGATTATTTTAAAAATCATACATTGGATTATATTTTATTTCAAATTAAAAAGTCAAGTGGGTGGAAATGCTTCTATTCCAGGTATAATAGCAACAATAACAACAACAAATCGTTAAATTTATTATTGTATAGCATTTCAAAATAATTTATAATTTAAATCAGTTTTTTATTATATTGTTATTCACAAAAGAATAGTTAAAAGATATTTTATCTCTGGCTTTTGTTCATTTTAAAATAAAATTTGTTTCTAGTTATTAAATTTGAAAATATTCTACATAATGAATAAAATTTTAAAGTAAATATAAAAAATTTTAATTTATTTTTTACTATGAAATGGAAATCTTATCATTTTTTGGAAAGATTTATTATAAATGATTTGAATATTTATTTTGTTTTATTCCCAATTATGATTGTGGCTTTTTATAAAATAATTTATTGTAAAAAGTTTTCATTGAACTTTAATTCAGGGTTGCTTGATGGTCAAGAGGTATCTTTGTGTACGCTAAATTCCAGAGCCAGTCTGATGGCAGTTAGATAGCACAAGATCTTGAATTTATCAAGGCTCTGTTTGGGCCTTCACAATCTACATTTTTTGTGAAAATCAAAAAGTAAAACATCATATGCAAAATGAAACTACATTTTATTTTTTTGTCAAAAACTCCGTAATTTGTAGGCCTTACAATGAATACCATATCGAAGTAATAAAATTGTAGAAGCACTGATTATGCAATAATATAAATTTTCAGTTACATTATATAGCTAAATGTTTTGCAACATTCTGATCATGTTAACATGAAATCAGTTTAAGTCAAAAACATTTCTCTTTGTTAGCATTGTTATGTATTGAATCAAAATTTCTCAAAAAAAAGAAAATTAATTACGTTGATCTTATTAACAGATTTGCAATAAAACATTGAAGAAAATAAAATATATTTCTTTGCATTATATGTATTTTATTTTGTTTCTCAAATATTGACTCAAAATCATATTCATAATAAATAAATAATTATTTATATACATTATAAATAACTAATTTTTGTAATTTTAATATATCTACATTTGCAAATAAGATAATTTTTTTTTTAAATATCTGTTTTCTATCATGTAATAAAAAAAACCTTCCCCTTTCCATGAAATAAAATTAGTTAATTAAACCAAAATGAATTCCATATAAATTTGTTAACAAAAGATATAGTAGAATGTTAAAAAATTATAATTATTTACACTTTTAACTTTTTATTTTTATATTAACTCTCCTAACTTTTGTTTGTTGCAATGTGATAAATAATGATTAGCTTTAACTAGGTCGATTTTAACAAACATATTTAATTAAAAATATGTTTGTTTTTGTTTATTTTGTTTCATTTATTTCTCATGCATAACATGCTATGTTTTGTATTAGCAAAGTTAGCTTCCTAAATATTTATTTAGTAATAGCATATTTATACTATCTATGGGTCTTAAGGATTTACATTGCATTTATATAAGGGAAGACATTTTCATACTTACATTGTTTATTCAATAAATTTTTAGAAGCCATTACCATGCCTTGCATTTTCTTTTGTTTAATGATAGTTTATAATAAAATAATATCAAACAATTGATTTCTTCCACTAGAATAGATAAAGAATTTTGTAGGCACTTTCTCAATTGAGTGGTTCCAAGTAATATTGTATGGTTGTTATAAACTAACAGAATGGAATTAAATGATAATATTATTTTAATGAAATGCACACAATAATATCTTTTTAAATAATTGTTTTTTATTCTGTTTTCCTTAGATGTCCAAATATATGATGGTCTAACATCACATATTTCGATAATATTATGGATGTATTGTGAATTTTAGTTAAATAACAAATTCCAGGAACAGATCAGAAAACAATTTCATGGTAGACCAGAAACCAATAAAAAACATTAGTAAAACATGCAAAAAAAATTATATTAGTATTTAAAATATTTTTTAAAAAGTATAAAATTGCACTGAAATCAATCTCCAAATCGCATTATTTACGGGCTGCTACTCTAACCCTACAGATATATTGAACACATGATACAAGAGTTTATAAAATATGACAGATAAACCAAATTGCCTATTATGCATGATTATTATGTGTAGCCCAAGGCTAGAGTGTATAATATTTAATATATTTCAAACAATTATCACAAGACTGCATAAAAAGGTAATTTTATTTTTAAAGAAAAAATATGTGCAATCAGAACATAGTTCATACAATAGTGTGATTTGTAAATCTAAGCATTTTTATTATATATATAAATTTTATTAATTATTGTTGTGATTTGATGAAATAACTTTGTTTCCCCACTCAACTTGCATGCCCATACAAGACAGTCCTGCTTTAATTAGTAAAATTATTATTGTTACAGCAACCACTCACAAATGATTATTCCCATTGCAATTATCAAAAATGACATAACAATAAAAAAAACTTTAAAGTTAAGTTTTGCAATCGCTATACAAATCTATCTGTAACCAGAAATATATCAGCTTACTGAATATGATGATATTTACTTTCCTATTTATTTAATACACTATAATTCTATTTTTTTTATTCTTCTACAAAAATCTTTTATTTCTCAAATACTTCAATCACATGTCTAATTATATCTTGCCAATATATTATATTCTCTTGCATGTCTTTCCAGTGAAGACAGTCAATACTGCACTTCTTTAGACTGTTTTTGTGATAATCCTTATAACATAGATAGGGCATATCTTTCCCATGAAACTATGCTCAAGTTTACCATAGAACTTCCCTTTAGGAAATCCTACCTTTTTCATTTCTTTTACATGCCTAATTCAATGAAGGTGTGATTTTATAATAGTGGATTCTTTAATATCACCTTTAACAAGTTAGAAAATATACTGATAGATGTTTTGATCATGCCATTGTATTTTTAAAATTTTAAAGCAATTTTTAATAAAACATTTGTAATGTATTTATGTTGTGTTGATAGAGTGCCAAAGTCTTACTTTTGTACAATAAATTAATTAAAGTAACAATTCTATATACAAGCAATTTAGTTGCAATAGTTATATCCTTATGATAAAATACCCTATCTTTTAATTTATTAAAAGCATTCTCCTCAACATCTAATACCATGTTTCTTATTATAAAATTATCAAGATATTTAAGCTGTTTTACATTGTTATGTTGATCATTCAAGGAAAATGTTGCTGAATATTTTTTTCCATCACTGGTTGATAAAGAATTTGAGTGTTTTTTTTAAAACATTAATTATTAAATCAATGTCTTTAGTATTCAAAACATTAATTACATTGGATAGACCATCTTTGAACTGGCAAAAATTGCACAATCATCAGCATATAATAAATTCAGAATGCAAGAAGCTACTGTTCTTCTTTTCACTTCTGTGAATTTTTAAAATTAAAAATTCCATCATTAAATGTGTATCATATCTTGATTCCTGTTTCATTAAACTGGGTTTAAGCAGTTACAAAGCTCATTAAATTCCATCATTAAATGTGAATCATGTATTGATTGATTCCTGCTTTATTAAACTGTGTGTAAGCATTTCCAAAAATCATGGTCATAAAAATCAAATATAATGTTGGAGCTAATACACATTCTCATTTAACACCAATTTTCATTTCAAATACCTGACTTTTTTACCTGTAGTAATAATATTTCTTTTCATTTCAACATTGGTGATTCTTAAAACAGACAAAACTCTCCATACAGTAGTGCCACTCAGTGCAAGCCAGAGTAATCAATGGATTCCAGAAAGCTTGTGCATAAAATCTTTATCTAGTGCCCATGCATCCACAATATCCCCAGACTAGTTTCTGTTTTGTGGCCTTCATTAATGAGGAGTCTTGGATCTAAGAGGACTGCACCTAAATCTTAGGATCTAATGCAATCCTCCAGCAGCCACCTTTTATCTCTACTTAACTACAAAACTATGAGAATAAAATTTGACAACACAATAATATTTTCAATCTAAACTCATTAGCTTATATACTCATATAGGTCTGAACTCAGTTCAGTACCCATACATTTTGGTGTCTTTGGTTTTTAATAACCATAGTCACCACTATCCTATTAGACAGGATTGGTATTAAACCACTAAACATCACATGATCACCATTTCTTAGGCTTGCTCATAACTGTTTGATGCCATAGACCAGTTTGATTAATTGAATCAAATATCTTGATCGAATCAATACTCTTTTGTTTTCAACATTTTTTTTGGATTTGTCTGACAATTCTCTAAAATCACATTGAATCTCTGGAAACCATTCATCTATGGTTTAACAATTATTTTTTAACAAAATTGTTAAAAATCGTTTTGCCGTAGAGGAAAATAATGATATTTCATACTACAAGCTTGTATATTTTGTTTTTTCAAAAAATTCTAACAATAGAAAAATGCAGTTTTTTTTATTTTTTTAAGATCATATCTTTCTACTTATAAAACTACCAATATATTTAAATTGTTTTGCATTCTTAAGATGATAACCATCTAATCTGAAAATTACTGAGAATTTTTCGTCTATCACTGGCTTATAAATAATTTGAGTTTTTAGAACATTAATTATAAATTTATTTAAATGCACATTGATTATGTAAGTAATATTTACTAAGGCTGTAACCTCAAGAATATGCATGTAAAAATGCAATATTAGAGACCTTTACAAGTCTTAACCACAAGCTTACACCCCTCTTTTCTTCCAAAGCATAAGCTTGTGGTTAAGACCTTAGAGGTCCCTAATATCGCATTTTTACACCCATTTTCTTGAGGCTACAGCCTTAGTAAATATTACTGAACATTAATTAATAAATCAAGATCTTTATGTGCTGCATTTTAACTTTTAAAAACATCTGTAAATTGTTCTTTGAACTGGAAAAAATAGCATAATCATCAAAGATGAAGTTCTTTTTGCTTTTAACTGATTCAAATTAAAAATTTCCTTCATCATAGATGAGTTATACATTGATCCCTGTGTGATTAAATTGTCTATAAATATTTCCAAAGACTATTGTCATAAAAATTGAAAACACATCTTTGTTTAACATTAGTTTTCATTACATTTGCCGCAGATTTTCTACCAGTAGTAATAATACTTCTTCTCATTCTGTAATAGGACTAAATTTTGGTAGATAACTAACTAATTTCAAACAATGTCATAGACCTGTTGAATTAATTGAATCAATGCCTTGATTAAATCAATAAAAGCAATATATAAAATCATTTTTGTTCATGCACCAACAAAAATCATATCTATAGTGCTTTTTTGAATCCCTAAAACAGTCTCTGTTATTCATCTATAACTTGAAATCAGTCAAAATTTCTTGAAAAGTTTTTTTGCTGTAGTGGATAATAATGATATTCCATGAGAATTATAGCAATATTGAATAGAGAAGAAAAGGTGCAAAGAAGAAAATTTAAGAAGCTTTTCATTTGGCAATGGCAAATAATACTATAAGTCAATCCAGCATGGCAATACACAATGTATGGAAGCCTCTAATTAATTGTGTTCTTAGAAAACAGTAATAAAAAAACTGAAGGACCTGAGAGGATTTGAACCAACTCTCATATATAAATATATGAAATTTCTACTATCTTTTGCTTTGACAGAATAACTCAGTTGGTTAGAGCGCTTGCCTTAAATTTCAATATTCAAAAATCTAAAGGTGTAATTTCATCTCCTATGCTAGTATTGTCATTTGTCAGACGAGCAGCACCTGAAGAAGAGTGGATAATAATAATACTCAAGACATTGTTTAATTCCTAGCCTGTGTAGTCTATTTGTGTTATTACTAACAAGTTGTTTGTATTTGAAAAGTTTAGATAAAGTTTAAAATTGTCTATACATTCGACATTTACTGATCGATGATGGAAATAGTGTATCACATTATCACATCTAATATATCATCATCACAAATCTTCAGTCACTCGGTATGGATCCAATGCTATGTTGAAGTTGGTTAAAGTAGAAAATCATCTAACTTTCTTATGCAAATGTAAATCAGAAGGGATTATTCTTAAGGGTTTACAAGTAAAACTTTCTATTTCTTCCAAGAGAGCTAAACTTATTCAGAGAGCAACTGAGGCATTACTGAGAAAAAGGAAAAATGTTCAATGGTTTTTCAAGAATCAATCTTTGCATTTCATTAGAAATGTGGAATGTTTTCCAAAAAATAAACTCACAGATGAAGATTTCTCAAGAGTTTGTCAAGCAGTGAAAATATATTGTAAATTGTATGGAAGGATAAAAGAATGTCAGAAGTCGTTTGTAAATTTACATGGACAAGTCAAAAGTTCTTACTGCAACTAGCAATCTATCAGTTTCATCAGTGAAAAATCTTAGTTCTAAACACCTTACTGATGCTGAATTATCTGTTTTTGGAAAATGTTTGATCTTTGCCATTACAACATCTACTGTCCCATTATTGGATATAATGTCAGCCACTTTAGAAGTTACACAAAAAGCATCATAATTATACTTGAGAGTTAAAAGGACACTTGAAAGATATTAAAAGGAGAAATCAAACATTTTATGTGATGAGAGGAAAGCTATTAAATTTCTCAAACAGGATACATCTATAATCATTCATCCTACTAACAAAGGTAACACTACAGTTACAGATTATGCAACAAAATACAAGGACTTTTCACAGTAGGTCAATACAAAAATGTTGCAAAATATCCAATTCCATGTATTATGAGCATTTCTCCAGAAGCATTGCATGTATTTCATTGACTCGGTAAAAAGGAAATTAACTTTGTATTTCAGCAAGATTGTCACCTATATGGACTACCTAAAATCCATAAGTGCTCCATTAAGGCCTGTTGTTAGTTTTAGAAATTCACTATGTCAAAGTTTGTTGAGATTTCTTCTCAATATTGTCAGTCCATTGGCATAGAAGACATCATCAGAAATTCTAAGTACTTTGTAGAATTAATCAGGGACATGAAAATGGGAAGAACTGACATATTCATAAGTTTTGACATGGAAAGTCTATTTACAAATGTCCCATTTGATGAGGCATTGTCTATTGTAAGGAAAAGGAATGGCAGACAAGTTTAAAGAAAATCTGAAGCTTTTCAATTTGAGGAATTCTAACTTCTACCAAACCTAAACTGGAAATGCTGAAGAAAAAAAAACTTTATCTATGAAATATAATGTGAATTTTGTGAGACCTGTTTGCCTTGTTGAACAGTGATTGAAAGAACACAAATTAATTATTAAATGAGAAAAAAACATGTGTCTACAATAGCAGACCATGTATGTACTAATGACCATATGTTCATTTGGTAAAGTACTAAAATATTGGATAGAGAGGAAAATATGCAAAAAAAGAAAATTCAAGGAAGCTGCTCATATGATAATGGCAAATAATCCTATAATTCAACCCAGTGTGGAAATACACAGTAGTATATGGAAGCCTCTAATTAATGTTGCTTTTAGAAAAAGTATTCAAGAATAACCTAGGAGGATTTGAACCAATCCTCATATAGAAATATATGAAATCTCTACTATCTGTTCCTTTGACAGAATAGCTCAGTTGGTTAAAGTGCTTGAATTAAATTTCAATATTCAAGAATATAAAAATGTAAGTTGAACTCCTATGGTAATACTGTCACTGTTCAGGCCAGCAACATTTGAAGAAGAGTGGAGAATAATATTACTAAAAATGTTATGCAATTACTAGCCTCTGTTGTAATAATCGATGAAACACATATGATATGCAAGTTGCAGAAGCTATATGCCTAAAAAATATTAATCACTCAGTTAAGGCTGAGCGCTTTCAAGATTCCGTGCTTCATAATCATAGCCATATACCGAACTGTGGTATTGTTTGTATTAGACTTACTAAATGTAAATTAGATGCAAATGAGCTAGGTTGACCATTTTTTAGAAATATCAAAGCAGATGTCATGTCTGTTTGTTGCATTCTTGCTGGGGTTGATAAAATATGCCTCTTATTTTTCTTTTACAGTACTTTGTTTCTATACATATAGTTTTGGAGTTGGAGGGAACGAAGTCATTGCCAGTCTTTTTTAGATGTTCAAGAAATGTAGAAGTTGTCATTGTTCTTCTGTGTCCTTTTATATGTGTGCATGTGTTGAGCGGCTCTATTGTTAATTGTGTCTTCGTGTCCCCATAATATATGGTCTGGCATCTGCGCTAAGGGCAGGCCATGCTATAAATGACCTGAAGTGTTTGGGTGAGGTCAATTTTATCCTTTGCATTGTTAATGTCTGTTAGTATTGGCAGGTGCCCGGAAATCTATTGTAAATTTGCATGATAACGTTTTAATTTGTCAATTTGACAGTTTAGCGATATAAGGAAGGGTAATATGGGGAAGTTTTTTCCTTTGGTCATTATTTGCTGTTTTTCTATAAAATTGTTGAAACCTGCTTTTAGTAAATCTTTAATATAACTATTAATGTTGTCTTTTTTGTCCGCCTCAAATTTACATAAATAGAAATTTCTAAACAGGTGCATTACTATCAACAAGTTGTTTGTATTTAAAAAAGTTTAAATAGAGTTTGAAATTTTCTATACATTCAACATTTACTGATAAATTTTAGAAATAGTCCAAAATTTCACATCTTGTCTATTCCCTTTGTTTTTAAAAATTGGGACAATTAAAGTATCCTTAAGGTCGCATGGCACAACTTCATGGGTCCAAATATTCCCTTTTCAAAGTATTAATCAGAATCTGCAGCCTTTCCATTTTAAAATGAGCTCTTTTGATTTCATTAATCTGAATATCTTTGTCCAAATTTAAATGAGTATATAAAATGGATATATCATTAAAAGTAATTATATCAGTTCTTATATTATTATTTTAAATATGATCAAAATACTCTTTCCACCTATTTAAAATATCACTGTCATTGTATAAGGGAGGTTCATTTCTGGATCTGATAGAACTGTGATATCATTTCTCACGTCTATGTGTTGCTTTCAAGGCATCAAAAAACATTTAGATTGACCAGATCAGTGAATATCTGTATCTTTATTGCAGTTTTAGTCCATCAATAATTTTTAAGATCTTTTGTTAGCTGTTGAACTTTTGACTTCAGATTTTTATATTTATTATGCAGCTCCACATTTAATATATTATTATTCTTAGCTGAGCAAAACCCATGTTTATTTTAATTAAATCACTAGTAACATGACCATTGTCAGTAAAACAGTCATGATTTTTCTTTTTAGTGAACCCTCCTTAAAATAATTCCATGCTTCAGTAATATGACACTTAAGCCACTAAGCATCACGTGACTACCACTTTTTATGCTTGTGTATAACTGTTGTTAAAACAGGCAAAACTCATTATACGTATTGCCACAGACAGCAAGCTAGAATAATCAATGGTTGCCAGAAGGCTGTTGCATAAAATCCTCATCTAGTGCCTACTCATCCAATATCCCCAGACTAGTTTCTGGCTTGTGGCCTTCTTCAGTGAGCTTGCTTGGATCTGAGAGCACTGCACCTATGTCTTAGATGCAGTGCTCTCAGATCCAAGGCTACTCACAAGCCAGAAACTAGTCTGGGGATATTGGACGAGTAGGCATTAGATGGGGATTTTATGCACAAGCCTTCTGGCATCCATTGATTACTCTAGCTTGCTGTCTGTGGCAATATGTATAGTGAGTTTTGCCTATTTTAATATGACACTTCTAAAAATCCAAATTAATATTTTAGTGTTTAATAGCTTTTGTTATTTAGTATATAGATTCTTTTAAAAAATAAATATCAATTTTCATGTGAATATGATAGAGGAATAATATCTACTTTTTAATGCAATTATCATTTTTAACTTGGTCTGTACTAATCTATGATTATGCTAACAATCTGAGCTTGTAAGTGCTCATGTAATGTGGACTTCTCTTGTATTATGGTCCTAACAATAATGTGATCTATTAAATGTCATTGTTTGAGCATTGATCATCTATGTTCCTTCTGCATAAACAAAGTATTTGTGGCAATCAATGCATGTGTTTTGCATTAATTCAATAATAACAAAACGTTTGAATTTATATCCCCAAATCCTCTATTTCTAATAATTTTTAGACAAAGTCTATTATTTGTCTAACACATGCATTAAAATCATCAAGAATAAAAATTTCATCTTTTAATGGTATCACTGTAATAAAGTTATTCATCAAGAAATAAAACATTTCTTTCTTGATTTCTCTGAATCTAAAGTTGGAGTATAGGCACTGATAAAATGGGCTCACAAGGCAAATTTTAAGATCATTAACCTTTCATTGATACAATGAAGAAGTCCATTAATAAAAGATACTAAGTTAAATTTTACAGCAAGTCCAATACTATGCATTCTTCTTTCACTGACTGACCTGCCTTCCCAAAAAAATTTGATTCCAATCAGATTTCTAATAAACTTACTTTCTCTGGGAGATGAGTTTTGCTAAGAGCACCTATGTCAATTTTAAATCCTGATGGTTCTTTATTCACAAGTACAGCCCTTCATTCTGGTCTTGAAGAATTTGTATCAAGTAAAGTTTACACATTCCATATATCTATATTTAGAAAAAGATTAGATTAATATTTATGATGCTTATCTTTAGCTCTATCACTTGCCATTTACTACACCACTACTACTACTATTCTTATTATTTCTAAATTGAAATGAGTAATCCACAAGGTGCATGCTACTTTTATCCACATTTTCTATACCCTTCCACTTCTGTGGTAGTCAGGGAGATCCCTAAGTAGGGTTGCTAAACATAGAATCTTTGTCAGTTGAAACTCCTACCTCAAATGCAGTTCCAAAATGATTTATTACTGATTGCATTACCTTAAGCAAAGATCAGAACTAAGGATTGTCATCCTATTAAGTCTGACCCATCTTGCTTTCATAATTTTCAAGGTTTTAAGTTATAAAAAAAGAAATATTGGAATCAGAAATGCTATATGTTTAATTAAAGAGTGGAAATGTTGCAATTGCCCATACCTCTTTGTATTTTCTTTTCCAAATTATTCTAAATGTCTGCCTCATCTGTATTCAATCTTTTGTGTTCCATTGTCTGAAAATGGAATATCTAATTGCCTTATTTCCATATTGTACCTTTGTTTACATATTACATGATGTCAATTATATATGCACACCTGTACTGCATAACTTTATTCAGCACCAAGATTCTGGTAGTGTTTTGCTGAAAGCTGGCTGTGTGTTTTTAATTAGTTTATGTTTATTATACCTTCTCATCAGAACGGTGAACTCAATGAGTGCTTAAAAATTATATAATTTTATGAAAAGAGTTAAATTAATACTTTCAGACTTATATAGATAGATAAAAAATTATCATAACTGTCAACATGGGCAAGGACTTCAGGTGTTCTCATCTTAAAAATACTGCAGATATATTATTCAGTAAGACTTCCAAGTATATATTTGAGCTAGGAGTAATATCTAGCCTAATAAATGATTAGTAAAATTTTTAATATACCTTCATTAAGTCGTTTGTATTTAAATTGTGAGAAAATTTGAAACCTGTCAATAAGCTATAGTAATTTGTTATCTATATGTATATACTGATTAATAATGGAGATATATGTAAGAGATTGGGATCTGGGCCAACTGATGAGTGCTGGTTTGGCATCATCTTGGGGATCATTTATCTTTTTTCACACGTCTTGGGTCATGTTACAGTAATGTGTGATAAAATGGAAGTTTAAAATCTATATATATATGAAGTTAAGTTTAAGTATCTAAAATGATTTGTAAATGAAGTTAAAGTGTAATGTGTTATATGTCTTAGTTGAAAAGGTGTATGTTTTTCACGTGTCTATGGTGTGGGAGGCTGGTCTATCTTTAGTGCTGATGGGTAATTGTGATAGGATTGAGCTAAAGGTGAATGGTGTAGTGATAAAATCGAAAACAATATATATTAATATTTTGATACACATACATATATATATAAAGATTTAAACATTAAAAATAATATAATAATAATGAATTTCAGTGAAAATAAATAGTAAGAGGTAAAAATCACACATAATAAAAAGCTATACAACAATATCAGTTAACAATATTGGAATAGAAAAAAATCATGGTTTACATTAAGTAAGAAGAAGTAAAGAATTAGTGAAGACATTATTGATTAAATAATGTGTGCATATGTCTATAAATATATTTATTAGAATGAAATTTTTAAGATATGAATTGTTTTCAGATATTTCTATGTATCGGGGGCAGCCAACCCCATACCCGAAATTGATCTTCTAAATGCCCATAACATGATTATTTAAAAAGTACATTTTAAACAACAATTCTTAATATTTTTTTAAATGTGTAAGGGGTAATTAAAAATGAAATACTGTACTACTTCGAATATAAGATGCCACCAAATTTAAGATGCAGTAGGATTTTAATTCCGGAAAATTGGGGGGGGGGGGATTAAAAACGATTTTATTGAAAAATAATAAACATTTTTATTTACTTAGATAGGAAATGATGCAATTACAGTAACTCACCTAATTTATTGTGCATCTTTCTTGATATACTTTCACTTTCAACATCTTCATTTTCAGAACTTGAGTTCTCATTTCCAGTTCTATTTAGATCATTAGCAATGCAGCATTTTAAAAAAGATTTTTTGACAAATTTCTTCAATGATATCTTTCCAAGCATGCAACCTCACTGAGATATTGAAGAAGCTGAAACTCATTTTATTTTAACAGTTGGTATCAAAGATCTTCTCAACTTAACCATGCTTCAAAATGGTTTCTCATTCTAAACACCCACATTAAGTGATTGGGGTTGACAAGTCATACCTGCTGGTATTATTACCAGATCACAGCTTTTTGATTTTATTTTAAGCTATTAAATGCCCCCCCCCCCCCAATGCATCCATTACTAACATGCTTCATTTGTTTAAAAGAGCCCCAGGTCTCTTCTCCCAAATATTTTGTAACCAATCTTTCAATTCTGTTGTCATCCATCCATCCATTTTTTTTATGCTTGAATTATAATACTCTTAGGAAAAATTTCTTTGGGTATAGTTTTTCTGTTTAAAATAATAAAAGATGGCAATTTGTTTTCATTGGCAGTTATAGACAGCATTACAGTAATCTGCGATTTTTCATATCCGGTATTTTGCTTTTTTCTTGTTTACTATATAATGTCTTAGCATATCAAGAAAGATTGCTGTTTCATCAGCATTTCTGATTTGACTCAAACATTGTTTAGACTCTTACTTTAAGTTGATTACTTTGCATTGAAAACTAAAAGCTTATTATCATGATCTGTATGCAACTTTTGAACTATTGTAGTCTTCTTTGTAAAACTAATCCTTTTTATTTCACAAACATTTCACACCACCCATGACTTGCTTTAAACATTATGCTAGTATTTTTAGCATACTCTCTGGATTTAATTATAATTGTCTTTGTCAATGGTGAATCATTACCACATAGCTCATTTATAGAAGATGAAATATCTCTATCCATTGCAGAATACCTACCTTATTTAGGGCCCAAGAATGATTTTCTGCTATTTTTAATATTGAAATAACATTTACTTCTCTCCGATGATGAATATTACTTTCATTAACAGTAAATTTTTCTACCAGCAGCATGATTTTCAATTTCTTCTGCACACGACATAACTTTTCTTTTGAATTCAGCATCATAAGTAAACCATTTTTCATCATTAAAAGGGAATATGGATAATAAAAAAACTCAAAATTAAAATATGGCCAAATAGCATAAAAATTTTACACAGAAACACCTATTTACTTCCATAGTGGATATCAACAAATGCAATCTTACTATGTGCATGTGTAAAGCATGAAGCAAAACATGATCATTGAGAAATATGATATCAAGTGAAATAAAATGGTAAAATATTCACTACCAGAGTGGATATCAACAAGCATAATAATACTACTATGTATATTTGTAAAGCATGAAGCAAAAACACGATCATTCGGAAATATGATATTGGGAAAAATAAAATGTTTAAATACCAGTATTCACTTTTAATTACCATAGTATAAATTGAAAGGATGCTAGTCTTTCACATGCACCTACTGTTATTTCTCAGACAGCCATTCAGGTGTTAAACAGCGGTCTGACAAGCGGTCAGGCCTTGACACATGACAGAGATTTTGATAAGAAAATGATATCACCCTTCTCTTTACTTAACTTCATATATATATATAATATATATATATATATATATATATATATATATATATATATATATAAGCCAGTCTTAAGCATCTTGGCTTGAAAGCATGAATATATAAACATATACATTTATTACTCACTGAGTTTTTAATTTACGATATTACAGCACGAAATCTTAGATTTACTACACCACAATTTTCTATATGTTAATATAAGTTATCAGCAATGTATGTAAATAATATTTGTCTAAATCGCATGTTGTTATTGTAATAAATTGAAAGAATGCTAGTCTTTCACATGCGCCTACTGTTATTTTTTAGACAGCCAATCAGGTGTTAAACAGTGGTCTGACAAGTGATCAGGCATTGACACATGACAGAGATTTTGATGAGAAAAGGATGATCCTGTCAAGTGTCAAGGCCTGATCGCTTGTCAGACCGCTGTTTAACACCTGATTGGTTGTCTGAAAAATAACAGTAGGCGCATGTGAAAGACTAGCATTCTTTCAATTTATTATAAATTTAATAACAACATGCGATTTAGACAAATATTATTTACATACGTTGCTGATAACTTATATTAACATATAGAAAATTGCGGTGTAGTAAATCTAAGATTTCGTGCTGTAATATTGTAAATTAAAAACTCAGTGAGTAATAAATGTATATGTTTATATATTCATGCTTTCAAGCCAAGATGCTTAAGACTGGCTTATATATATATATATGAAGTTAAGTAAAGAGAAGGGTGATATCATCATTTTCTTATCAAAATCTCTGTCATGTGTCAAGGCCTGACCGCTTGTCAGACCGCTGTTTAACACCTGATTGGCTGTCTGAGAAATAACAGTAGGTGCATGTGAAAGACTAGCATTCTTTCAATTTATTACAAATTTAATAACATCATGCGATTTAGACAAATATTATTTACCATAGTATAGTAATATAAAAAACTTGAAATTAAAATATGACCAGATACCACACAATTCTACACAGCTGTTATCAAGCAGCAACTGGATTAATTCAGAAAAATGCTGACTGCTCTCAATCAGTGTAATACTAGTAACATTGGCAGAAATATGTTAAGATGTTAAAAATGTTCATTTCAGATTTAGAATGCACCATTCTTTTATGGGTCTAAAATTTGGAAAAAAAAGTGCATCTTATATTCAAAGTAATAAGGTAATATTTATTTTATAATAATAAAATATTAATATTACTGTACAACCAAGTTATAGTTTTTGTTTTAACTATTGTCTCTCTTTTGTGAATGTCTCTTTCTTACTATCACACTGCATTCACAACATCAGCTGAATTTCTTTTGAAAATTTGTTGTTCTGAAAATCTGTTGAGATTAACGATTTTAATTGCAGACATTGCCTGTTGAATAGTTGTTTGTAATACTTTGTGAATTTGTGATAATTAATTTTTGATAAAAATTACTTGTTTATAATATTTAAAAAAAGAACCTCACAATCATATCTAAAGCAGGATCAAATAAATGGCCTAGTTTTTACAACTTTCAAAAAGAATGGAAAGTATGATATTGTTTTGTAGAAATAAAGAAATATGTTGTATGTCTTTTGTGCAATTTCAATATTACAATTAAAAAATATAATACACTTGTGTAAAGAAATAGTCTCAACCTTTTCATTAAGATGTACCTATTACAAGATAATGGTTTATTTATGTGATTATAATACAATTTCAAAAATAAACTATTGTTATTATAATAAACTAATTATTATTAAATAAATAAATTATTTTTATATGTATTATAATATTTATTATATTACATTATAATAGTTCACTTTAATTATGTTTATGTTATTTTATCTTATTGGTTTCTAGCAATCTTATCTGGTTGGAATCCACTATTGGACTCCTGGTTCAAATCTCATATAATTTTTTTATTATTATCCTTATTATTAAATAGATAAATTTTTAATTTTATTAAAATTAATAACAATCAACTAATATAAATTATTGAGAGATAGAAAAATTAACATTATGCAAAATAGAAATAAACCTGTTTTTAATAATTATATTTATGATTGTAACACCGAAGATATTAATTTTATTACATTGTAGTCTTGGAATTGTTTATTAATTGATATTTTTTATATAAAAAGAAAATTTTGGAAAAACGCTAGAAATATTATGATGAAAAAAGAAATAGGAGAAAATGTTTTTTATTTTATAAAAATAAAATAGTTGGTAAAGAGAGATCCAATAAAAAAATGTTTAAGAGTAAATAAAACTATACTTTAAAAAGAAAAAACACCCAGTAAATGAATTTGATTGGCATTTACTTAAAAAAATAATTGTATCCCTTTATACTCCTATAATGATGTTTTAATATGTGAACAAATATGATAACAATAAAATGGTAATATTTGAAAGAAAAATTAGAGATATTTTTATTTAAAAAAGTATAAACACATAAATAAATTCATAAAAGAAATGATATGAATAAAATTTAATTAGTTTGTGTTCAAAAATTAAATTTTAGAATTGTGATTTTATAAAAAAAAATTTTTTTTGGAAAATTTAACTTATTAACATTTTTTTTAATTAGTTTTTTAAATTTAAAAAAATGATTCTACGAGATTCAAAACAGGGGTCCAATATCAGATTCTAACCATTTTTCCCAAAATAAGTGCATATTCTTTGTATATCAAATCTAGAAGAAAAAAAATTGCAAAAAAAATGATGTCATGTTATCCTATATTTTGATAATATGATTCTTCTATCTTGTACCCACAATGCCTATAAAAAAAATTTACTGCACACATGCTTTCAAAAAGGTTGACCACCTCTGCTGTATTTGATGTAGCTTATTATTAGAGCATATTGTTTTGCATGTATCTCATTCATCATCATTTGGATTGAATAGTTGGCAAATAACTTATAAAAAAACTCTAATAATTATATTCTACTACTAATGCATTTAACGAAAGCTATGAAGCCACTCAGTTGATGGCAGATGAGATCTAACAGAAATATCACTCTTATAAAAAATAATAAGAAAAATAATAATAACCAACAATAAATATAAAGAACTGAAAAACTGTATCTATATGTAATATATTACACTAAACTAATGGTTAATCTATGAATTAAGAATCTTCAATCTCATGACCCATCTGGCTTTTGACATCAGGTATTAAACCATAGCATTGATATGCTTCCCAATCCTTCACAAATTAAACCAAGAACCTCATAAGCTACGTTTATAATAATCTCTGATATCTAAAATTTCGTTGTCTAAATAAAAAATAAAAACACAGGTATAATTTTTACTTTTTTCTTTCTTTTTATTAAACAAATGTATAATTTTTGAATGGATGAGTTAGTTATTAAACTTTACCATTTGAATTTATTAAAATCAATTATTAATTTTTATTATATAATAATAATAGATTTTTAAAAAATAAAAAAAAAACACTTTTTTTAAATGTACTTTATCTTAGATGTCTTTAAGTTATGTTTGTATATTTTTGTTTTCTAATAAAAGTTATCAACTTAGTAAAGCAGATGTTTTAATGTCTGACATGACATTATATAAGATGACTGTCATGTGATCCGTCCATCAAGTTCTCGAAGACGTCGGCTCTCTATATTAGCAGCTGGCTTCATCATCTTACCCACTGAGAAGATTGCAGCTGTTAATATATTTTAGCTTAAAATTATTTTTACACTTTTTATATTTTGTCATTTCTATTTAAAAGTAAAAAAGTTTGATGCTATAATAACTATTGTAATAATTTAAATATTGAACTTTAAGCGTGTTATATATTTTAAAACAATCATTCGCTTAAACGAAATAAGATTATATTATATATTTCCCATAAAGCCAAATTGCTTTAAACTTTACATTATTTGTAAGCTAAACACAAAAGAATCACCTATATTTTATAGAATTATTATTTGATTTAAATTTTATGTAATAACTGAAACACAGGTTTAAACACAGGTTTATTATATACCTGTGTCTATGTATGTAATAAACAGGGTATATGAGCACAGACTTTCACACCACTCTCCACTCCATCTCATAACACTGATACACTTGAACACATATATGTTGAAAAGATAAATAATCACCAATATACGTATTTCATACTAAACCAGCAATCATCAGTTGGTCCAGATTACCATCTCTACACATATATGCTATAAGTGCTCAGATATATATTAAGATAGCCAATCTTCATACTTTAATGGACAGGCTTCAATCCACTCCTCACTCCAACTCTTCAACCGTCCATCCAATTGAAAAAATCTGACGATGGAACGCTCAAAGGCCACCCTGAGGCCGAGGTTCTTGTCCCACCCATGTTGACCTAAGGTCAATGTTAACAACAACAACAAAAAAAAACAACCCCCATACTTTATAGAATTATTATTTGATTTAAATTAAATAAATATTTTATAATCACATTTGTATATTCAGAAATCTAAAAATAGACATTATATAACTTAATGTTGAAGTAGATTTTGGTCCATCGGCAATAATAATTAAATTGATATAGATAGTTAAGATTAAATTCTGTTTCAAATTTCAAATAGTTGCGTCTATAGAGGGAGTGATGTTTACCACTTTTTACTTCAGGAATTGGTCCCACACAATTTTATTATGATCAAACTGTTTAGTATTATGGGTGTATAAGATATATTCATAGGATAATTAGGCATAGAAATTTATAGACTTAAAAAAAATGGATAGAATTAATTAATATAGTAAACTTAAAATAATATATAAACATAGGTAAAATTAAAATTACATGGCTAGATAGTAAAGGTGAAAGAATAAATTTTCTGATGTTTTGAAGAACTGTTTGCAAGAATTAGAAACTTTTATTAAAGTAAATATTTAAATTATGGACAATTAAAGTGGATTTATATTTTAAAAAAATATTTTCCTATTTGAGCAGTTTCAAAAGTAGTTAAAACTTGAGCGATTTGCAAAAATTAAGGAATAATTGATCTTTAAAGAGAATAGATTTAGGAGATATATGAGAAAAAAGCAATATAACATTGATTTAACTACAAAAAATTCCATAATCTTACTTACATTAATTCTTTGAAACATGTTTTTGAGAAAATAATTTTAAATTGAATAATTGCATTTTTTTTTTTAAGGATCTACAGTAGTGATGCTGAACCTTTTTTTTTGGGGGGGGGGGGCACATACCTTTGTTTTCTACATTATATTGGCACCATACCTTATAATATGATAATGTGAAAAATGAATATAAATGTGTTAATTTTTTTTAATTAGCATGATTTCTGATAATGAGACAAACATTTGCTTATTTTAGATAAATCAATTTTGTAATTGCTACATGCTACTCTTAATATGTCTCACGGTGAGAATCAGTAAAGCTATTTCTATGTATGTTCTTTACATATTTGATTTTACAATAAAGTAATTGACATAGGTACATTGGAGTCAACAACATGAACAACATTTGGCACATTTTTGCAGTAAAGCACATTTTGCTGTTCGACCACAAGATGTACTTTTTTTAAAAAAAAAAAATTATTTAGAATATTCACAACAATCTGAAGATTATAGACATTCCGAAAAATTAGTATTACATTATTGATAAATATAGGTACCATTACTTTCATTTGTAAAAGAGTTAGATGAAGTCTAGGCATTTGCCTTATTAATTTATTTCTACCACAGATGCATATCATAAAATATAATATCACTAATAGTAAGTCTCATAGGATTTCTTTTTCTGGTATAAAAAAAATCCTGCCATTGCTCGAATCAAAAATTTGTGCTCAGGTCTTAATTTTTTTGATGCTTCTAATAGGTATAATCAATTTACCAGATCAAAAGCAGACTTAAAATCTATTTGCATAATAATCTGTCATGTTTAATGCTTTATTGTATTTAATTGCTTTTTATATCTTCATGGCAACATTCATTGATCTTTCCTCTTTAAAATACAATGTGTCAAAAATAGTTTTCAATTTATCAACTGATGTAATCTTTTTAACAATATTCTACTTAGTATTTTAGAAATAATATCTTCCAATTGAAATATTATTATTTCAGAAGCAATTTCTTGGTTGGTGCCTTGTTTAGCCTTTTTTTTTTTCATTCTGAATGATATTCTTTTACGTATGAAAAGCTTATCTATTTTTTTCATAACACATTTGATTAAAATATTTTAATATCTCTGGTGTCAAGGCATAATAAATACAGGATGGAATTGTGTATTTGAAAAGCTTATTTGTTTTTTTTCTATCATTTTATTTATCTCTTATTGCTTTTATTTTTTAATTATATATTTTATATCTTCATTTCCCATTATGCTGCTTTGATATATCAAATTTTATTTTTAGCATCTTTTCAAATATACTCATCTATTTGCTCTCCTGGTATAAGTTTATTTCCACCTTTTAACAATGCCTTTTTGTGTAAGGCATATAAACTTTAGCATAGTTTTTTTTATCAAGAATTTTTATTATGAGCTAAAGAATTACATTATTGCAATCTAATACCAATGGTCTGGGCATAAAAAAATCAATTGTTCAATCACAAATTGTCCATTGCTACAAGGGTCCATGTACATTGTAGATGTATGTTGGAGCTAATTTTTCATCTCTATTTCTGATGGCCTGAAATTTTCCCAGAAGTAATTTCTTATGGACAACCAAGGATGGCCATAAATAAGTGTGCCCCTAGTTGACCAATAGGCAAACAACAGAAAAGTTATGATTCTTATGGATGGAAAGATCCTGTTGGATATGCTAGAAATTAATCTGGTGAGGAGAGGCACTCTAGGTTCCATATGCAATAAAGTCTCTGTCCCATTGGAGTGATGTACAATGGCTCAGAATATGTATTATTGTGTCATCATTCCGTTTACATAAAGGGCAGACTGGGTCCAAGCATGAGAACCCTCTATGATAGACCAGAAAATGGTATGTGGGCAGAGCATTCAGGTTTAATTTAATCAAAAAATCAAAAAATTTTGGTTCAAGATGCCACTGTTTAAATTTTTTAAGGATTGAATGATTGGGAAGGGTTATTAGGAATTTGCTTTTTTGTTGTTGTGGTGGTTTTTTGTTTTTTTTTGTTTTTGCTGTAAAAGGCAATTTAATTTTTTTCTACTCTTTCTGCAGATTGATTTTGACTAAATAATAATGTTGATTTGAACATTTTCTGTATTTCCTGAGTCCTCTATTTTATTTGATTTCTTAAGAATTTTTCTTTAGATTTTTTCTCTGTTGTAAATTATTTAGCCTTTATTTTATACTATGTTATGTTTTGAAAAAATAAAACAACCTTTACTTTTCCAATTTCTGGACAAAATCCTTCACAACTGTCTTGAATTGGAGTGGAGAGTGGTGGGTCATGTGAAAGTCTGCATTCATATATCCTATATATTACATATATAGACATAGGTATATAATAAGCCTATGTTTCAGTTACAACTGTCTTTTGAAAAAAAGGAATGAATTATTTATTAGACTATTCTATTATAGTGAGTGATAAGGATTTAAGATTTTATTTTTATTTTATTGATTGATTGATTGATAAAAATAGTTACAAACCAATTTATAAAATTTAGACAGATAGTTGGGTTCCCATAGACCAGTTACATAAAGAAAAACATATCTTCTTGTAACTTGAAAAAAAAAAGTGGTCTACATTTGAACCTCTGACTCTGAATAGGGCATACTAATCACTGTACTATAAGTCCATATATATATAGTTGAATGGGTTGAACATATTTATGATTTATCAAAAATAGAATTGTGTTTATTTAGTTTGTAGAAGGTTTTGGCTTTAATGCAATGATTAATAATATGGTATTAGAAATATATCATATATATATATATATCAGATTATTTCTTCTTTAATAGGATTATAAATCTTTATATTATATATATCAGATTGTATCTTCTTTATATTTGTAGTATATACGTGTTAAACATCTATGCTGAGAATGATATGTAGTATTTATTACATGAGCATTAAAATATTCGCTAATAATCTCTTGAATGGCAGAATAATATTCAGTAGAGCCTCTCGTGTGTTTAAATTTATAACTCTTACATTTATAAATATATATTTACAACTCAATTCCTGTCAATTTTGTACAACTATCATGGAGCAATAACTAAAAATCGCGATCCACAAACAAACTTTACAGATAAGCTTCATATTTTTTTTAAAAAAATCCTGATTTATTTCCTCTAGTTTTCTTATAATATTAGCTTTATTGCTTTCAAAAATAGATTGAATATCAAAGTATTCTATTAAAGAATAACAAATCATTCTATTAAAGGGTAAAAATGCCCTCTAGAGGCGTTTTTGTGAAAGCAGCAAATCCTTGAAATGTGATATATAGTACTTATAGAGTTAAGTCTTTTATAGTTTAATAACTGCATTTATATTTTGTATGTATATTTTCGTCTGTTATAAAAGTTATAGATAATTGAGATGAATTTTTAATATAATTATTTTCAATATATAGATCAGTACTGAAGTTTATAAATGATTATATGTTTTTCAATTTTTTTAAAAAATGCCTTAAAACAATCTTATTTATATATATATTATATAAAATTTTGAAATATTGAATTATGCTTATTGCTTTATTCATTTTTTACTGTAACACACATTTAATCAGAAAAATCACTCTAAAGGAACTTGAATATATTGTTGATCAGAATGAAGGTATATTTTGAATTACATTATAATTAGAAGTAGAATGTAATAAAAATTCAAATTACTTAAATATTGCTTATACATGCTGATTATTCGATATTTCATAGGCATATTATACACAAAATATTGTACACAAAAATTAAAGGGATAGTCATATTAAAGGCACATTCATTCAATTGGATATATGAAGGGAATGAAAAGAAACAGATAATTTTGAATATAGTTTTCATAGCAGCGATAGACTTATTTATAGAGATTATTTCAAAAATATTCTGCATTGGATAATATATCAGGAAGTGAACAAAGAGCTACTATTAACCAAAGTGTTGAAATCTCTTATGAAGAAAAGTTTGCTGAAAGAGAATTTAAAGCAGATGTGTTATATGTGGACATATTTGTGATTCATGCATTGATTTATAAAGTTATCCTAACACTCATTATTAACTTTTTGTTTTATTCTGGAGTTAGAAAGATCAGCTAATGAATGACCAAAGAGTTTTAAAGCCATATAGTTGAAATATTTTCACAATATAATGACATTGAATGAATCACAGTTTGATTCTAAATGTTGATTTATTTATAGTATGTCTCATTACTTAATAAACTAGCGTATGAGAAATTATTACGTTAAATTTGGAAGATTATAGTCACTGCATAAACAACACAATACACGAAAACAAATAAAAATATGCTATGCAATATATCAATATTTTGCTTTTGCATGATAAAGCATATATAAAATTTATGCAGCAGTAAATCTACTTATATCCAGCTTGTTATTCAAAAAAAGTGGACAAATTTTTAAGATGTCAGTATGTTTTTTTGATTTTTTTTTTTTTGTAAATAAGTTACTATGATATAGGGTATGTTTTGAAGCCATTTTTTCTCATAGAGTTTAGAAGAACAATGGCTGATGCTGCAATTATAGAATGCCTTTTTTTTTGCCAAAGGAATATTTCTGATAGAAATTTATCCACTCTACTTCGAACACTTTTAGCAAACAATAAAAGGTTTTTGTAAAAAAAATGTGCAAAGTGAATAAAATGCATTTATATAAGATATTACAGCAAAATAAAGGAAGTGGTGAATTTGGTAATATTTCTGGATGAATATGTTAAAAATTTAATATATTATGTAGTACACAAAAAAGAATATTGATTTATATTATATCTTATAATTCTAATTTTATAGAAACTAAGGAATATCAACTTAATCCTATTTTTGACCTTGACAATATTTATTATATATAGAAAATCACAATTTATTATTAAATAAATTCAAAATTCAAGCTTTTTATTTCAACATATGATTAAGGATTTTGGCATTTATTGTTAATGTTTGGGGTAAAATCTTTTCTATAAAAGAGTTCCATTTTGGATCTCACTATTCATGTTTCTCTGATGGTAAATCCATACAAACAATGCAATGCATAAGTTGAAATATAATAGTTACATTAAACAGAAGTAATCTAACTGTTGTCTTATATGGATTTTTTTATTATTTGTTTGAAGCATTTTATTAACTAAACAGAATATATGTAATTAGAATGGATAAATTTGATCCAATACAAAAATCCTTTTAAAATCTAATTTGTGTAATGATTTTGAAGATCAAGAAATTTGCCTCACAAACCAAATTGAAACTAGTGAGACCAAGTTTACTTTTTTTAAAAAAAAAAAATAAGTTTATCAAAAAATGTTAATTGTGTGTTTTCTGATTACTATATACATATAGAGTGAAACATTTAATAAATGGTAATTTCATTTTTAAAATCTAATTAAAATTTGCAGTCATAACGTTTCTGAGGCAGTTATCAGTTAAAACTAGCTATGCATACTGAATTAATAGTGCATTGTCTAAGCACTATTTAACTAAAACATGAATTCACTTTTGATTAGCACTAAAGCTCTTAAATGAGTTTATAGTGAGACAATCAATATATATAGTTATAACAATTAATAGAAGCTCGATGTGAGAGATTTTATTGCAAATGAGAATTAAAAGTTTATGATACTTTAAATTCTCATATCTATATATGTTCATGATCTTGTTATAAACTCATTTAAGAGCTTGAGAACTAACCAAAAGCAAATTCAAATTTTGGTTAAAGAGTAATTTAGATAATGTATTTTTATTTTAGCCTACTCAGCTACTTTCAGTTGGCTGTTTTCTTGGAAACAACATATCTGCAAATTTTACCTAATGGAATTCCCATTTATTAAATTTTTTATCACATGCTTCTTTGTTAAAAAATATTAAAATTAACATTTATAATAGTACCATTGTTTACTGCTAACTGCAGAAATATACAAAGAATTAAAACTATTAAACATCACATGATCACTATCTCTTATACTAGCACATAATTGTTAATAAACAAAGCAAAACTCTCCATACAGAGATGCCACCCTGTGCCAAACAGAGTAATCAATGGATGCCAGAGGGCTTGTGCATAAAATCCCTTTCTAGTGCCTACTCATTCAATATCCAAGGCTCCTCACTGATGAAGGCCACAAGCCAGAAACTAGTCTGGAGATATTGGATGAGTAGGCACTAGATAGGGATTTTATGCACAAGCCTTCTGGCATCCATTGATTACTCTGATTGGCATAGGGTGGCACTACTGTGTGGAGAGTTTTGCCTTGTTTGTTAATTAAAACTATCCTTATATTAATACAACAATATGGTTCAACAACAAGATATTTGCTAAGTAATTATAATCATGTGACTTATAGTTACACTGGATTGTTGTATCAATATGTGACTAGTTTTAATTAATAATATATATATTGTATCCTTATGGTTTTCCTAGAGAATCATATATGTGTATAAGGTGGACATATTTTAAAAAAGTTAAGAGATTTTTTATATATTATTTCTACTCCAACAAATTAATTTATAGATCAAATAATGAATAGTTTAAGAAGAAATTAAAATTTATATATAGAACTGTTGTTATAGACTATTTCTTTGTATAGATCTAAATAAAAAGTTTAATTTTTAAAAATATCAGTAAATTTTGTAATTTTATATGTGTTAAAACTTTAGATTTTGCATTCCTATTAATATATAATTCATTCTTAGTTTAAAATATAATTACACACCAGATGTAGTTAATCTTAAAAAAAAGTAAAGTAAATAAGTTATATTAAACATTTTAAATAATTTTAATATTTTTATAGTATTTTATAATACAAATATTTAGTTATAATTTGATTAGACATTTCTAAATAACATTTTAAATCTTGCAAGAGTGTGCTTATATGTATAATAGTTGTTTTGTCTGAAAGAAAAGTTTTAAAGAAATTGATTATAATTAAAGTTCATTGTTTAAAGGTGTTTGTATTTAAAACTATCTAAACTGTAATATTATTGTTAAAAAAAAAAAAACAATTATACTTTGAAATACTATATTTAAATTTTAAGAACTTCTTTTTAAAAAAAAATGTTTAATTTTTTTATCACTATTGTAATATTTTAATTTATTAATAAATTGTATGTACAGTATTAAAATGTAACATTAATTTATTATGTCTAGAAATCCAAACACTTTTTAAAAAATCTATTATCAAAGCATATGCTTTGATGACTAATTATGGCCATTAATTATCAATTAATAATGCCCCAAATCTGTCAATCATTGATCTTATTCAGATCACATGATTTATCCTTTAAAAATAGCTTGTCACACATTAGTAATTAAGTAATTAACTGAGTGGCGTATTAATCTATTAATCAATTAGTTGATTGTATCTCTAAAACAATGAAAACTAAACTGTCTGTCTGGTCCTTCTCCAAATTGGCCCATTTGTCTCATTGTCAAATTGGCCCATTTGTCTCATTGTCAAATTGGCCCATTTGTCTCATTGTCAAATTGGCCCATTTGTCTCATTGTCAAATTGGCCCATTTGTCTCATTGTCAAATTGGCCCATTTGTCTCATTGTCAAATTGGCCCATTTGTCTCATTGTAATATATCCATTAAATATTCACAATTATGAAATCCCAACAACTAACTATATCAGAGGAAGGAAACACAAAATTTGTAATATGGATTTGCTAAAGTCGTAAATACCACATATGTCAAATTTCATTATTTTGAATTCTTATCCTCTACCAATTAGTTGTTGTGCTAATGCTTTATTTATAAGGAACATTGTTGTGCTGATATTATTGATATAATAATAATGCTTGATTCCAGGAGTAACTTATTAAGCTTTTATCTTAAAACCAATTATAAACTTTATACTGACCTGCTGTTAATATAGCTCTTATATTCATCATCATACTAAATTTTGATAATAATAATAATAATAATAATAAATTTAACTACTGATATATGTTGACTGGAATAATATTTAGAAGAAGATAAAATAGCTGTAAAGTCTAATGGATATCTAAAATATATTTACCATATCTTTACGAACTATTTTGACAGTAATATACTTTTATAATTCATACTTCTATCCAATATTGGAACAACATTGTACCAGTTCATAAAAAAAAAAAAAAATGTTACTTAAATGTTTATATAATTGAAAAATGAAATTTACAGCATTCTAAGAAATTGTGTTTTGTTTTCAAGAATAATGTAAAAAATTAACCTTTTGTTTTTGCATTGACTTTAAAATAAAATATATTTGCTGAAGTGTTCTCTGTTGTGATGGAAAATTTTCATTTGACTCACAAAGCGTATGCACAATTAGCTTAAAAGGCTGATATTTGAATGGCTATATAAAATAAATGCTTATTTACATATGAATAAGTTTCAGTTGGAATGACGTTTAGTAAATTCTAGACAATTTCACCTACGTCATTCATTCAGACATCGTATATAGTAATTTAAAGTGACTGTTCCATCCTCACGCTTTCCTTGCCAGTACTTCAGATTTGCTCATATATAAGCATTTGAGTCGTAGGAATAAGAGGATTCCTTTTATTCCTGCATAAATACTATATCTTGTATTGGTGAGAAAGTATTCATTTATTATTAGCACTCGCAAAGCGTATGCACAATTAGCCTTGAATTGCCTTGTAGTATAAAAGAAATAATATGCTATATAAACTTCATATTGTATTGGATTGTGTCAATACTCTATTCATTGCATCTGTTATTGAAGAATTGTTTATTAATTTTTGATCATGAAACATTAAGGCTATTTCTTCATAAACTATTTTGGATTATCATGAAATTATGCTTTCAATTGAAATGCTATGAAGTGTGCTTTAAAATAAGTAATTTGAGGACTCATAAACTGTCTATAAGTAGTAAAAGAAAAGTCAAATTTTTTTTAGTAATAAATTTACCTAAGTTTTTCTTTATGCATATAATCTTTTCTGTTAACAATTTGCTTATAATTGATATGTATTATGAGTGGGTATTGAAGTTCTCAAACTATAGCTGTAGTATTGTACCAATAAAGGTAATATGAATATTTAGTATGGAATTGTTTAAAGAGTGATATGAATGATTGGTTGTACACTTGGAGATGGTGTATGATTTTTTTTATAAAGTGTTAATTTTTAATTATTGTGCCTAATTATTTTATTGTGAATACAATGTGTTTTATTGATCTTTCATATCAGATGATGATGATGATGATGATGATGATTATTATTATTATTATGATGATGATGATGATGATGTGATAAATAATAGATTTATAAAATTATTTTCATATGTTATATTAAAATATGTCTTTATAGTCTAGTCTCTCTTAGATGACATTAATATTGTATTGGGCAATTTTTATCATGGTTTATTCTTGACAAGTTTTTAGGGATTAATGACATGATACTAATGATACACTTGCATTTGTAGATAAGTGTGTACTTTTGATTATCCCATCATTTTGCCTATCTTATATATTGGTGTTAGGAATGAAATGTTGAAGGCATATCTATATCTTGATTTGCTCTGGATCTCATTAGAGAATTTTGAAAATGATAATGGCGTTAATATGGTTTAACATGAATATTTGATGTGTGAAGACTATGATAAAACATTCTTTGTCTAAATATAAATAGTATTTTTGTATAGGCTTAGAGAATTATATATTCTCCCCTAACTTAATGTTGTTCTGTCATTGGCAACATTATTTGTCAAATACACTGATGAATATTTCTTATACTAATGTTACATTTAGAAAGATAGCTAGATTTTAAATATAAGAGAGAACTTTGCTTAATCATAAGTAATCAAGATTTTATTTTTATGTTTTTGAATTAGTTCTTGAAAATTGTTATAATTATTTTTTAATTACATTAATGTATAAAGTATTTATACTTACTAGATTTTATATTATTAATAAAATCTTTATTTTTTTCTTAATTTGAGTTTGTCTTCATTACCATCATCTGCATAAACAAGAAATTCAAATCATAAAAGTATAATAATAATTGAGTTATAAGAGTATATAGTGTAGAAAAGTCATGTAATTAAATTCATGCAGTGTGGTGTCAGAATTATAATAGTTAAGATTATTTTGATAGTACTATTTTAATTTTAATTATAAGAAAACTTAATTTGATCTATAAATATGAACAAAATATTCTTTTTTACTTGTAGTATTACATGCTTTATCACATGTCATTGAGATTAATAAATTTGTGAAGAACTCTGAGATTAAGAAATTTATAATTTGTTATTAAAGTTATTTATAAAAACAAAAATTACAAATAATAAAACTAAATTGGTTATGCTAATTTTTATTTTTTTAAAATAGTTTGATGAGTAACATTTACATTGTTTAAAAGATTAATGTAATCCATAAATATGTAAAGAATAAGAGTAATTAAATAGAAGAGTCTCATTATCAAATTATAGCTTGATCTATTTATTTATAGTTTGTATCTAAATAATTTCAGAAGAATAAATAATATCTTATATATAATGATGGACAATGATATGATTTGAACCTAATATATAAATTAATTTAAATTTATTATAAAATGATAATCAGATTTTATCAATGAATGTGATAGTCACATTATGCAACACTATTATTATTAAGATATAGAAGACGTCATCAGTTGCCAGTATCACAATGATAGAGTTTGAATTTACATGGAGGCAAAGTCCAGCTTTTTTGTGGTTCATAGCCTTTAATTTGTGCTAGATGGCTTGCTTGCCTGAAGTTTATCAAATTATAGAGACTGAATACAGCTGAATGAATGTCAACAGTTACCTGATTTATATATTTTCCAAAAATGTCAATAGGCCAGTGTAGCGTTTTAGAATAAGCCAGCTTACTGAGAGATTTCAATACTAATCAGCTTATTGAAAAAAGTATTGTGCTATAGTTTATATGTAATTTTATCAGTATGCAAAGGAGCACATATAATTACTGCCAGTCATATAAAGATTGTTCATGCTGATATTTATTTTTCATGCTGATATTTATTTCATGAAGGATGATATCAAGCACTGACAGAAGAAGTTACCTGGGTTTAAAGATAAGCAATTTTTGATTAGATTATTTAACTGAAGAGACCCATAGGTCGAAACTGGTCTGGGGATGGGGACCATTTAAAATAAAAATGATTTGAATGCCTTCTCTTGTAGTAGCATTTATCATTAAAAAAAAAAAAAAGCTTGTTTAGAGCTATTAGCACGCTCTTAATTTTACATATTTGTAAGTGCAAGCTATATATAAGTCATGTGACATCTGACTTGTTACTATTACTATTAACTAAAAAAAGAAAATAATAAATGTTTCCATTTTATTTTATTAAAAAAGTAGATTCAAAAATCTTATTGGAAATGAAGAAAACAAAAAGCCAATAGTTTTTTACAAACTGAATCTAATGATAATGTTGTTTTTTTTTTAAAAAAAAATCACCATTAAAAATAATGGATTAATTAATAACTAATTTGTTAGAAGATAATAATAATACACCCTTATGTGTGCATTGGTTTTCAGTATATATTTTCTTATACATTGAATTAATTATGTCTTATGAAAATATAATATGGTTTAATAAGTTTATTTTTAACTAATGAAATATCAATGTGTACACACATTTCAGACTTCCCATATATATATATATGAAAACAGTCATTATTTATGTATTATTAAAATGTGATTATTTTTTTATTATTATATGACAATTTAAAATGTTACAGCACATCTGTGTGCTTATATAGCTGCATGTCATGTAGACACATACATGTTAAAATTCATCATTTATGTATTATTAAGAATTGATTTTCTTTATTAGTTTATGATAATTCTGAAATATTAATTTTCTTTTATTATACAGCGTCTGTGTGTTTAGTAAGTAACAATGTAATAGCATATTTTTTGATATTCTAATCAAAATCAGACTGCTGAATTCATATTTGTAGCATACTTAGAAGACCTTCATTTCATTTTATTATTTTTAATTAATGAATTTATATTTTATTAAGTTATTCCAGTGAATTTATTTAATCCTAAAATAGATTTAAAATTTTATATGCTCATATTATCTCTTGTTCACAGTAACTGTTATAGAGCTCTTGCTTCCTGAGCTGCATTCATGCATAATGATTAATTATAGGAATTGATGAGTTATATTTGGTGTTTTGGACATCCAGATGATTCGATTACTTCTCTATAATGCTGGATGGCGCAAAGATATATCTTTTAAAGTCCATGCACTAAATTTTATTTTATCTTTAATTAGAAATTAAATTTAAAGTTGGCCAGTACATTAATGGTACTAAGTGGCCAGGGCATTGATGATGATCATCATGTTTCAGTATGTCAGCATCATTTCATTTTTTATATTCTCTTGAATTAACACCTGAATCTGTGCATCCAAATTATTGTATTGTATTGCTGCCCTAAGTTTGGCAGTGGGAAAATAATTAGCTAGGTCTATAGTAGACCCATTTCAAATCCAGTCACAAGATTGACTGTTGATTTTATATTTTGAGTTTTCATGATAATGAATGATTTCTTGTTCTCTGTAATGCTGGTGAACTTATGGTTAATCTTAATTTTTGATGATCTCCCATGTTTATTCTTCATTATATTCATTGTATATTTAAATCTGATGTATTAAGTGAGATTGATGATGATGGGTGCTATCACCCCTGCTTCACCCCCTTCTTTATACTTTTAGAACCAAAATGCATCATTGATGTCTAGTATTGAGAAATGTCACCAGAGTGAGAATTTATAATTTGGGAGCAATAATTTGAAAATTTTGGAATAATATACATTTTATGACAATTTGTGATTATAATATTTTGTAGAAAATTAACTATTCCATTGGAATATGTGGAATGTAGTTACTATAAAGAAAATATTAAAATTAATTTTAAAGACAGGATTTAGAGATTTTCTGATGGCTCAAGTTATTGAAGTAGATGAGAATATCTGCTTAAATAGCATTCTTAGTACCATGTCTGCTGTGTTTATTAATGAATCAAAAAAGAATAATGATACACTATTTAATATTAAGAAAACCTATAAATACCAATATTGTGATGTTATTAGAATATTTTTAGCAAAAAAGTTGCAATAACTCGGGAATTAGTTATAAATAAAGCTTACAGTATTTTACCTTGTAAATAAATAATTTAATGATTAATTGTATATTAAGTCATATGACAGGTTGTGCTTGGTTCAAGAAACTTTTGCTTTTATGTTTGTCACTCTTTCCATGCAGTAAACAGGGTATTTTAGGCTGTGTAATTTATAAAGAAACGACTACTGTCAGATGTCAAAAGTAATTAATAATTAGCGAAGAAAATTTGACCACATTTATATGTAATAATAAAACAAATGATAGATAAATAGATAGATAGATAGGTAGGTAGGTAGGGAGGGAGGTGGGTAGGTAAGTAGGTAGGGTAGGAGGGAGGGAGGGAGGTAAGGAGGGAGAGAGGTAGGTAGGTAGGTAGGCAGGCAGGCAGGTAGGTGGGCAGGCAGGTAGGTAGGGAGGGAGGTTGGCCAGCCAGTCAGTTGGTCAAAAGAATACTTATTTAAACATAAAGTTTGCAATTAGTATTTCAACTAGGGACTATCTTTTTTAGGAACTAGACAAATTGGTAAAGAATCCTCAAGGTATCAAAAATTATTTTAAAGTATAAGAATGTAAAAAGTTGGGACAATTTTGATTGTTTAGCAAGAAATATATTAGAGCTTAATTTATTATATGTTTGCTAGTTGTATTAAAATAGTCAAATTTGTTTTATTTAAAACATTTTATGTTTAATATAAAATTATGAAAAAGATTGTTTACAAATACAATGAACCCTCGTGTCTGCATACTTTATGTTTTCACACAATTATTATTGAAGCTTCAAAGTCTAGAAGTTTTTATAATAAATTACTACACAGTTCATACCCAAAAAATTGCATGAAAGGCTTAAAAATATTATTATTGCATTATAATTGTTTTTTGACTATGTGAAAGTGGCAATAGAAAATTTAATTATAGGCTTTTATATGATTAACGACAGCAGATGTTCAAACTTATTTTACTCATGCACCCCTATCCCAACAAGTATAGTTCATCCAGAAAACCTAATATCTATTTAATATTAAATCATTTCTGTTTTTTATTATTCTTTTACAATGCTTTTATTACAACCCATTATGACAGTTTTGATTGTGCCAGCAATCTTCTTCAGAACTATAGTAAACACAATACAAATACATGAATACAAATATACATAAGCATATAATTTTAATTCTATATATACACACTCACATAACTACTATCCCATAATCATTATTTACATATCCACATACATTTTTATATACCTCTCTATATAATTATTACCTTTTTATATATTATACATTTGACTCTTTTCATATTCTATATTTTATTATTTTCATATTCTATATTTACTCTTTTCATAGTCTATATGCTACTCTTTTCATAGTCTATATTTTACTCTTTTCATATTCTATATTTATCAATTAATACTTCCTATAATCATATATATATATTATTTTTATTTTATTTAAATTTACTCGTATTAGTCTTTTAATATTTAACTCTAACATTATATATTAATACTTTAATTATTATATTATTATTAAATTAACATCCAATATATATAATTTTCTTCTACCTATAATATTATTCTTTAACTTATTTTTTATATCTACCTTCTATTCATATCTCTAAACCTTAACTGCTAAATAATAATTTCTGAAGTATAATTGTAAAGTTTAAAGTTTGAATTTAGCAGTTAAGGTTTGGAAATATGAGTAGAAGGTAGGTATAAAAAATAAGTTAAAGAATAGTGCTCTCAGATCTAAGGCCTCACTGATGAAGGCCACAAGCCAGAAACTAGTTTGGGAATATTGGATGAGTACGCACTAGATAGGGATTTTATGTGCAAGCCTTCTGACATCCATTGATTACTGTCTTGCTTTGAGTGGCACTACTGTATGGAGAGAGTTTTGCCTATTTTAGCAACAGTTATGAGCAAGCATGGGAGATAGTGATCATGTGATGTTTAAAGGTCAAATATGCTTTTATGTTGTTATTAGTTTGGTACAAATCATTTTTGTGGCTTTTAACCTATCATTGCTTTAGAACTGTTACTTGTTATTGTAGCCAGCCTATCCAGAGGAAGTTGAAATTTTGAAAGTACTACATATTTTATCAAAAATATCTTTACTGGCAGTCTTTGTAAGAATGAGATCATCTTCATGTTTTCATCACAACCACAAAAGAAATCAGCAACTTGTGCAATATCTTGTATATCTGTATTTTCATTAATAGCAATTGAGAAACACAAGACTTTTGCAAATACTTCTTTCAATTGATCATTTACCATCTCATTTTATCTGATATAGTATTTTTTGACAAAGATATATCTCTGAGTAATTGCACTTGGGGGGGGGGTGAATTCAACAGCTTATATAATATATTTTTTGATTAATGAGACTTCTGAATATGGTTTTGAGTGTTTTTCTAATAAAGAGCTAACTTAATAACTAGCTCTTGTTAACAATTCATTGCTTTTCATAAATTTTGTTGATGGTTTTTAAGGTAGTTTTTCAAATTTTTAACTTTTTCTACTCTTCATTTATCTTCAAAACATGAGTACTAGCTTTTGTTGTTGTTGTAATTTGTATCAATATGCCATTTAATATATATATTTTTAGCCACATTAAATGTTTTATTACATATCATACCCATACTTTTTTTTTCCATTTCTATACAGAAGTAGTTCAATTTCCATATTTTTTGAAATTTTTTCCTCTTCATCAATCTTTTATTTTTCTTGTTGATTTTGAAAATGTTGGCAATAAAATGTATATAAATTTTAATAGTTATTTAACAATGAAACTTTAATTTTTTACATTTTGCCACAAAAAATTTTATATCCAATAATAAAAATTATCATGAATTGTAATCACTGTACTAAAACTGGATTCCAAGAGATTGTAAAAGACCCAGAAAGAGTCCACATGTTAGATGGATGGATGAAATAAGAAAGTGTGCAGGGGTGATGTGGAGAAGAGAATCTAAAGATCAGAGAAGATGGATTGAACTTGGAGAGACCTTCATCTTGCAGTGGATTGATAATGGTTGATGATGATGATGACTAATACTGACAGAAAGAGTGATTTCAATGTTCTGCTTATATTAATATTAGTTGGAATCATTGCATCTACTGAAAACACAGTCAACATGTTTCTTTTTTATGAAAATGTATTATTGTTGCAATTATATTTTCAATATATACAAATTAAATTTTTCAAATAAATTTTTATTCTATAAATCATTGCAGGTCATCATTCTGACACCTGTGATATACAGTATCAAAGTATTGTTGTGCTATGTTCGTAGTTTTTTCTACTGAATGTATATCTTCAATACTACCATCTCTTAAAAAAGGGCACTGTAATCACAAATTAAATTGAGGTAAGAAGTTACCAAAAGAAATGAAATGTAAAAGAAATGTAGATGTTGTTTATCCTTTATGAATATTTGAGTCTTTTATCAGGACTTATGTAAAGAACATGAGGAATTGGAAGCAATGAATAGAACAATCTTTTGCCATTCAAAACATGAAGAAGAGAATATTATGAAACTAATGAATGATGGTTATCTGTCTGAATTGATGGTTTTATCAATATTTTTCAGTCTATCTTATTCGTGTCAAAGCATTGTCTGTGTAACATTATATTCACAAAGATGTATCAAAAGTTGGATGCTTTTCTGTATTTAACGATTGGTTTTATCACTTTTATTTAAGAAGAAAATGCAAGTGCTAATGGCAATAAAATTAAAACTCTCCTGAGAATTAAAACTTTTGATTTAAGAAAATTGTTACACTTCCAATTTTAAATGTCTATAAGAAACATGTGATATTCCATACTTACATTTCATAAAAAGGAAAAAAAATATTTTTTTTGCCATTAACAAATGATGAGTTTCCAGAACTAGATCAAATGTTAATGGAATTGTGCATCAAATTACCATAGGGCCAACCATTAAAAGAATGTGCGAATTTATTAATAGTCAAAATACTAGTAGTTTTGTTAAAGAAATGACATTTTTTGAATGAATTTTAAGTTTGATTGCGAAATAAAAAACATGTTTATATGTTTCCAATAATTATTATTTAAAAAAATATGAGTAAAGAGCTTGATAATTCTTATTGATTTTTTATCAAGATTTTGAATCTCACCCAGATCCTTCTTATTAGGTCTTGATTTACGCGTGTGTTGAGTTGGTAATATACAATTTGCAGCGACTAATTTTTATATCTTGGGTTTATTTATAATTTATTTTTTAAACAACTACAAAATTCTTACTTTTATACTTAAGAACCAAGTTAATAGATTTATCACAATTTGCACCTGTAGATAAATTGAAATTGATTTCCTCAGGGTTGCTAAAAAGGTGTGATAAGAGATCAACTTAAGCATTTAAAATTACTAAAGGAAAGAAAGGAAGAAACAAAAAAATTGATTTTTCAATTATTATTATAAAATTGAGACTCATTTGATTCATGTATATACTCATACGTATATATTTTGATACTACAAACTCATCTTGTGTGAGAATCATTCAAAATCGTAAAGAATTCAGTGAGGTTTAAAATAATTAAATAACTTTATATTAAATAATTAAAAAAATGAACATTTACATAAAATAATTGGGAATCTAGAATTAAACAAAATATTACCCTATCTATTGCTGATGATGAGTCAAATATATTGAATTTTAAAATGAATAAGATGTTTTTTAAAGATAATAATTCTGTAAATAATAAATATTCAAATCATTATATGTAAAGCGTATAATATTTAATATATACAGTTATTGCATTTGAAATCCAAGGGGATTCTGAATATACATGTTTTGTTTTGTTTTTTTATATATATAATTTCTTAATCTGGGAATAAATATGTTTTAGGTCTAAATTTTATATCATTGTATAGATTGAAAAAGACAAATCTATAGTTAAGAAAATTAAATATATAAAATCCTAGAATTTAGAAGTGAATATAAAAATATTAGCTTGTATTTTTAAAAAGAATCGGAAAAGATATTTTGAAAAGTTTGCTTTATGTACTATTAAATGAAAAAGAAAATTAGATATCAGCTAAAAAAAATTGAGTATACTTAATTCAGGTTTTATAATTAAGATTTGTTGAAAATCTGTTTTTAAATGGACTCTAAGAAAACAGCCTATAATTAACTTTATAGGAATTGTTCACAAATAAAAGCAAAGGTTTGAGGAACAGGATAAATTTTGCATTGTGAGGCATCAATGAAATCATATAAGGAATTAGGATTGATATATTTCATTCACAAATTCGTTGACAGATTGATTCAAGATTTATTTGCACACTCATTCTTTCATATTCTTAGAGAGTGCAGAAACTATATAAGTAATCATCATTAAGTGTAAAGCTGAAAATTGAAAAGAAGAAAAATAGATAAAAGTTACGACAATTTATTATTGCCTGGTAACAATTACCTTTATAAAAAAAGTTACATGGCTACTTTATAATTATCTCTAACTATTGGAAATAAGTGCCCTCAAGTGGTGACATGGGGCAAAATTGGAAAATACCAATAATAATAATAATAATAATAATAATAATAATAATTTATTTACCATACAAAACCATAGCATTAAGCCACTTACAGAAATGCACCATAACAAATATACAATAATATACATTAACAAGTATAAATGATTAAATTATTAATATGATTATATGCCATATTTCTTTATAAGATAAGTGACAATTTTTTTAAAATCTAAAGTAAAAATATTTTCATTAGTAAAATCATGATTATAGGTGTTAAAAATGTATGTGCTTTATATAAATAATTATTAATAGTAATATTTGAAATTTTGTTAGTTAATATAATTTTCTGATTGACAAGGTTATATAAAATTTTAAGATCTTTCTTTTTTTCCCTCTAATGGATAGGGATAGATAATGGTCATTTAGCTTAATATACTAGGAAAATTTATCATAAACCAATTGAATTTTTATTATATCTCATTTGGAACTAGGAATCCAAACAACAGATCCATATTCTAAAATAGATAAATCAAAAAGAGAAATAATTTATATTTTGTAGAACTAGTAAATTGTCTACCATGCCTTAAAATTGCATCCATAATTTTAAAAGCTTTATTAACTATATTTTCAGTATGATGATAAAATGAGCCATTGCTTGCAAAAATAATACCAAGATCTTTCTGAATATCAACAAATGTTAAATTATGATTGTCAATATAATAAGGACAAATTATCATTTGAGATTTGAATAAAAACCTGTTGAACATTTATCCATATTAATATCCATTTTAGTATCTCTACACCATTTTGTACACAATCATTAATTGTGTTGAGATTCCTAAAAATTTTACAATCATCTGCATAGTATAAAATTTATGAAAATTCCAAACTCTCTCCCAATGTAATGACGCAAGGATCTGCCCTGAGGTACTCCTATATTACAATAATATGGATTAGAAGAATTATTATTAAATTTTACATAAGCCGTTCTTTTCCTAATAAAAGATTCAAACCATATAACCAAATTGTAGGAAAAACCTAATTTGTACATTTTGTAAAGCAATTTGAAATGATCCACTTTATCAAATGCTTTAGATAAATCAAAATAAATAACATCTAAATGACATTGAACAGATGCTATAAATTTACCCAAAAGATTAGTGTTCAATTTGGATATAAAATTAATCTAATCATTTATAGATCTTTAATCCATGATGCCAGTAATTCTGATTATATATCTGATAAAGCACATACTTAAACATTCATAACAAAATTTTCATTATATTTTTTTAATCACAGTTTGTTTTTTTATGCTACAAGATTATGGAGGGATATTTGAATTGGGAAACATTATTGTTAAAAGTTTTTCCTTACATATTTAAAGATCAGTCCATTCACCACATCAATAAAGTTTTTCCTTGCATATTTAAAGACCAGTCCATTTACCACATCGAGACAAATATGCATCCTATCTTGTAGTGAAGAAAATAATTATTTTTACGATAATTTAAAAATAAACATCAGCTACTTATTTGAAATTAATAAAATATAATTTTCCAATTATCAGCTATTTACCATTACTTTCTATTGAAGAAATCCAGTGATTTATTGTTGAAGTTATTAGACAATATTCCATAAGTCAATTTTTGTCCATTTTTCCACTAACAGTTGAGAGTAATAAATGAGATTTTTTGAAATAAAGAATTAATTAATAACGGTTTCTGTTTTATTTATTGTTATCCATATTTCTCCTAGAATGATGAGAAGTCATTTGCCTAGCAAAGGGAACTGTCTAGTTATTTAGTCTAGGTGACTATTATGTAGATGACAAACAAAATGGCTAATTAAAAATTTAAACATATTTAGGTCCGAATGCAATGAGAATTTGTAAATACTATCGGATTTTTCAAACTTCAGCTTTTATACTAGTTATCATATGATGTTTGGATTACAAAATATTTTCCATTATCCATTGGTATTTCTTCATTTGTCCATGGAATATTGGAAGAAGTTGTCATGGTTTTTGAATCAAGGCAGTAAAACTTTAGAAACATCATTCAAAAATGAATGAAATAAAAAAAAGAAAATAATAATTTCAGTCTTTTCCAATCACTTCATTTTTCATTTCTGGATTTTAAATTAATTTTACAAATATTTATTTAAAATAAATAATCACAAAACTATAAAGTGCTTAGATATTTATTCAATTGACCTTTTAATGAATATCATTAAATAAATATTCTAGCAAACTAAATCAATCTTTGCTAAATAAAAAATTTAAACACAAGTTTCCAAACACCACACACACACACACACAAAATATAAAATGTAAGAACTGTTTGTTCTATTCTTTATTAAAAATATAATATAAAATATCCTTGCTTTACCTTAAAATATTAGTGTTGGATTTATAATTCTATTCTATAATTCTAGTTTTGAATTATTTGTTTTAAGTGCGTGAGCACTTTTTTCGATTCATACAATTTGGTAACTTTATTCCTTACTAAGAATAACAACAAAACGTGAGCATAGATATTTTCTTTATAGAAATATAGACATTGATCAAAGAAATCTGCTTGGATAAATGCTTTATAAAATTATATATTTTCATAAACATCAGTATGAAAGACTACTGAACAGATGATTATATTCTATACTGCACAACCACTGACAGTGATGAATATATTTGCTTAACTATTAAAAATTAAAGCCAATAAAATTTTTAGTATTAAATTTATAATAACCAATTTACAGTACTACTTTAAGGTTCCAATATATATATATAATAACATTTCTATTTTGCTACATGATTTTATAAATGTTTAAAACAATCAATTTTATAAAAATAAATTCAATTTTTTATAACAGTTTTTATAATCTAATATTTTTTCTATTTCAAATTGCTTAAAATATAATGTTTATTTGTCTGTAAAGCTAAGTTAAATTATTTTTAAAGCAATACTATTTAAACTTACTAATAAAATTAGAGTATAGAGTAATATTTATAGTTTAAACACTAATAAATAATTATTAAAGTTAGGCAATACAGTGCTAAAATAATAATTTTAATAATAAAAATTAATATTATATAAGTATTAGCAGTTCATTTAAAATAATTATTATTTAATTATTTTAAAATTATATTGAATAGTGATGTAATAAGTTAGGTATGCAATGTGTGTGACTCTGTGTGCACACATATTCTTGCTCAAATAATTAACTTTACTTCCCTGTTGCTACAAGTGATTTATTTGTATCGATTTTAGTTTATAACTTATTTTTGTATCAATTTATTTTTAAACGTGTATCAAAATTAATATTGTAATTCCATAAACAATAGTTTAATATTTCCAAAATTAAGTTTATTAAAAGTGTATTTTAAAAACACTATCTAAATAGAACTTTAAATATATTATTTTATAATATTTATTAAATAATTTTAAAAAAAAAAAAAAGCCAGACAAAAGTTAATTTATATGTACATTTTTTTTGTTGTCTGAGATTTAACGACCAGTCAGATAAGGGTCAATTAATGCTATAAATAAATGTAATCAATAATAAAAGTTTTCTTTTGCTGAAAAGTGTAAGATTTTTGAAATTCAATAAAGGTGATTATTGAGAAAATAGGTAATTGTTTTATTAAATTTTTCTTTTTAATCAATCAAGTAAATTTTAAGTTATATTTTTTTTAAATATTATTTGATTTAGTAACAATGTTAAAGGTGATTTATGAAAATATGAATAACATGTTAAGAAGTTTATTTGAATTGTTTTAATATGGAGTAAAACAAACCATATTTCTTATCAGTACAAAACAAAAGCCAACTAGAAAGAATGATGATGAATGGTGAAAATCTGTGTTATCTAACTGAAATGCCGATTGTCAGGAGACTATACCAGAGAAAGTGTTGTCTAGACCAGAGAGCAATGTGAAACATTCGTAAGGAATGTCTTTTTAATTATATTTGAATGTTTGACATGAATTTAATTTTAATAATTAACCATACAGGGCAAAGACTTTCATGTGATAAAGATATTATTTTTCGCCCTTGGATATTTATTAAAAACTTTTTCAGAAATTTTATTCAATTTGAGAAGAAAAAATGAATGCTGATTCATTATTAAGTAAAAATGAATTTAGTATCTACTAGTTAGTTATATGTCATTCATGAATATTTTTAATATAAGAAAATATCTACTGAGCTAAAGGAGTATTGGATGATTGGATAATAGTTTTCAAATAGTTTATAAGAGATGAAAAGAATAAATGGATTTATGATTAGGAAGAGCTCTATAAATGAAGTTGACTCTAAGTATTGTTTCAAATGAATATTGACCTGTAGCAAAATATTTTAAATATGTTATGAGATTTAGGAAAATATATTATTGCCATTTACTGGAGCGTAAATGCATATACTTGATAAAAGAATTTTAAAATTGGAAGAACTCACCAGTGATCTATATTTAAAATTATTAAGAATGCTTCTATATGGAAAAGTTGGAGAATTTATTTTGGTGCTTGTATTATAGATAAAGATGCCGTAGGATGGCGTCATTTTCACACTAAAACTATAAAATATGAACATTCACGGGCTTTTGATTTTAATAATTTTTCTGTGCTTTTTTGTAATGTGAAAATAAAAACAAAACAAAATCGTCTTTTTTAAATATTATTTTTTATTAATGTATACAATTTAAATGATAATAATAAACGTAAAATAAAATCAACAAATTACAATTTGATTCGTGTTTTTTATATCGTATACTTTTTAAATTGGGTTACGGCTTTTTTTTATTAATTTTCTATCGGATATTTTTTTACTTGTGTTACGGTTTTTTTTTATCAATTTTTTATCGGTTATTTTTTTACTTGTGTTACGGCTTTTTTTTTATCAATTTTCTATCGGTTATTTTTTTACTTGTGTTACGACTTTTTTTGTTGTTGTTTAACTAAAAAATTATTATCGTAATAAAAGTAAAAGTTGTTACGGTTAGATTTAGGGTTAGTTTTAGGGTTAGGTTTAGGGTTAGTTTTAGGTTTAGGGTTAGGTTTAGAGTTAATGTTCTGTTTGTTTGTAATGCTAAAATAAAAAAATTAAAAATCGTAAGCGTACTCGGACAGAAGAAAGAAACTCAAACTTTTTTAAACAACAAACAAATGTCTTCTTTACTTATTAAACATGTTTATAATATTTGCCTTTTATTAAATTTACAAAAAAAAACCTGTACATTTGGACTTTTCTTACTGGATATGTTTCTCGAACTGCTCTTTTTTACTTCAAAAATATACAGACGGTAGAATCTTTTTTGTCTCATGAATGTTACTAACTGTACGTTACTTGACACGTTATCTAATTGCAACTCAATAAAAACATAGATATTTAACATTTACCCAAATAAAAGTTCAATACAGTACATTGTAAAAAGTCTTATAATTATTGTTTTAAAACATCTGAACATTTCAGTAGTTTAAAATAAAAAAAAATCCAATGAAAACAACATTTCAATACAATTCAAATACAAATTCTCTCATCAAGCCGTAATTATTTTATAAATTGTGCGAATTCGTAAAATGTAATTGTTACTTAGCGACATACATGCTGTACTGCGATGCGACATAGTGGCCTGCATTCTGTAGCACAACAAAAAAGTTGTATTGTAGAAAACGTGGATTCGAACATGTCGGCCATGGAAACAGCATTTTAATGTGTTTTGCCACAAAAACCGTGCCATAGAACGGCGTCTTTAGCTATAAGATGAGTACCTTTATTTTAAAAAGAAATATTTCTACAATAAAATATTAAAAGTGGATTAAAGAAGAAACCTTTAAATGTGATAATTATTTTATTAAATATACCATGCTTATTATTAATTTTTCATTGAATTTGCTTCATCAAGGATAAATGGAACAAACTTTTATTGTATAAGTACTTTTTATCCTGCATTGATGAATAATATTTCCTGTGATTTTTTTTCCTTTAATATTATTGCATTTATATTGCAAGGAATTGTGAGCACAGGGAGAGAGGGATGGAAAAAAATATCTTTAGTTAACTAAACATTGTCATAGTAACAAGTTTTTCCCCTGAAGTTCATCTTCAAGAAAATGGTGAAAACGACTTTTTATTATTTTATTTAGTTCTTTAGTTAAGGAATATATTTAATAATTATATATGTTATTAGAATATAAAACGTAGTTAAGATTTATGTAATATGAAAATTGCATTTTTTATATATGGTATATAAAAAAAATGATATGGTATATAAAAAAAATATTTTTTTTGTAATGGTAATAAATCTATAACTTTCAATGGAATTAAAACAATGTTAGAGGATCATTGTATTATTAACCATAGGAATATGATTAAGATAAAATTTTATTAATGTATTTAGAATTCAATATTGGTATTTATTTTTGAGTGATAAAATAGGCAAACCGAATATTATATTTATTCTGTTTATTTATGCTAGTATAATTTGTTTTAAAAGGATGAATATACATGTTATATGCTGGATCTGTTTAGATACTATATGCATAACTGATCTCTGAATTGCTATAAAGAATTTAAATGAATGTACTTATTATAACTGAAATATCTAAATCATTTATTTGTGCTCCATTTAATCTTCTTACTATTTTGATGAATGCTATGTGTGAAGTTTAGAAATTATTTTTAAAGAAATGTTTAGAAATTTCTTTGCAATGATGTTAAGATATATGCTGAGTGTATATGATAGACAGTTAGTGATTTGGGAGAGTAGTATTTTGAAAATCCCGTAGTGCAAGATATCTTTTGAATATGAAGTATAAGTTGAATATTAAGAATAATACAGTTAACAGAGGTCTGTATATTTTTATGTTTCATGGTCAGTAGCATTTCTTTCCGTAAATCAGTAAGTGCCCAGAGAGAAGCCATGATAAGAATTTAAGGTAGACACAAGAATATGTGACCATAAGCTCTACATCTAAGTTTTCATTGTTTTTCCTAGTTGTAGTTTTTAATCCCTCACTTTTAATCACTACTGTCATCACTGGTTCCTACATTGTAATTAGTATTGTTAAAAATGTTTGAAGAATGATAGTTAGACTATCAAATGCTGTTTAAAATTTTTTGGAAGACAATAAGAGCAAAACATATAACAAATGATGTATAACTCGAGAGTTGTATAAAGTTTTATGGAATGATTTGATATTCCGAAACTATTTTAAGAGTTCATGAAAGTTATCGAGTGCATATTAAAGTTATATAAAAGGTATGAATGAAAGTGAAACCTGAATATGTTTAACATCATGAAAAATAAAGTGAATAAATGCCATATATTTATTATTTTATATTATTAAAATAATTATATGTTTATGTTGATAGATAAAATAAACATAAGAACACCTAAGAGTTAGAGTTATTATAAAAATTATATATGATACAGTGTTAGACTGGAGAATTATTATGGAAGAATTTTTTTTTTTTTAATGCATAATAGAATAAATAAATTGTTAGATAATGAATGTGAATATTTCATAGAAATATTTAGAGAACCATTTCATTATCAGAGAACATTTATTTATGCATCTGCAATTATTTTTAAATATGTTGTAGGAATAGTGCTAAAATGCATTAATATTTATGAATTTAGAAAAAGGTATTATGAGTACCATAGAATAATGTTTGATTTTATTTTATTTTTGATTCTATGAATGTGCTCAAATTATTTAAATGTATAATTTAAATAAACTGCTAAAATATCTCAATAAGTGTAAGTTTTTTAAGTAAGAGATATTATTATTACATGGTAGAAAATATTTCAAGTGGAAACTACTTATTATTAATATTATTTTTTATGTAAATATTTTTTGACTGTAATGATTTTGAATTTTGAAAATTTTGTAAACATTATATCTGTAAATTTTGAAATATTTATACTTGTTCTGATAAATTATTAATGTTTGTTGTAAATTAATCTAATGTCTTCAGTTTCTTTTCTTGTTGTGTCCAAGTCATTATGAATCATCCCAACCACACACATGTATTATAAGAATTAATTATATCTTGATATAATTGCACATAATTTAAAGAAAATAAATAATAATATTATTGAAGATATTATTTATGAAATTTTAAGAAGTGCTTAATACAAATTGTTCATTATCTGATGTGACAATTATAATGGTGTTTGATATTTATTAATATGCCACATAGAGTATATAATTGTAACTGTCATGCATAATTTAATAAATATTATTTGTAGTAGTTTATAATTTTAATTTGATGTTCGCTGATTAGAAAATTAATTAAAGAAGTTTTTGAAAGAAGAGTTATTGGGAATTTTATTTTATTGATTTTTATTCATATGATATAGCTAGGTATATGTAAAATGCCTCATTTATTCAATGTGTTAATTATTAAAATAATAGTAAGAATCTAAGATTAAGATTAGAGTTTTGGATTTTATTTAAGTAATTATATATTAGTTTATTAAGTAACAGAGTGTAGAATATAGTTTAGTACTTTAATGTTAGTAATGTGAATTATAGTTTATTTTAGGTGAAGTGTGAATCATGGGAATATTACTTATAATGTAGGAAAATAGGTAGTAGTGATATTCCTATGCCATTGAGGATATATCTTTTGTGGGTATATTCTTAATGTTAAACTTACTGTATATCTTACTAGATGCTTTAATTATGAGTCTCATGGTTTGTTTTTAGTATTTAATTGTTAACTTAGTAGTATGAAAGATGTATTACCATAATTATGTATATGCACATGAGCTAGTTATATGTTAAAGTTGTAAAGTTAGCAGGTCGACTTGTATAAAATAGTGACTTGATTCTGTGTACCAATAGTAAGGGTGTAATATATATATATGATTGTAATATTAATATATAAGAAAGTGTGTGTGCCAGTAGAATAAAATGTGAAAACACTAGCAAACTCTTCATACAGTACAGTGCAACCCATAGTAATCAATGGATATTAGATAGTTTGTGCATAAAATTCCTATCTTGAATCTACTCAACTAATATCCCAGAATAATTTCTAGCTTGTGGCTTTCATCAGTGAGTAACCTTGGACCTAAGAGCCCTGCACCTAGATCTTTTGATTTAACGCAATCCCCAACAGCCAGCCACCCTTTAAAACATAATAATGTTTTCAATACAACCTAATTCATTTGTGTCATCATACAGAATCTAAATCCAGTTCAGTATCTATACATTTTGGTGCCTTTTATTTTTTTATTACCATAAATCACCATCATCCTACGGTCAGGATTGGTATTAAAGCACAAGCTGAAAACTAATCTAGAGGTATTGTATGCGTAGTCATTAAATAGGGATTTTATGCAGAAACCTTCAAGCATCCATTGGTTATTATGGCTGGCACTAGGTAGCTCTATTATATGGATAGTTTGTTACTATTTTAACAGCTTGATTAAATATAGGAAATTGTGATCATGTGATGTTTTAGTGATTTACTACCAATTCTGTCTTTAGGATGATATGATTTATGGTTATTAAAAAACCAAAATGTATAGATTCTGAACTGGGTTCTGATTCTGTGTAACTACACAAGTGAATTAGCTTGGATTGAAAACATTATTTTGTTTTCAATTTGGGTTCATTGATTTGTCATTAAATAAATACATAAAATGTGGTTGCTGGAGGATCGCATTAGATATAAAACTCTAGGAGCAGTGCTCTCAGATCCAGGGCTTCTCACTAATGAAAGCCATAAGCTAGAAATTTGTCTGGGAATATTTGATGAGTAGACGCTAGATAGGGATTTTATGCACAAATCTTTTAGCATTCATTGATTACTATGGCTTGTACTGGGTGGCACTACTATATGGAGAATATGCTTTTGTTTTAAAGCTTGTGTAAGCATCATAGGAAATGGTGATCATGTGATGTTTTAGTGGTTTACTACCAATTCTGCCTGTAGGATTATGGTGATTTATGGTTATTAAAAACCAAGAACACCAAAATGTATAGTTTCTGAACTGACTTCTGATTCTTGTATGACTTTACAAGTGAATCAGCTTGGATTGAAAACATTATGTTTTCATTTTGGCCTCATTGATTTGTAGTTAACTAAATAGGTAAAGGGTGGTTGCTGGAGATCAAGATGTCATGCTCCCAAATCCAGAGAACCTCACTAATGAAAGCCACAATCTAGAAATTTGATTGGGGATATTGGATGAGTAGGTCCTATAGAAATTTTGTGCACATACCTTCTAACATTCATTTGTTTCTATGGTTTGCACTGGATGGCATTATTATATGGAGAGTATACTACAATTTTAAAAGCTTGGGAAAACATAGGAAATGGTGATCGTGTGATTTTTAGTGCTTTAAAGTAAGAGATTGCAAGGTTTTAAAATCATATTGTTATGATTTAGAATATCACATTTGAATTTTATATAATAAAGTTATTCTTTTTTTTTTTGGAAAAATCATTCCTTTTTTCATAGCATGGGAAAAAGAAAATATGATTGTGGACCCAAAAAAGTATGGAAAAGGCAGTACCAAAATAAACGGTACGGATTCACTTAATATTGCAGATAATTTATGATACCGATACCAACATTTAAAAGACATTTTGATGAACAAAATGAAATCCGAAATGATTTTTTATATATGTAATTCCCCTAATTACCATTTTGGAAACACACTAATACAATTTGGGAGATAGACGTTCTAAATAGTACTGATTGTAGAGCTTTAAAAATATTTTTAAGCATATATTTTCTAAAGGATAAAAAAAAATACTAATTATGCAAATAAAAAATACATAATTCATCTATTTACAGATGCAAATATTAATTATCTCTCAAAGACATCCCAATAAATAAATAAAAAATAATTTTCGTAAATGGGTATAATGTGGGTAACTTTCTCTCCATAAATAAAATATAATAGTAGTCTTTTTTTTTTAAGCTGCTAATATAGCTTTATTTAAAAAATGCCCTTAACGTAATATTGTTTTATCTATCTTAATCTTATGTGAATACTTTTTTCATTTTGTTAATAAAATTATTTAATAGGTATAATAGGAAAAAGAAAAATCCATGACTTATTAGTTTGTCAGTCTCTCGAAGAATTGTTTTAATAAAAAGTTGTAAGAAGTGAAAGAAAATATATCATTATGAATAACATCTTTTCAATCTAAAATTAATGTTTTAAAATAATTTTATAACAATTATTTCTGTTTATTGGAAGTGAGAAAATGTGGAAAAAATAATAGCTATTGGTATTAGATTTTGATATTTTGTTATCGAACACATCAATGTATCAATCAAGCAAGATTTTTTTTTATAATAAATGACATAAAATAAGAAACTTTAAATGTAAGAAATATTAAAATCATTGCTATGAGTTTAAATATAAACTATATGTAGTAAGTCTCTGCAACATAATTTAAGAAATAGAAAGTCTAACTTAATACCTACTTGTATTCGTATTAATTCCTGATATGTTAGAAAATATTCATATGAATGTAACTATTTTTACAAATTTTCTTTGGTTGCATTTGCTTTCCTATTAAGACCTGGTAATTTAAATATATAATAAAGCTATTTTACTGTATTTTAATAATTTACTCATATTTAATTTTATATTACTGTTTGTATGAAATCATTTTGTTAGATTTAACTTTTCCATTTTGAATGACATTTATTGTGGGTGGTACATCTATTATATTATTTTTCTTTTTTTAAATTAATAATAAAGTATACTATTATTAGATGAAAGTTGAAGGAATAGAGTTGTAAAATTGCAGACTTATTTCAGATGATAATATATTAAAAAGGAATATATAGAAAGTATAAATGAGTAATTAACAACAAATGTAAGCTGACTGTCAAACAAAATAAATGAATATATAACATTGAAAAGAGGCCCAAAGCAGAGGATTAATTGAATCTCTACAATACAGTTTTAAAAAGACCTTCTGATTTTTAGTTCCTATCTTGAATTTTTTAGCGCTTCATAGTTTTTATATGTCATTGACTAGTTGTTGTTGTTATAACAACAACAATAATAATAATGTTATTTATGTTATAAAAGTAATCGAATAAAAGTAATATCTGCTTAATCTAATTAGTAATTTTAATAATTAGCCATTAAACTAATGCACATGCACTTTGTGGATTTTAACTATAAATGAATACCCTCACTTTCCAAACCCAAGATAAAATGTTTGTGAAAAGATAGAATGAATCTAATTTTAAGTATTCTTTAGTAGTGATTAATAATGCTTTAACCAAGTTTGTCATAGTGAGTATGAATCCATTTTGAAGCATATTAAATTTACTTATCCCAGTTGTTTATTATCTCAGACCTCAGTATTGATTATTTTCAGTTTTGTTAATAAATATAATTTATTAAAATTAAGTTAGCAAATTTCTTTTGTATTGATTTTAAATAGTTTAAATTTTGTTAGTATTTCTTAAGCAAACAAATCATTAATTGATAAATTCGTCATGCATAAATAATTTCATTGAGAATAGCATTCATATTCTTTCTCATTATCCTTTATTTTTTCATCTATCTCATAATAAGTTTACATCTTTGTTACAACTTAATAGGATTAGTGCCAATGTTTTTGAACCAATTATGTTTAACAATTTATTTTTTCCCTAATCCCCTAATATTTTTTAAATGTACAAAATTAATCAAACTTCTTTATAATTAGTTATATTGTTTATCTTAATTCTTATGCATGACTATTTAATTTCTTTATTTAAATTAATATTTAGGTACGGCTTGTTTAATATTAATATTTTTATTTCTATATTGGATATGATTAATTGGATCTCTACTTCAGAAATACTTATTTTCTACCATTGTTAAATCAGCAAAAGTTATCTATTTTGCTTTATTTGTTACCAAATTTTTAACATGTATAATTATTCTGGATATGAACTTTTTAAAAAAAAATTATTTATGTCTATATAATTTTACTCTTGCTCATATATATATATATGTGTGTGTGTACACTAATACTATCGGTGGGAATGATTCATCTGATCATATGACATGCTTCTAGTCAAAATACCCATTTCTTATACTTATATCATCATGTTATACAGAATAAAAATCAGTAATTTTGAAATGTCAGTTTAGCCACAAGTGTTTTTGTAAAGCTTATCTTGAATTATTTTATAAATACTGGAATATTTTCTTTGCATTGATTTCTGCAATGATTTGTTCCATTACACTGTTTTTTTTATTTCAATTTCTTCATTATGTATGTCAGATTGTATCAATGAATGATAATTTCACATCACAATTTGTTTTAGTTGTTCCTTCATCTTAAATAATAACAGTTACCATTCTTGATATTCTCAATTTTGAAATGTCAATAGTTCAGTTTTGAATCCTCTAGCTTATTAGGCACAATAATATGGATTTTAAATTTAAATAACTCTGAAATATCTTCTCAAGTTTATGTAAGTGATCTCAACTTTTTATTGAATATTTTTTTATTATATCCATAAGAGGTTACAATAATAATAATAATAATAATAATGATGATGATGATGATGATGATGATGATGATGATATGTTGATATGTGTTTTCAGTTTTGTAGAACATGTCATCAAAAATAAAGTGATCAAAGATAAAGTGATAATATTGTTTAACTCTTAATATATATATATCAGTGTGTTTATCTAAAACATCTATATTTTAAGTGTTGCCCATCCTTGCATTTAAAACAGGAAGACAGTTCAATATTTTTCCTGAATAATAAACTGATTTTTTTTTTGCTTTACGCAACAGATGTATTTATTAAGAAATAACTTTATGTATGTCGCTGATTATAAAAGTCTGAATTATTTTGAATTATAAAAGTATTTTTAAATACGAGTTCCTTAGTATATATAAACACTTTATATGTTGAAAGGTGATAGTAACATAAAATAATTCTCAGAAGTTTTTCTTGACATGAGTAGAGAGGTCTTATTATAATAAATGTTTACACTGGTCTTTTATATACCTGCAAAATAACCCTCACGCTGCTTCAGAACACATTTATTTCTGCCATTAAGATAAACTTGAAGCTTTATTTGAAATTTGTCAGTGTGCATTGACTCTGGAGGCCTGTTTTATGATGGACAGCATGGAGTGCACTAGTTTGAAGATGTTTATTGCCAACCTAGGTCATTATTCATAACTAGCTCTAACTTTTGTCTGTGTAAAATGTCTGTACCTGATGCCCATAGTAGCACAATTCCCCTGTGGCTCATCAATTTGATTCGTAAAAATTATTTTCTTTCTCTCTTTACCAATTAGAAGTTTACTTTTACTTACTTATTTTTATATGAGATTGGTTTATAAATTTTAATTTAGAATAATGTGTTTAATTTTTTTTTTTTTCATTTAAGTAGGCGTGTGTGTTATTATATCATGTTTAAGTCTTCTACATGCAGCTACATGCATTTTTATTATTCTTTATTATAAAATCATTTTAATATTTTTGCTCTTAAATAAACTTTTTAAAAATTGTAATTATTTTTATATACATATGTTTACACTTTTTTGTTTGTTTTATCAATATATCTCTGAACTCCACCATATTGCAACCATCTTCTAACAACTCTTTTTCATTGTGCATGCATTTCATGAACTATCTTTGTTTTATAGGTGAGCTAGAGATATCAGTACTCAGATTTCCATGCCATGTTGACAGTTCAATAATCTTCACATTACCACTTGCACAAGATACACTAGTTTCTCTCTACTTTTAACAACTTAGGAAAAAGTGAACAATTTTTGCACTGTTTACATGTATTTTCAAATTTTAGTGTATGTTTATTAATGTATCATTCATATTCATTTCATCATATCATAAGTCATTTATCAGCACAGAAAGTTAAAATATTCTCTATCACTGTGTAAGCATTACATGAACAAACTTCCCTTTTCAGATGAGCCAGAGGTATCAACATAATATATATAATGATAAATAATATTTTAATAATGAATAACTATATCAACACGTGAAAATCTTCACAAACATATTTAAATAATAATTGAACTGCCCTCTAGCTGCAAAGTTCGATAGCATTTTACAATAAGAGAGTGAGCCCTTGTATCGTCTTTTAGATCTTTTTATGTACAGCCATCCAGAACTATTACAAACCAGAGTTCCAATTTAAATCAGTCTTTATATCTTTTAATGTAACTTGATCTTTAATTGACCGATATTAAATATATATATATATTGTAACCAGTTGGCTAAATAGATGGACTAAAAATAATTAGATAGTTGGCAGCATATTTCTCAGATTTAAGTATAGAATTATTTAATTAATGGGGAAAATATTTAATTTTCCCATGCATATTTTTTATAATAATTATCAATCTTCAATTAACTAAATATTTTAAGTCCCAAAATGATAGTATGAGAATTCCCAAACATTAAATTTGTTAAATAATAATATGATTTTAATATGTAAATATTTTACTAACAGTTATAAATGATTGTAGAAAGGTGAGAAAATTGTAAAAGAATGTTAACAAGTTTCTTAACTCTCACTCTTTAGTAATTATAATTAATTAGTAATTTTAATTCAAACTATGAAAATGTACTAAGAGAAAAAAATAATTTTCTCTTTTTTTGTAAATTAGTTAATAGATATTAATTGAAACCTTAAAAGAGAGATAAAGTTTTATTTTTAATAGTATTTTTAAAAAGAAAAAAAAGATGTGAATACTTTTGGTAAATTTTATTTTTAATTAGGCAGAGTTGTTTTTTTTTCCTTTTCTCTTTATCTCTCTGCAATGCAAAAATCAAATCAGTGTAATTATCTTTTTTTCCTTTTGCAAGAAAATTTTTTTAATTAGAAAGCATTGTTAAAAATTTTATGATGTTAATTTAAGTTCTTGACTTGTTTTTCAATGTCTGTGATTAAGGAGAAAAATAGCTGAAAATTGTATTTATAAAAAGTTACTTGATTGGCTGTTATAAATACTATCATCTTGGAGACAGATTATGATTGCCTTGTAGACAAGATTGTTCTACAAAAAAAATATTGTGGGTGTGAATGTCAGAAAACCCAAATTTTTGGTAGATATTACTGACTTTGCTGTTGAACAGAGAACAATCAAGTCTTAACCTAGCTGTTAAAGAAGGAAATAAGCAGAAGTCTTCACCCAAACTGCTGCATAAAATAGCAGTTTTAATCAATCTTTTAGCACAAAACCATGTTCTAAATTCTGCTAAAAGCTCAACATCATCATCTTCCATGTAACCTGCCTTCACTGGAATAAAAATGTTAAGATGAAATTACCATCCTAAAGTAATCTGCACTTGACTTCAACCAAGAGCATGAGTATCTGCCTGTATTGGTCTTATCTGGAAATTCAAGAAAAAAATCCAATGGATAAAATTTTCTATTTTTAACCTGGAATTACTGAAAACCAAGAAAAGGACAAATTAACCATGCACATGTCTAGAAGCCATCAAGGAGAAACTCAATTGGGAAAAAAATGGAAATTGCAACTGGAAGGGACTCCATAAAAAATAAAATCAGAGTTGAAGGTATTTTATATATGCAAACTACATTTTCGTTTATAGTAAAAAAAAAAAAAAAGAGTGATTTTTGTGGGTTTTTTTTAAGAATTCATAATTTAACATATTTTCATTAAAATTAATGTTTCAAGTTGTGAAACATATTTTTTTTAACTCCAGTCAATTTTCTCTTTAAAATTATGAAATAATTTTTAGATAAATTAAAAAATTTTTTAAACATTTTTTCTCTTTTCATTCATTTTCCCTCCTAAAAACTTAACAAAAGTTTAATTAGGCTAAATCTTGGATTGTGAAAATATTGTTTTTACAACTCTTAGATATTTTAAAGAAATAACTTAATTAATTTAAAGTTAATTTATGATTAAAAATCAACTGATAAATTATAATTTTTATGAAAATATATTTTTGATGAAATGAATGTTTAAAGTTTCATACTATCATGTCATTTTTGTTTATTGTTAATCAATTAGTTATTAAATAATTGTTTTAAAAATATTTTATAGTCTTAATTTCTTTATTCTATCCAATTTCTGTTTCATAAATTGCGGTGTGATTTTATTTTATGACAGCTTAATGTTCTAGGATTTTTTTAATGATCCCAATAAAACTTTACATATAATACGGTAAACTTACAAATTATTTGAAGTGATTTATAATAAGCTGTTTTATTTATTTATATATCTCTTGTTCAGAGTAATAGTTTATAGAGTTCTTCCTTCCTGAGCTAGATTTGTCCATAATAGTTATATGGAATAGGGGTTTATGTTTAGTCTTATAGACATCTAGATAATGATGATCCTGGTTGATGCAAAAGGAATATCCTTTAAAGTCCATGCATTACATTTCATTTTATTTATTCTTGAGAAATTTAGTTTACAGTTGGTTAGTATATAAGTGGTCAGAATATTGATGATGATCAGGATGTTTTAGTATCTTTTTATCATTGTATTTTGATGGAATAGCACTTATGTACATCCAGATAATTATTGTTTACATTCTTGCCCTAGATTTGTTTGCAGCTAAATAATTATCCTGGTCTATGGTGGACCACTCTCAAATCCAGTCACAAGATTGACTGTTAATTTATTGATCATTCATGATGAATGATTATCACTCTTGTCTGCAATGCTTATGAACTTATATTTAGATTTGTGTTGATCACTCATGCTCATTCCTCATACATATTCCTTTTATATTTAATTTTATATTTTGTTTATTCAATGATGATGATGGTTTCCCATCTCATAATTCAGCCCTAATGTGGTATACTGTTATACATGGCTACCCAATTGTGGGATATTGTAATTTCAGATTCTCTCTTATTAACCCCTATTTTCTATATTGTTACAATTGACATCCAATTGTGGGACATTGTAACCTCAGATTCTCTTTTATTAATTCCTATTTTTCATACTGTTATTATATATATATTAATCAAAAAAGCAAGTCATTTTTAATGTGACATCACTTTTATAAGCTTGTGGTTACAAAAACGCAATACAGAGAGCGTACCAATAACTCAAACAAGTTCTTCATTAATAAGCGCGGTATGAGAAAATATTTAAAATCTTTATCCAGAACACTCATCTCCAGACCAACTGGTTTTGAGCTTATGGCTCACATCAGTGGAGAGCTGTCTGAATATTCTAGCTCTCCACTGATGTGAGCTATAAGCTCAAAACCAGTTGGTCTGGAGATGATAGTGTTCTGGATAGAGATTTTAAATATTTTCTCATACCCCATGTATTAATTAAGAGCTTGTTTGAGCTATTGGTACACTCTCTGTATTGCATATATATATATATATTGTACCGGGTTCGAATATGAGAGGTTCAAAACCCCGGTCTCTTAGGCAGAGAGTATGTATGTCCAAACGATAGCTATAAGATATATAACTAGTGTTACATTTCCAGGACATAGCTTCTTCTCGACTATTGAATTCAACACCAAGTTCAAAGCACTTTTTTGTTTTGTATAAACACGGGCGCCAGCTATTCATCCATAAGATAAATAACGCACTTTGAACAATGGCCACTAATTCAATGCCTAAGTTACACCCATAGACTAGCTCAGTTATTTGTAATCAATAAGAATTTATTCCTTAACTAGTGGCATAAAAGAATTGATAAAAGCTTGGTAAAAGGAATTGACTGACAAATAAAGTTTTAATTTAAAGACAATTTGTTTAATTAACACTTAATATACTATTTCTAAATACTCTTGTATATTTTATTAAAAGAACACTGGCATTTATCTAATTATCACGCACATATTAACTCATACACTCACATATATAATAATAAAGCATTAAATAGTATTTGACATTTAGAACACAAATTAATAGTTCATTTTTATGTGCTATAGCAGGGGTCCCCAACCTTTTTGCACCTAAGAGCACATTCTATAATACCAGCCAGGTGGCGGGCACCATTTATTTTTTCAATGTAAATTTATAGTTGGATATTGTTAATAATACACGTAATGTACAAAAAAATATTGATTTCAAAAATAAAATTTTAACATATAATTAACATTTATATTTTTATGCTGTAAAAAGTATAGTATGCGCTACAATCTGATTACAATATAATACAATAATTTATAAGAAATTTTAAAAATTAAATTTATTTGTATCAGATAAATAATTTTTTATTGTGTTCAGATAATGGCGGGCACATGTAAAATGGTCTGCGGGCACCATGGTGCCCACAGTCATAGGGTTGGGGACCCCTGTGCTATAGAGTTCATATCTTTGACTCTTGGAGGATTCACACGAATGTGATGGCTACTTTATAAATGAGAATAAGAAAATGTTTTACCTAGGATTTTAGAACAAGGACTTTTTGCTGTTTGCTGCTTCTACTGAGATATATCTAACTGGTTAGATTTGAAGTTTCTTGAGGAGGTTTCATTTTTATTCATCGGTATTATTACTGGAGACAATTAGATATTGATGGAGATTCTTCAAGCTGTTACTCAGACATTATTTTACGGGCGGGTCTTGCTGTTTTACTGGACTCCAGGCTGGAGAAAGACGTATGTTTTCTGAGGTTTTAAACAATGCATTCTTGATTATGATATAACTCACTGATAGATTGTACTGAACTGTTATCTCAAATGCAACTCTGATGCAATCAACTTGACTAAATGTCCGATAAAAATTTGGCTACTTATACATGACACGTGCTTTCATTTTGATATCCTCCGGCAATATCTGTTGTCGAAATTCCTTTGATAATCCTTTGACTATGTGTTTTTGAGATCGTTTAATTAGTAGCCATGCAAACATGTTGTTTTTTCCTTTGTTTAACTTAATAGCCATCACTGTGTTTTTTAAATCTTTAACTTTCATTTATTTATAATATTTAATATTTATTACGCATACATTATTTACTACTGCACATATATATTTTACTAACTCAACACTAGTTTTAAGATTACCTTTTTTTTAAACTCGAATGAAAAGAAATTTATATTTTTAAACTTTTTAAATTATATTTCAACTAATAACAATAAACTCTTTACTTTTTTTATAAAACTTTTAGTTTGACTTTTCTGATGCGAACTCCTCCTCTCCCCTTTTAATTAATTAATTGTAACTTTTATTTCAAACTCTTTGACTTCTATTTTTTTTTACCTTTTGAAAACAAACTGCAATAATAATAAAAACTCTCAAACTTTTAAATATTATTCTCTTTTAACGAAACATTTTATTTTAATAATTTTTAGACAAATCATAATATGTACCAACCCAATATTGATATATTACACCACCTTCTGTTTAAGAGTAAAATGCGTCATTTTTGACCATTTTATTTCTGATAACTTTAACTCTTAATTATAAATATTATTTTTCTAAGTTTGCTTTTTAATATTTTTTACTTTCCATACTAAGGGCAATCTTCAATGAAACCTTACTTCTTTCGTTGCTGGCAACATTGCTTACAATGATTTGAGTCCTGGATAGTGACCATGAGGACAAACTAAATTTGTTGCACAGGGATCTTTTGGAAACGAAGTGGAGGCAGATTCACTGGCTTAAACCCTCTTACCCATATCAAAATCGAAGCTTCATTTGCCGGGTTTCTACCGGACTTGGAAAAAAAGAAAGGGTCGCTGCGAATGGCGGGAATTATCAACTGTCCATTTTCGACTTATGCTTTGGAAACGAGGTACGAGATATGTGAAATGCAGGGACTATCACCCGAAGAAGTAATACGTGGCTTACGCTAGTTATTCCCAGTGCGCATTTTAAAAGAGGAATGATCCCTGACAGTCCATTACGGGTGCTAAATTTTATCCAGTCGACAACCTTAAACTCATCCTTATCTAACACTTATTTCTATATTACCCTCATTCCCTTTAATTTCGATCCCTTATACATTCCTAATATAACTTAGATTGACTTTATATTTTATCTATTTTAACCTTACAATATTATTTTTAAGTTAACATGAACATTATCTTAAACATTTATTTATCTTAATCTTTATTCTAAACCCTTACGAATATTATTTTAACATATTTATTTATATTACAGTATTATTTTTAAACCATTTATTTAACTTCTTTATTAAAGTGCGTGTATCCAAAAACTTACTTTATTACGATTCATTATTACACAGATATTTTTTTATTTCTTTCTTTAAATTGCTTCTATTCAAAACTATTTTATTTTATTATGACTATTTTACACTTATTTGCTTAACTTGAATTCTTTCTGCATATTTCTGTTATCTTACTCATTTATTTAAACCTACAGACTTTACTTTTAAATCATTAATTTGATCCATTTATTTAACTTGATTTTATTGATTGATTTTTTTTTTTTATTTGAACTGTTTATTTATGAGCATTTTTCTTTTTTAATATGTGCGTGGAGAAAAAAAAAATCTTTTATTTTACGAAGCCTCCATTATTTTTATTACTTTCAAACATTTCATTTATCATTATTCATTTATTTTTTAATTTACATTAATTTGACCCATTTGTTTAACTTGATTTTATTGATTGATTTTTTTTTTTTTATTTGAACTGTTTATTTATGAGCATTTTTCTTTTTTAATATGTGCGTGGAGAAAAAAAAAATATTTTATTTTACGAAGCCTCCATTATTTTTATTACTTTCAAACATTTCATTTATCATTATTCATTTATTTTTTTATTTATTATTTTAGTTTTAAATAGAAGTTTCAGATTTAAACTTCTCAGATTTATTTACGTTACAATAATTATTTTACTCAGTCCATTGCCGGTCCCTTTTGTTTCTGTTTACCTTAATATTCTGTCCCTATTACTAACTTTTAAACTTTATCAGGCAGTTTTTTCTTTCTACATACTAACTATAATATAAACTAACTTTCCTCTCTTATCTATCCCTCTCTTATAATTTATTACTTTATCTCTTTCATGCTCAGTCCTATTTTCAACTTTGTAAATCAGAAAACCTTGATACCTAGCACAACTCCGTATTACTTCAATATTAGAATATTTTTTTCTGCACTTTCTTTTTGTTTTAAATCTCCATATAAAATGAATATGAACATTTACTTTAATCTTTTTATGTTTATGTTCTATCTTGATTAATTTTATTTCCAAACTACTATGCTTAATGCTATATTCTACCTTGAACTTATGTTTCTCTTCTATTTCTTGGTCTACATTTGTTTCTACTTTATCTGTTTCAGTGCTATCTGATTCTAATTTAATTTCTATCTCTTTTATGACCTCAACTTCCTTACTTTCTTTGACAAAATCTACTTCTACGATCTCTTGATTTTTCTCTACCTTTCCTGTAATTTCACATCTCATTTCTCTTAGTTCCGCAATGAATTCTTGCTGATCTTGCCTGATTTCTTCTAGTTCTGCAATGAGTTCTTGCTGACTTTGTCTAATTTCTTCCTTCAATTCAGCTTTGAATTCTAACTGACTCTGCTTGATTTCTTGTTTAAATTTCTGTCACAATTCTTCTTTGAACTTTTGCATCACATTCATCATCATTTTCATCATCATCTGTGTCTCAGATATTTCTCTTTTTCCATTTTTAAAACAATATTTTATTTCACTAAATTTAATATACGACTTATTTATTTTTAAATAAAAACACATGGCTAACTTCACCCCTTTGTCCTTTTCTCAACACATTCTTAAGCTTTAGCTCCGCCCAAAATATCTAACTGTCTCTGATTTAACAGAATGATTTATTTATAAGTAACGTAAACGTTAAAATCTCTTTTCATTTAAAGAAAAAAGTTTTCGGTCAATTCTTTTTTTAAAATTAAACCACTTTAAAATACGTAATTTCGCTTTTCTATAAAATTTTTATTTTCAAACAAGAAACAAAGTATTTAATTACTATTGTTTCTTAGGTTTGAAGCAACCATGTTGGGAGGCATTTGTACCGGGTTCGAATATGAGATGTTCGAATCCCCGGTCTCTTAGGCAGAGAAGAACATACTCAGAGAGTATGTATGTCCAAATGATAGCTATAAGATATATAACTAGCATTACATTTCCAGGACATAGCTTCTTCTTGACTGTTGAATTCAACACCAAGTTCAAAGCACTTTTTTGTTTTGTATAAACACGGGCACCAGCTATTCATCCATAAGATAAATAACGCACTTTCAATAATGGCCACTAATTCAATGCCTAAGTTACATCCATAGACTAGCTCAGTTATTGGTAATCAATAAGAATTTATTCCTTAACTAGTGGCATAAAAGAATTGATAAAAGATTGGTAAAAGGAATTGACCAACAAATAAAGTTTTAGTTTAAAGACAATTTATTTAATTAACATTTAATATACTAATTTTAAATACTCTTATAAATTTTAATAAAAGAACACTGGTATTTATCTAATGATCATGCACATATTAACTCATACACTCACATATATAATAATAAAGCATTAAATAGTATTTAACATTTAGAACACACAAATTAATAGTTCATTTTTATGTGCTATAGAGTTCATATCCTTGACTCTTGGAGGATTCACACGAATGTGATGGCTAATTTATAAATGAGAATAAGAAAATGTTTTTACCTAGGATTTTAGAATGAGGACTTCTTGCTGTTTGCTACTTCTACTGAGATATATTTAACCGGTTAGATTTGAAGTTTCTTGAGTAGGTTTCATTCTTATTCATCGGTATTATTACTGGACACAATTAGATATTGAAGGAGAAGTCACAGTGCATCACATCACAAGCTTTGTTGACATAAATGCTGAGAGAGATAGAATTCAATGAGGAAACAATAGCCATTAAATTGAGATAAATGTTATCTTTTAATGTTACTAAGAAATTATCAATTACTACTAATTAACAATTCCTGAGGCTAAGCAAGTTTTTCTCATAAACCTACAATAGGTCCTTTATTGGGTGTCTTTGAAGTAAAAGGACCCACTTTACTTCAAAACTTTCCAACAAATTACTCACTTTGAATATTTTGAATTATTTTAGTTTTGTGTATTTTTGCTTCAATCATTTGTGATTAGTCTATTCTGTTTCTTTTCTCAAAACAATACTCAAGATTAACATAAAATGCTTTTTAGAAAGTTTATTTTTCATCTACTTTACATACCCAGTACAATGAAGATTAATTTTTAATTTATAGATTCAATACCATGACTTCAGCAAGCTGTTAGATATACCAATGTATATATGATCTTAAAATATTATAGGTCATTGTGTAACAAAACTTAGTTTAAGTGATACCAATAAGAGATACACAACTAACTTTCCATACAATAAATTTTGCAAAATAATAGCACTATATACAACTAATTTAACAGAAGTTGTATGTCACTATGATAAACACTTCTACTGTTTAACTTATGCTGCAGCACGTTAGAATCTTTGCTTCACTTCAACATATAAATCTGCCTTTCGACCTGAAAAGCTATCAAGATGTTGACATTCTCAAATGAAAAACTTTCCAAATTAAAAGTGACTGGAGATTTTTTTATCATAGATTAATAATGCATTTGAAGTTTTTGAACAATTATTACCTAATCATAATCTTTGTAGGTTGCATCTAAAATATTAAGAATATTTTGTGGATCAGCTTTTCAATTAGAAACATTAGCACAATCATCACCGTTTTGTAAATCTAGAAACCAATAAGATGATGATTTTATTTTTAATCAATTCAAACATATATTGTATCTTAATACCTTTTTTTATAAATATCTTATAATTTGTTTCAAACATTACTGTCACAAAAATGGAAAACAAAGTTGGAAATAATACTCTTCTTACCAGTTTTCATATCAAATGTCTCAGATTTGCGACTAATAGTAATAGCTTTTTCTCTCATCTATTATTGTAATACCAATAATCTTTGATGGACATCCTGTTAATTTCAAACATTGCCCAAATCTTCTTTATTAAGTAACTCAAATGTCTTACTTAAATCAATAAAATCAGTATACAAAAAAACTAATTACTTCCAACCATGTCTGTAGTAATTTTTAATTTTTTAATACCACTATGAATGTTCATTGTTTAATTACCAGTTATTTATGAGGATTAGGTTATTGCAGTCTTTTCTATCTCCTTTATTTTTGTAAATTGGAACAACAGAGGTATTTTGAGGTAAGAAAGTATGAGCTATTGAAAATCATAACAAATATTATGAAGTACTTGAAAAAAAGTAGTCTAGATTGATATAAAGAGCAGACCTTTAAAATTGACGATAATGATCAATTGATTTATATATGTAATAATTAAATACATATTTTTCAACATTATATATACTTTTTAGTTATAATTAATTAACTAAATGGTGTTAATTTCTCTTTTCAGCACCAATTGTTGTTAGTATTCTAGTGCTTTGCAAATGCAGAATGTGTATTTGCAGTAATATATACAAATAAAATGTCCATTAATTAAAAACTATTGTAATAACAAAATTCAGGCTCATGGGATTGAACTGATGACAGTTGCTATATTACGTTTTTTAAATCTAATGGCAGTTGAAGAGGATTAATGAATTAACCAAAAGTACTTCTTCAGATTGAAAAGACTGTATATAATAATTAATTACCATTATATTTATTAATTTTATTGTTATTAACAGTATTGTTAAAAGGAGGTTGCCTTGACAACAGTTTGAGATTGTTAATTGTTATCTATATTGGGATTGTCTAAATGTTGACTGGTTTCTAATAGTTATATATATATAATAAAAAAACTAATAATGTTCAAGGCTAGTTAGGTTTATAAATGTAAATTCATTGAAAGCAGTCAACACCTAAACAATGCCAATATGAATAACATATAACAATCTTTTATCAAGGCAACCTCCTCTTAACAATAAAAGTGGAAATCCACCTTTATTTATGGTATAACATGTTTATATATACACTAAAGATTGCAACTTAACCACACAGAATAAAATTATTGATACAAAGAAGTTTAATTAAACTTCATTAAACAGGCAGTAAAAGACCTACAGTTTTTCTGTCTTTCTCCTGCTGCAATCTTTGATGAACTGCAACTCAATTTTATGTTGAATACCATTAAATTCAATTATTTGAGAACCGTTATTTAAAAAGTGATTGAAGTACTGCTTCAAAATGTTATATTAGAAAAACAGCATTTCACCCATTATGTAAATATGATTGTTATATTTTAAATCTATATTCACTTATGCCCTCGTACAATGACACTTCATACAATGATTTATATAGTGATTATTCTTAATTTGTATCCACTACTTCAATAAACAAATAAGTATTCTGCACAGCAATATTTAAAAAATACCTTTTTTTTAAAAAAAAAATGCAATTTTTTAATAGGTGACCATTTTGTTTTACATTGTCCCTATAGAATGCTGAGTACATTATTAAAACAACATAATTTTGAAAAATCTTTGAATATATATAATAATAAAGAACCCTAAAAATATATTCAAAATTTATATATTAATTAAAATATGAATTACCTGTTATTTAATATCTTTATATTAGAATTGTACCTTCTCTAAATGATTTTTTTCATAAACAAGTAATCTCAGCAAAAAAATTACTTTTTAATTATTAATTGCTTAATTAAAACAAAAAAAACTTTGATTATATTTAGTATAAAACATTCATTAAAAGTAAATTGAAAAATCTATACATTAGTTAAAATATTATTTATTTACTTAATTTTCATTTAATGTGTTTGACATAATAGAACTGTCAATTTGTATCAAGGCAAAATACCATTTATTGTAAATCTAAACAATCTTTACTAAAAAGTGTAGTTTTATTTATCTCCATTATATAAAAATTTTATATTATGTACAATAATAAACTGCATTAAAAATATCTATCATACATTACATTTATTAATCTATTGTTTTATTTAATTTGAGTACATCAGCCATATTATACAAAATGCCATGTCTCAATTTATAATTTCAAAAAAAAATTAAATAACATATTAAATAATTATTTAAAAAAATGATATGTGAAATGCAAAAATAAATTTTAAAAGGTACATAATGTTAACTTTAATTTTCTTTTTCCTTCACATGTTTAATTTAATTTAATAATTATGATTTAATGAAACATCAATCTCAATGGTATGATTTCAATGTAGTAACAGCAATGTGTAAAATATTTAATGTTATCAAAAAGAAAAATACAGCAACTATATTCTTACTAATAAACAGTTTATAAAAGTTAGTGTTTTTATTTTTATTAAAATATTATTATTAATATTTGGTCATTAATTAGTACTTTGTCTCAATTTCAAACTTTTTTATTGTCAGATATACAAAATTTATAGCATATTTTGAATCTATGGTAATCAATTATTTTACCATAGAAAACCTTATTTTTTACACAAGATTTTTAATTTGTGATGAGTTTTGGAAAGCAATTGTCCTCATTTTCTGAGATAAAGCAATAATTTCAATACATAAAAAAAGAAATCAAAAGTGTTCATTATCAGCAAATGGTTATATTTTTTGTAGATTTAATAAATTATGTAGTTAATTTTTCTTGGCATTTGTTGATCTTTTAATCTTTAAGTCTCCATAATGCTTTGAAGCTCATTTATTTTATAATTCAGACAAGCAGAGAATCCCATATATACATATGCATGTTGTTAAAAAAAAATGCTAAAGAAATTTTTATACAGTTAGAAAAAGTTACCCCCCCCCTTCTCAATCAGGGTGTTAATACAAAATAAAGGTGAGAAATATATTCCGGAATAATTCAGTGATGAGAATATTTAAAGTTTACAAATTCAATGAAACATAGCTATACAATTGATATTATGAAACTATGAAGCTAATTGTGGTTGCTATAGTGATTTAGAAAATATAAGTAAGAAGATTATCTTTGATCACGTTGATAGTTCCTCTGAAGATAATGAATAAACCTTTCAAAAATAAATTTAATGTCCTTAGCAAAAATTCAGAACTATTAAGTTTTCAGGTATGTAATTTGGACACAACAACATCTTTTTGGTAATTTTTGGTATGAAAGAAGCAGGTATTTAACCATGGCAGTTAAATATTTAACAATGAAATGAGGGATAATAGCTTTTCTGTTGGGTGTGCAAATGCAAATTATATTCTATAAATAATATTATATTATAAACATAAATATTTGTATGGTATTTTGTCTGCTTAATTATTTATTATTAATCTAATCTGGTCTCTCATAGTTATAGTAAAAAGCAATAATAGACACTATTTTTCTTTCATTAAGTCTTTAATAATTAATATTGATTATATGTATGCATTTTTTATTTTTTAAAAAGATTTGTATAAAATTATGTAGAATAAATAACAACAAATGATAATAAACATTGATTTTTAAAAAAAAAAGTCAATATAATAATGTAGTTAGTACAGGTGATGATTCATTATGCATATTAATCAACAAATTTACTATCAAGTGAAACGAACTCAGACTTTCACACGACCCTCAACTCTCCATGCCATCTCATATTGCTCACCCACCTGATCACACCCATACCTCACATACATATGTAAATGGATTATTCTCCGGTACATGAGAGGTCAGAATGACTAATTTCAACATGGGTAGGATGGCAACTTTTGGCACTAATGTGGGCTTTGAACGTTCCATCATCAGATTTTCAATAAAATGGATGGTTGAAGAGTTGTGGGTTGGAGTAGTTTGAAGCCTGTCCATTAAAGTATGAAAATTGGCTATCTTAATGTAAAGCTGAGCACTGATTGTATATATGTGTGGAGAGATAGTAATCTGGACCAACTGATGATTGCTTGTTTAGCATGAAATACATATATTGGTGATTATTTATCTTTTCAATGTGTGTGTGATCAGGTGGGTCAGCAATATGAGATGGCATGGAGAGTTGTGGGGTGTGTAGAAGTCTGAGTTTGAATCCCTTATATATTACAGTATATATGTGCAGATGTGTATAAGCCTGTACAGTGTATTAAATTACATCAAGTGAAATATAAGCATGTAATTTTAGATTTAAAATTATTGATTTACAAAGCATAACAAAGAATTCAATTCCCAGTATGAGTATGTGATTCTAGAATCCAAATTGCAATAGTGTTAATTTTTGTAACTTTTATGATCAAAATAGATTGGAGAGAAAGATTCTGTGCTGATATTTGTGGACCACTTAACAAATGAAACATATTTTATTAGTAGATTCTATGTTTTGGCAATAAAAATGAGATCATTAAAACTAAACAGTTTAAACTCCATAGTTATGATAGGGGTATCTTTAGGCAGGGTGACATCACTTTTGCCTTAAGAAATATTCACAATTAATACTTTATATAAAACCATAATTTGGAAGGCAATCATATTTCAAGTAGTAGAAAATCTTCCACTGTATTGATAAAGTGTATATTTGTCATTATTATTTTACATTAACTTTTGATATATAACCTTTTGGAATTATTTTGTACTGTTGTAAATAAATTTTAAAAAATGATATCAATTGTCATTAATTATTGAAGTCTCAACTTGTTCTCAAATAATGACATCTATTTGTTTGATTTAGGATATTGATATAATCATTGCTATTTAACAGTTCATGGATAAGAAAATTAAACAATATAACACATTTAATTGGGGATAAGATTATTATGTTTAACAAAAATTGCAATTAAAGAAAAATTGGTGATAGTAAATCCATCAAATTTATGAAATGACTTGCTCTTATAAATGTCAAAATTCATGACCAGATCACCATTTGTTATGCTTGCTCATAACTGTTATTAAAACAGGCAAAACTCTCCATACAATAGTGCCACTCAGTTCAAGCCATCTAGTAGGCACTAGATAGGGATTTTCAAGCCTTCTGGCATCCATTGATTAATCTGGCTTACACTGAGTGGCTCTACTGTATGGAGAGTTTTGCCTGTTTTAAATGGCAAAATTATGAATAAAAAATATTTCTGCTAATTATTTTTTAACCAAAATCAGATTTGAATTACTAAACATTAGAATATTATATCTAAACAATAACAATCATTTATGCCAATTTTGTATTATGTGTCATCCTTTTAGCATAGTTTATTCTAGCATCCTATATTTAAGCTTACATCACAAGCTTCTTTGAATTATGATGTTTATAGAACTGTATTATTAAATAATGAAAGCTCATGAAAGTTATATATTGTTTAACTTCTTTGTTTATGAACTGTTTAATTGCATTAATGTTATAAAGCAAATAGATATTATTACTTTAGTATAAGTTGAGACTCTTGAAATCTCAAAATCCTATTCAAAATTTTAATTCTGAATCCTGAGACTATGATCACAAATTATGTAATAAACTGTGTAAATCATTGTATTTATTATTATTAAATTAATATATTTACTACTATTTGGGTTGTTTTTCAGTATTTTAATTATTAGTTTAATTAAATACTGCCTAATGCATACTAGTAATGAATAAAATAGAAAATCATAGAACATACAAAACTAGACAAAAAACAAAATTTTATTAAAATTCTCTCACGACCATCATTTCATCTATCAGCAAATAAACCTTCTCAAGTGAAATTTTGCAAGATACAAGCAACATATATATATATAGAAAACAAAATAACCTTTCCATAATTCACTTCAAAAACTAACTACCTTTAACATTAAAGAATATCTTCATGTGATAACCGTAGATTCAAAAACATTGGTGTTTTTTTTTTTTTTTGCTATTCTTTTTAATTCGTTTTTTCCATAAAATATAACTTTTGTATTGTCAAATAATATTTTATGAACTTTAACTCTTTCATTAAACTTAATTTACTTGGAATTGTATAAATTTTACAACAACAGCAAGGAATCATATAAACCAGGGGTGGGCAATTGTTTTGGCTTGAGGGCCACAGAGGTTGGTGGAGGGCCACATCGGGGGCCACTTTGTAAAAGTGAAGGTTAGCGGAGGGCCACACCTTTTTTTCATGATGCAATAAACACACTGCTTTATTCCCTGTATTACCAAAGAAATATTTGTTTGTTCATTCTTCATTAAACACATGACATTCATCACCGATTTTTTTGGAGGGTTCATGGTTTCACTAAAGTTGAAAATGTATATATTTGCTAATGCAAAGACAAAATTGAAATTAACTAGATCAACTGGAAAAGCCCTGCACATAGTGTCTACACTGTGCATGTGTATTGATGTGGCCATCCTAGTGGAAAATAAGAGACGAATCTTCGGTCATGCACAGGAAGGAAATCTCAGTTCAAGATGGATTTTCCTGATTGTCTTGGAGGGCCGCTATTTGCCCACCCCTGATATAAACTATACCAGGAATACATTTGCTATCAATTGAGTGTTTAAAACTATTTAATAATGAATTTAAATCAAGGCCTTTCTTCCGGGTCACTTTCATACCACCCCATAAATGACTATTATTGTAAACCAATCTATAAATTGGTCACTTGAATGGTAAAGAAATAAATTATTTTATTTTCACTAACAATTACATTTTTTTTTTTATTAGGACTATACATATTTTTATTAAATATAATATTATTAATTCATGATTATAATATAAATCAATATAATCAGAAGCAAATTGCATTCCTGTGCAGGCATTATTTTCAAAATTATTAAGCTTTCTATTCCTATAACAAAAATTCAGTTTTTTTTTATAAGTAAAAAGTTGATAACTGTCTGACCTCATCATAGTTCTTAAATTCTTTTTGTTTAATAAAATGACTGAAAAATAAAACATTATCAACTTCATCAAACTTAAATCAAGAAATTTTTATTTAACAAACTGGATAGTATAATTAATATTAGAATCAAAAGCATTTAATCTATCAAAAAATCCACATTATTTTCTGAATAACACTCAAACAATCATCAACCTAGCTATCAAATAATTTTAATGAAACAGAAAAATGATTAATACTACTATTCTCAAAAAAATTAATATAGTCAGAATGCATTACAGGGGAAATAACATAATCAATAACCCAGCACTTTCTCATCTTATAAAACAGATTATTACATGTAAAATACATAGAATCCTTTAATAATAATAGAAAATTACGAATAATCTTAATCCTATCTGCAGAAAATATTCTTGCTCCTTTATAATAATAAAAAATATATTAATATTTTTTATTCTATCAACTGATTGATACATATTTTCAATATTTAAACTACCAAAAATACAGTAATTCTTTAAACAACATATTCTGAAACCACAAGAGGTGATAGATGAATATTCAAAATGTTATGGCCTAAAATTTAACCTGGCAAGTCTGCAGCTTGGAGGTTGATCTCAGAACAAATGGTTGCCTCGAGATTTGTGGCCAAGCCACAGAAATTCCTCGGTTTCCCAATGCACTTGTCTTCAGTTTCAATGAGAAGCAATATCCAACAATCCATGCTGGAGGTTGCCAAAAGATAACCACGTCATTGTCTGGGATATATCTTTCCATCTATGGTACAGTCACATTATTAAACATGATGGTATTGACAAAGATTAATTATTATCTCTCTGTGATTAAGCCCACTAAACGGTTCATCTCGAAAATTGCATCCTTATGCTCTGAGCTGTTCTGGAAAAAGAAAGCAGCAGCAATAATCTACAGACAGATGCAATGACCCAGGGCCATTAATGGAATGAGTTTCCATGACATTTCTACCTTATCATTCCAGAAGTCTTACAATTTTCTCCATAAATTAAAAATGAATCAACAGAATGAAGAAATTCCAACACTCATCATTCCAACAGACCAGCCTCCACCTCCATGTAGAAGAAACTGGCTGGATTTCCAAGTAAATGAGCTTATGAAATGCATAACAATCAATAAAGACACATTCCAAAACAAATTAACATACTGGCAGGCCTTTAGTATGAAGCACACTGACTTAAAAGACCATCTCTCAAGTTTAGCCATCGCAAATGATAAATTAATAAACATCACATGACCACCATCTCTTATGCCTGTTTTAAATGATAAATTAATAAGGAAATTCAAAAGATGTAGCTTAGAGTCCAAATATCTGGATTATTTAATCAAAATCAATGTAAATGCATTACCTACTAATAAATTTTTAGTTAATAAAAGAGGGTACTCAAAACCATCAATCATTTCAGATTCAGATGTAATCAGCTAATGCAACTTAAAAATACACTAATGAGTCAGATTAAGGCAAATCAATCTAAATTATTTAATTTGAAAGAATGTATCAGAAAAGGATCATACCCAGAAATTAGACTCTCATTAATTCTTGATCATCTATTGTGGATTATTAGATGTAAGCTAGTATTTAATCATCAAAATTTTAATCCTATTAACTTCATGCTGGATTTATCCTCTCCATGGCCCAACCAATAGCAGAATGCTCCGAAAAAGAGAAAACAGAAGAGTAATTGATTCAAATTTGGGAATACCAAATGAAGGAATGAGAAAACACTTTGAACAAAATATGTTCCAAATAACATTTAATGTAATAATGTAATCTTTAATAAATTATTTTGGAAACTAACAACTCCATTTATTTTATCAAATGCCTCCAAAGAAGAAGATACACAAAATTGATCTAAATTTATATAATTCTTAAAACATCTTGTAAGAAATTTTATTACCAATCTCTCCTGTAAAGTCAAAAATACAACTTAAAAGAAAATTATCTTTATGAGACTTCAAATGAAAGAAAACTTTAGTTGTATTATTGACTTTACAGAAGGAATTGTTATTCCTAGGAGTTAATTTGCTTCTAATGATATTCATTTAGATTATAATCATGAATTTATTAGAAATAGTATATTTAATAAAAATGTTTGTAGGCCTGATAATACAAATTTAATTGTTAAGTAGAATAAAGAGTTTATATCTTTACAATCAATTTATAGATTGGTTTATAAGAATAGTCATTTATTGGGTGTGTATGAAAATGGCTTGGAAGAAAGGCCTTGATTTGTCAATTGATGGTAAATTATTTCTGGTATAGTTTATAAAATTTATATAAGCCAAAGTAAATCAAGTCTTAATGAAAGAGTTAAAGTTCATGAGAGTAGAGTTAAAAATAGCTATCATAGCTCAGTTTTGTATATTCATGAACTGAATATTAATTACATGACAATACCGAGTTTATCTTTTATCGGGGGGGGGGGGGTGAATCAAAAATAAGAGTTCAAGAAATACTGATGATAAATCTTCTTGCATCTTAGGCCATCACTCTCATAAAGGTATCCTTTGATATTAAAGGCAGTTGTTTTTTGAAGTGAATTATGGGAAATCTATTTTGTTTTATATATATATATATGTTATTTGTATCTCATTGAATTTTACTTGAGAAGATCTAGTTATTAATAGATGAAATCATGGTTGTGAGAATTTTTTTTTTTTAATTTAATTTTTGGCTAGTTTGTTTATGTTATATGATTTTTTATCTTTTACTATGTTCTTGGAAAATATATGAAGTATAGAATAGAATACAAATTCACAATTACAATATATTGTATTTATTGATTATCATATTTGCCTTCCTTGCCCATGAACTTGGGTTCAAATTTAATTTAGATAAAAATTGTTTGCTAAATTGATATTTAATTAAAAGAGATTTGAACTCAGGCTTTCAAGCTCCCTTCAATTGTCCACTCCCTCTTATACAACCAATACACTATCCACATACATGTGAAAAAGATAAATGAACTCCAATATATGTATTTTATGCTGAACCAGTACTCATCAGTTGATCCCATTTACACAAACTTTCATTGAGAGAAAGCATGATTTAACTTATGAAGTGATATATAGTCTTTAAGGTATTTGTGTTATTGATCTTGTCTTTGCAACTTATCTTTCTAGTTTTTCTCAAATTCTCCAAGATTCTTCTATATAAATAAAGTAACACAAGCTTAAATTCTAATTCTGTCTTCGAAGAAATGATTGAAATCTAACACTTTAAAATTCTGAACTGGAAACCAGATACTGAAGACAGACAATGCCTTAAATAAATTAATCATACTTTGTGTAATGTGAAAAATGCAATCACTGCATTTGCAGAAGGTATTTTTTCATCCATATCGTTTTGGCAATTGTTTATTTAGAGTTTTTGGTCTGCAAGTTTAATTTTCTTTTTAACAGCTTGGCTAATGGATGCATTTTAGATATGAATCATCTTAATCTACTTAATAGCTATGAAATGAAAATTCACTTTTTATTTAATTTTAAAGAAGGATATTTAACAATAGATAAAAATTCTAGAATGAATTCGATGGCAGAAATAATACAACCACCAATAAAATACTTTTCATCCTTTTACTCATAAGGCATCTCCATATGATGAGCTGTTGGGAATGAGTTTCTTCTCACTCTTCGATTTCTATAATGGCAAACTCACAAGTTAGCCATTTCTATTTACAAACAGCAAAATTATGTAAACACAGAATAGGTTCGAACAGTGCAATGGCATAAGGCACGGCATTTGTCAACTCTCTGAGCCTGTGTGGTCTACTTTTTTTTTTCCCCAAAAAAATCAAGAAGTAAATCAAAACATCTTATTACTTGTAAATATATGAAATTTATTAAGCGCAAGCAGTTGACATAGTAATAACGTGAAAGGCTAAAACCTTCGGCAGATGCTTATTACTTGCTAAATATGATTACGTTTCGTTTTTTTTTTTGTTTTTTTTTTGACAAAATTCTGTTTTGTTTTTTTTTTTTTTATTTTTCATATGTCAAAGCATCGGCCGGGAAGCGAACCCGCGACAACTGTCTGCAAGACACTGCTTGCAAGGCAGCTGCGCTGACCTCTCGGCTACCAACGCTTGACAAACAAAATTCTGTTTTTTTTATTACGTCCTACAAAGACTTATCACAAGCAAAATAATACAATTGTAGACGCAGAACAGATTTTCAGCTATGTAAAACGTATTTATCTAAATGTTTCGCAATGTTCTGATATTGTAATGTGAAATAAGAACAGTAAATAATTCTTTTTTTTTTTATTGCGGTAAAATCTTTATTAATAATAATAAAAAACAATAATTATATACATTTTTAAAATAGTAACTAATTATTTATACATTACATGTATATTATTTTGTGCAATTTTATTTTCTTGAATTTTTTTTTTTTTTTTGCGAATTCAGATTAATTGTGAAGTAATATATCTTAAAATATCTAAAAAAAAAAAGTCCTTGTATGAAAACATTGCAACCCAACCCGTTTTTTATCAGGCCGGCTCTGCACACTGATATATATATATATAAACATACACATACAAGCTAACCGCGCTTAGCCAATTAATTGTGTCGTCTAAGACTAACCTTAAAAATTGCGCATTTTTAAATTGTTCATAAGTCTTGTTTAAAATGGTCTACTGAACAAAGCATTGAATACAATAGAAATACGTATTAAATGAAATTAAATGTTTTTATTAAATATATAGAGCATCAAATATTCGGACTCATTTTAGTGCCTATTCATTTCACTACCTCACATATGTCATCAACCATGATGCTATATAACGAATCTTCATTTTCAGGCCAAATGGACTATCTTCTTGTAACTCAGTCTTTGAATTTTTTCACACTTACTTTTGCATTTTAGATATGTAAACATTAAATTTCATCAACGCTAAGCATTAAAACGGCAGATTTGGTTATGTTAAAAGAATGGCATTTACAAACAGACGGAGATAAAATGCCATCGCGTAGTCGTAGTAATATGTTGCCTACTTTTTCGTCTATATTTTCAAGTCTTTGAAAATTAATATCTGATGATAATTTTTCCTTCTTATTTTGTGCAAATAAACAAATAATTTAGATAGTAAAAATATTAGTCACCTTAATGTGACGTTTCAAAAACAGATGGCTATAATTTGACGCATCTGTCAAGTTTTTTTTTTTATATATATATAACATTTTTTTAAGCATCTTCAATTGATTCTTTAGTTTTAAAGTAGCTATTAATAATTAGGAAAGATTGCAACTGACCTCCAGCTGTGTTGAGGTTGCTTGAAATACTTTCCAAGTGTTTAACTTTTCTTATTTAGCTTAATAATAGGTAACAATTGAATTAGCATTGTTGTCACTAGGGGTCAGTACAGCTTCTTTCCATCCCCCAAATTGGCTTATTCCACTGAACAGGAAATCACAGGCAGTAATTAGTGAGATATTTCCTGATTGAGATGATTGGTCTCTCTTCTAGTCATCTCTCTTTTCTCAAACTGGCGAGTAGAAAACAAATCAGGTTTGAAAAAACCCCAGCTGGTGTGAAAATTGTGTCAACAACTTTGACAAAGAAAATCTCAAAATATGTGTATAGAGAAAATTATTCAACTCTGAGGACATTATCATATACTTTGATTACTCCAAGGAAATGTTTGAAATGTCAACTTTTATTGTTTTGCACAAAATATACCAATTAAATAATCGTTAATTATATTGAGATATCAAAAGTTGATCAGTTCGCCTCCTGTAATTTAAAGTTGTAAATATGTCTGTAAACTTATTCAAGTAGTTGGAATTGCTATTGCTTGCACCTTTATACAAATATAATAATTATTAAACTATTAAGATATCAAATGTAATTATTCATATTAAACATGCAAATTATTATTTTGCAGTCCCCCCCAAAAATTGTACTTTTCTCCCACATACATTCTTTTTGTAATATATTCATGTCCCAACTGTTTCTCGTACTTAGTGAATTTTTGAATTTATTTAAATTTTAAATAGACTCTCTAAAAACTTATATTTGGAAATAAAATATCAGATTTGAGTATTTTATAAACGATATAATCATTTGATTTGTTGAAAAAGTCTAAGTTTGTTCTTGATGTTATGCAATTTTAATGTGAGTTCTTCATTAGTTAAGTGCTTAATTGCTGCAGAATAAATTGAAAATTAATAGTAAGGAAGGCAGATGGTTTCTTGTGACAAATTGCCAACTAACAAAGTTTGTTTTAGAGTTTGTTCTTGATGGTGCTGGTAAATGCATAAATATATATATATATGAATATTTCCTGCTTCCTTTCTATTAATAAAAATAAATAAACACTAACTATTATATGTTGTCATAATAAGAATAATGTCATTGGTATAGATGTATATGAAATATACATAAATTAACAAAACTCTCAACTATCCACGCGATCTCATACTGCTGACACACTTGATTACACAGCATTAGATAGCGTGGATAGTTGAGGGTCATGTGAAAGTCTGAGTTCAAACCTCTATATATTACATATTGGAGTGCAGGTATGAAAAAGCCTGTACTGTACGAAAAAATTCATATATGAATTAACGAAGTAAATAAACAATAAATTTGGGCATGGATTCGTATAAGATGGATCTTAATGAAAGTAATAAAACATTTATTTAATGTTTGCTTAATGTGAATGTATAGAGATATTCACATAAACATAATTTAACATTTTAATAGCATGCATATCGCCGGAATTGTGAAGAGCAAGCAATTACATTCCCTAATTGTCATCCAAAATATTGATAAATTAAATATTTTCAATTTCGATTGTCAACAAAAATTATTTACTATCTTAATTAGTTTTAATTTTTCTTTAATTAAAAGAAAAAAAATTAAACTTTTAAAAGCATATATAGGAAGTAATATTTTTCTGATTTTCGTCTTCATTGTTTGTTTGTTTTTTAAAAAAATATTGACATCAAAACACCATGCACACTAGATAAGAAAATAGTTTGTATGTAGAAAATTTATCATATCTTAGAAGCAATTGCACAAGTGAATTTATTTTTGAATGTTGTAAAAGTAATCAAATGATTGGCACTTAGCTGAATCAATTTTAATAAAATAATAATTAGTTTGATCTATAGAATTGTTTTTCTCAATATGTCACTTATGGATATGAAAGTCATAATTTCCTGAGCAATTAACTATACAATTATTGTTATTTAATAATATTGCATTTTTTTAACAGTTCTACATCATAATTATTTCTTCACTGAATATCAATAATTTATAAATGCCACTAATGTGAATATTTGAAGCCCCCCCCCCCCCCAAAGAAAACTTGAAATCTATGTGTTCAAATCGAACTTTATTGTTTATAAAAAGTTACATTGTTGAAAATACATGATTGAAAACTACATAACTTTGGAAAAAACAAATAAATATTATTGGTACAGTTCAAATACATTGTTGGCAGGTATCTGATAAATGTAAACTTGTAAACAGTAATTTGCCTGTGTTCTATTTTCATTGTCTGGGGTTTAGTTCATCAGTTTAAAATACTTTTTGATTGAATTAAATATATTCTTTGGACTATTCAATACATATGTGAACAAAAAAATAATAATAATTGTTCTTGTTGCAGCATAAGTCATTTTGAGGTTATGGTCTGTCTTGGATTTTTAATAGTGACCATATAGCAGCAAATATATCTTGGTTTGCAATTTTGCCATCTCTGGCCTTCAGTTGTTTAAGCTTATTAGAGAATGTGGCTGGGTGCATTCTGGTGTTGTTTCCAAGGCAGAAAGTACATCTGGTACACCACAAAATATATAAACAAAAAGTTACTGCACAGGCTGCTAGTATTGAGCCTTTACTGAGTGTCTCTATTAGGCCATAAAGTTTGCTGTTATTTTGTCTATATCTGTTAATCATAATTTCTTGGATATTTGTCAGAGCTATGCAGGTGTGGAGTGGGTGTTGTTGCGTTTCTTCTTCCCTGTGGCACAAGGAACAAAAAGCATCAATTTTGTGGTAAAACCTGTGGTATTTAAGAAAATAGGAGATAAGTAGAGTGTGAACATTTAGCCTTAAGAGAAAGTCAAAATTCCAATGTTTTTTTAATCGCTGCATCAAACAACTGTTGTTCATATTTAGCATTGATGACTGGGGATCAGTAGTTATATCTGGGTACAGAATATTATAAATACTCCAATAAGTGTATCTACCAACTCCCAAAAAAGACACCTGATCATAAATGGTTTTAAGTTGGTTTATGAGCAAAGACAAATATCCATGTGATGGTGGTAGTCAGTCTGTGGGTATTATTTGAATGATGCATTTGATAACAGGAAATCTTATCAGTGCAGCCAGGAGATTAATATCATTTGGTTTGTGAAAAAATTGAATGGAGTGAAGACCTAATGGAAGACTAAGTCATTTTACAGAGATGGAGACTATTTTTCTGTACCATAATGGTCTGCTACAGAGTGAGTAAATGGACGAAGTGAAAGATTTAGTGAAGTTTATGATTGGTGAATAATAGGTTATTTTTGTAGTTACAATGATTGAAAAGACATACTTTTGCATATAATGAGTGGTAGATTTTGGAGAGAGAAGTGGTTGTGTGTTCAGCATCATCTTTCAGTTTTTTCTGGATCTTTTGTTTCATTCCAAAGGGCTCTAGGTAGAAAGAAGAAACCTTGAAGTTTAATTATAAAATTAAGTAACCTTAGACAAATGTAAATTAAAGTTATATGCATTGACACACATTTGTAGAAAAGCTATAAATTAAATGAAAATAAATATAAAATGGAAGTTAATAACTTTTGAGGGCATTAAATGTCCTCATAGTCATAATTAGAATGTTTGTGAATGCATAGGTGTGTGTGTATATATATATAAACAATAGATTATTCAAACTGTATTAAATCAGATAGTTCATTTTTTTAGAAAGAGGAAATAGGATTTCTTCTGGTTTATGGTATAATTGTTGTTAGCTATATGCCAGGTTTCTTTGATCTCCTGCTTAGAATCATTTCCTTCGATGTATGCTAGGGTCAAATGTATGACCTGTGATGTTTTAGTATGCTCAGGGTTATGAGTGCTCATCTGTAAAGATATCAATGTTGTGAAATCTGAGTAGAGAAGGATGTGTGTAATTCAGCATAATATATAGCATTGCACCCTGCTTGGGGGCATATAATTTTGTATACAGTGTGTGACATTTTATCTGTATTGAATGTATTCTTGGAATTATTTATTAATCTGTTAGTTAAGGGAAGAGTACCCTAGCTAACTCAATGCATTAATGAGCAAGTTTTGTTAATGTTTTGGGCTATCTGAGGGATATATGGCAGTAGTATCCAGGGTCCATCATTTTTGGGAAGATCCTGTTATAAAATTGTTTAACTCTTCATGTGAGGTCATTATATTTGGAATCTATGAGATATTGCTCAATATTAGATTTTTGAGCAGAAAATTTGCATAGGTGGTAGTTTCTATATAAAAATGAAGACAAGCCAGGATATTTATGAGAGTGAGGTGAAATGGATTTAGGGTGTGTAAAACCTCAGATTACAAGAGGTTTGACGTGAATCTTGTATACTTTAGGTGGAGATTATCTCTATGTATCTGTATATCTAAATATTTCAACTCCCTGTGGTGGTCTTCCCAATCTATTTTCCACAACAATGTGGATTTTGCCTTCAGGTTTGTTTTGATGTCATAAATTAAAGATTCAGCATCACATATAAATATATCATCTATGTAATGTGTAGATAAGGTTGGAGTATGTGTGAAATATTAAGAGAGGAGCTGGCTTTCAATACGATTAAGGTATGTACTAGACACAATTATACTTATGAGCAAGCCTATAGGCTGGCCGGCTGTCATATAATAATGTTATTCCTCAAACATGGTAATCAACTAAGGAAGTTATGATAAAGTTAATTCATGTAAGTAAATAATTGGAGTTTCAGACTTAATGACGCTAATAGAATGTTTTTTTTTTGATAGAACCATATAGCTCACTTATGTCAAGAGAAGCCATTTTTTACTCCTAATTTTGTGCTTTTAATTAGATTCACAAAGTCAAAGGATGACTTAAATGTGTAAGCACCATAAGAGTTGTTCAGTTAACCACTAGTTATCCATTTTAGTGGTGCCATAGTAATGCGCAATTTCAAAATCTAACATTAACCTAAGTAGGGCATTTGACTTTTGCAATTCACATTGGTGAACATTTGAGGTGGTGTTGCAACAGATAGGTAAATTTTATAATTTTCATCTTTGGTAAAAGCTTTATTTATTGTAGTGTTTGCACAATATGTTGTTAATAAATTTGTCTTTATTCCATTTTATATCATAATTTGGGGAGAATATTAAATTTCCGTTTGTTTATCTGAGCAATCGTTTTATCCATAAAGTCGGCTTTTGAAAGTTGTTAAAATAGTTTCTAAAATTAATGAATCTTTTATCCTACTAGTTTTATTGCCGGTGCTCATTTAAACAAGTTTTGGAATTAGTGTTAATAGTTCTTGATAATTAACAATCTGATCCGATGAATTATTATTAAAATTTTTAAATAATCATTGAAAGATAAGTGAAATTACTGTTTACCTGAAAAATTATGATCATGGTATTTCCAGCATTTAATATTAATTGTTAAATATCTTTAGAAAAATTCAATTATTTAAGCCTTTCAAATACATTCACTTATTAGTAATAGCACACAGATTGATATATAACACAATGTTTCAAATGGTATAATTCTTTCTTTTTCAAGATGTTGGCTTGGCCAGTGACAATACTAGCATGGAATTTGATCTTGGACCTTTAGCTTTGTGAATATTGAATTTAAGGTAATGCTGTAACTAACTAAGCCTTTCAGTCAAAGGCAACCACCAGTGGAAATTTTATATACTTATCTAAGAGGGTCCTTATTTATCAATTTTTTCCTAAGGGTGAGATTAATGAGAGAAGAATAACACAACTCAAACTATATTTTATAATAATCTATGTAATATTACTAATAGTTGATTTTATTTTAAAACTTTAAATAAAGTTTGAGTTTTCTAAAAACATGTAACAATTAATATTAGATGATGGAACTAGTCCAATATGCAATGAATATTAAAGGACATTAAATTTGTAGATGCGTAATTACTCTGATATATATCTATATGTGATTTAATCCAGCATCAACTACATTAATGGAGATGTTTGATAAGATAAATATTTTAAGTTTTTAAATTATAAAATAATGGAATTTGAATTACTTCTTTATGCATTCTGTTGTTACATTCCTTAGAAATAATTCCCAATGGCTCTCCATTTTTTTATTCCTTATGAAGCTCTTGAAATTGTTTACTCATGTCAGCTACTGTTCAATTTATGTCACAAATGAATATTCTTGTTTTCTTTTGCTTTTACCTCCACAAAATATTAACATTTTTAAATGAATTTGTTTTCATAACATGTCCAATGTATGATAATTTTCATATGGATGTCTTGACTTCTAGGAAGAATTGAAGCTTAATTCCTTTAATAACTGATTCACTGATTATTTTTCTGTCCAAGTAATTGTAAGTCATATTCATTAACACTTCAGTTCAAAGGTATCTTTTTTTTTTATTTATATATAAAATTCAATTATCACAAAGATACGATAATGCTAGGAAGTCTTGTTAGAGATAGTTCTAAGAACTTTTGTTTTTATTTAATCATCTGTGTTTTTGACTATATGTATGCATATCCTTGTGTAAATTTGAATAACAATAGATGAAATTATTTTTTGCTGCTAATGACACAATTATTATATGTAATTAATTGTATCAGATGTCTCCAAATTGGAGAGGAAACTTTTAGTAATAGATGCTTTGAATTAAATAGTAAAATTTCCCCCATTAAAATGGTTTGATTTGAACTATCACTTATTAACTCAGCACAATTTTATTTATAAACATGTTTGTTTTAATATTAAAATATCTAATTTTCTTATTAATATACTTTTTAATTATTATGATATATATTTGCATTTTATTCACTTTCAGATATGTAAAAAATCGATAAATATTAATAATGAAAATGATTTCTTTGTTAATTCAGCCTCATAAACTTTTGTTATTAAGTGCTAATTTTGACTCATTTATGCTCAGAAGAGTTAATTCTTAAAATACATATTGTTTTAAAGCACTAAACATCACATGATTATTTCTTATACTAGCACGTTTTAAATAAGGCAAAACTCTCCATACAGTAGTGCCACCCTGTGCCAATCAGAGTAATCAATGGATGCCAGAAGGCTAGTCCATAAAATCTTAATCCAGTGCCTACTCATCCAATATTCCCAAACAAAGCTCCTCATTGATGAAGGCACAAGTGTTATTAATATATAAAATTGAGTATGACACTCTTGACATATTGTAAAATTTATTTATAATTTTACTTTTTTTTAAAGTGATAGTGTAGCACACTCAGAGAAGTACAAATGGCTGTTCAAATATAAAATTTAGAAATTTTAATGTTTTTATTTTGTTTATATATATATTTGGATAACATATAATTGAAGTCATGTAGTTAGATACAGTATAATTTATGGCTCCATTATATTATGTTGTTTTTGTAAAATTTAAGTTTATACTCTATTATTTTTTCATGTTTTTATACATTGTTTTTCTCAACTGTTTTGATAGGCACAGTCTTTCTCAGAGTTATGACAGTATATTATTTTAATTTGGGGTGGGTGGGAATGAATTACAATACAAGATATAAGTAAAAATTAAATTTTAATATTCTTTGAGTTATTTACTATTTTCAGCAGGTTTTTTTTTTTTTTTTGGCTAATTTTTGGGGTATAATTAAAAGGACAATATTCTCAACAAAACTCCATTCAAGAGTAGATTAACAAAAAAGATATTTTCCATGATTAAAATTTATTTCATTTTTTCATTTACAAAATGGAATGTGAAATATAAATTCCAAAATAATTTAATTAATTTAGATGGTAAACTGTTAATGAAATTGTAGAGAAAAAGTAAACTTTGTTGAGGTTTCAATTAATCCATGATTATAGTAATCATTTAAATCACAAAAACTAATGTATTTAATTTTAAAAATAATCCTTAACAAGGATCAAACATAAATTTGTTCATAGTGTTGTTTTCAAATAATTAATAATGATTTCAACACAACTATATGACCTTATTGAAAAAATTAAAAGATTGAAATGGAGTTGGGCTGGACATATTGCTAGAAGAGATGATAATAGATGGACAATTGAAATTTTAAACTGGATTCCAAGAGATTGTAAAAGACCCAGAAAGAGACCACATGTGAGATGGATGGATGAAATAAGAAAATGTGCAGGGGTGTTGTGGAGAAGAGAAGCTAAAGATCGGAGAAGATGGATTAAACTTGGAGAGACCTTCATCCTGCAGTGGATTGATAATGGTTGATGATGATGATATAAAAATAAATATTTTCTTTATTACTGAACCAGTTTTCACTCTATATTAGAGTCTTTTCAAAATACACTTCCAACACAATTGAAATAAAATAACTATATAAAAATAAATATTTTCTTTATTACTGAACAAGTTTACATTCTATATTAGGGCCTTTTCAAAATGCACTTGCAACACAATTGAAATAAAACAACCACATAAAAATAAATATTTTCTTTATTACTGATATTAAAGCCTTTTGAAATACCCTTGAAATAAAATAACTATATAAAAATAAATATTTTCTTTATTACTGAACCAGTTTTCACTCTATATTAAAGTCTTTTCAAAATACACTTCCAACACAATTGAAATAAAATAACTATATAAAAATAAATATTTTCTTTATTACTGAACAAGTTTACATTCTATATTAGGGCCTTTTCAAAATGCACTTGCAACACAATTGAAATAAAACAACCACATAAAAATAAATATTTTCTTTATTACTGATATTAAAGCCTTTCGAAATACCCTTGAAATAAAATAACTATATAAAAATAAATATTTTCTTTATTACCGAACCAGTTTTCACTCTATATTATGGCCTTTTCAAAATACACTTTTTTAGAAAAGTGTATTTTGTAATAGTAATAATCAGCCATTAAGCTAATGCACATGCGCTTTGTGGATTTTAACTATAAATGAATACTCTCACTTCCAAACACAAGATAAAGTCTTTGCGAAAAGATAGATGGATTCATTCTATCTTTTCACAAAGACTTTATGTTGTGTTTAGAAATGAGAGTATTCATTTGTAGTTAAAATCCACAAAGCGCATGTGCATTAGCTTAATGGCTGATTATTACTATTAAAGTTTATAAAACATAGCACTATATAAAATAAATATCTCATTTACAAAAGTGTTGTGCTTCAATGGATTGAATGTAGAGCCCCTTGGAGCCACTGCTTCATCATGTTAGCATCATTTATTAAATGAGCCATAATAAAAGGTTGCATGGACCATATGTAGCTCACAAGCTATCGTGATTTAGCCATTAATTAGGGAAAAAGATTATATAATCAACCAATATTGATGAATTGCTATTTGAAAATGAATGTGTTTTTTAGGTAAATACTTTATTGAGATACACTTATAAGATAATAAATATTGATTTAAAATTTCTTTAGGAAAGTATTGTATTTGGCTAATTGTTTTTCCATTTTCAGACAGCATTTTGACATATTTGTTGAAAATGATTTGTAATTCCTATTCTATTCTACAATACTCATATTTTAATATATTTGATCCAAATACAAGTTGGATTAATATAATGAAGTTAAAATTTATTCTTTAGCACAACTTTATCTAACAATTTTAAACTGTAGTGGAAACGTTAACCCTGGCATTGTACGTTTTATTATAAAACTAATAGAAACCTGCAAAATATTTGTGTTTAACATTAAATATATTCTATTCCTCTCTTCCTTTCATTGATTTTCTTTTTTTATTATTCTCTTTTCATATTACTTTTTCCTATCTCTATCAGTTTGCCATTTATAATGTGCATTTATTAAATTGTCAATAAATAAAATAATTGAATTTTTTTAAATGAGTATACTTTTGACAGGAAAAAAACACACATACACAGGTAGACACATAAATATCTATTAATATATGTTATACGTTTAATATATTTTGTATATTTTTTAAACTGACTTTTGTATATACATTCCAATTGATTAGAGTCAAATAAAAGTTTACATTTGCAATTTTTTTAAATTTTGTTTTGTTTGTTTTAGAAATGGTTAGTCTCAAGTAAAAAGTATTTGGATATTTAATTTAATAGTAATACATTAAAATAAATGATACAAATATATTTTTGGTAAATTCAGTTTATCATTTTATTTTTTTAATTGATTTACATATGCTATATATTACAAATAAATGTTATTGTTGGTTTGTTTAATAAAATTTTTGTGTCAAAGATTGGGGGGGGGGATACTGTTATTTTTTAAAAGTTCCACACAAATGATATCTCTTATAAAATTATATAGATATATTGAAGTCAGACTTAAAATTTATTTATATAATTACATAAATGAGAATACATTTTTGAAATATTTCAATCTACTTTTGATTTGTTTAATTTAATTTATATGAATTTTTTTCTTTCTTTCTTGCCTACTTTTTCTTCTTTTCTCTCTTTTCTTTTCTATTCTCTTTTTTAATTAACACGAAAATAATTGCATAATAATTTTTTTAGTTAAAGAGTAAAATAAGAGTGGAAAACTATCCAAACTATCCCTTTTTTTTAATGAATATTTTGGATAATTCTTTTTTTTTTTCTATAATGGGCTTGTGTAGAGCACTTTACTCTAAATATAAAGTTAAAGAAGCATGACTTATAGCTAATAACACCCATGCTATAAACCAAAAGGAAACATGCTACTCTCTCTCTCTAAAAAGTGGACCCTCAAACCCACTTTGCATAAATTTAAATATTCATAACACACATTTTCCATTATGCTCATTCAACTCACTGGCTGTGATTATGAGAAAATAAAACTTCCCAAAAGCACTCAGCCATTAATCTCATTATTTGTAATTAGTTTCACCAATACCTGCACTTTAGCACATTTAGACATATTATATGGATCTTATTTGTAAACTGAGTTATACCAAATAGAGGGTGTGTCCCTTCCAACATGTATTCACTATCTGCATTAGCAGCAGTATCTTATTTTAGAATAATCAACAGATGTAAATCATAATGTTAACTAGATATCAAAACTAGTTTCTTTCATTTAAAGACATTAACATTGTAACTTAATATGCTTGTCTAGTTATATAAGTCTAACACTATATGACCTCATACATTCACAGAAACATGAATTTGTATGATGATAATAATTGTATTTTCCCCTATTTTTAACATTACAGCAACTTCCATTAATTTTACTCATATATAAACTACATAATCTGGTACAGTGCAAAAAACTATAGAAGGGAAAATGGTAATATTTAGATGATGTGAAATTTGGGTTTAAAAAATTAGAAGGAAGTTTCACTAGTGCTATAAAAATGGATAGTAAGATTAGTAAAAAGTTAGAAGCAAATTTGTGATATATTAAATATTAAGAGTAAAAGAGTTCTTGGGTTCTTTGATGTACATCTATTATCAATCCCTATTATTATGAGAGTATTCATTGGAGCTGAAGAAGCAAGAATAAATAAATCTAGAGTATATAAGCAGGTTCCTCAATTATCTGGTAACTTTGCCATTTCCCATGTGTCTATATAAGTTGTCAGGCGCCAGGTTCCTGTCTCTGTTCTTAATATTATTAATAAAGTTTATTGAGTGTACTTCAGATGTCCCAGTCCATCTGTCTAAAGATCCATTTACGTCTTGTTATCCATATTGTGTATAATAAATTGTTTTTCTCTTCACTTGTAAAAATTGTAATTATAAATATGCGACTTTTTTCGCATGCGTTAGTGAAGAGTGATGCCAAAAGAAAAGTTAAAGAAGCTTTTTACATAGCAAATGATCTCAGTACCATTAATAGAAGAGAGGTATGCTTTGCTCTCTCCAAACAATGGACTAACTAATTAAAAATTCAAACTCATTTGCATATATGTACAATAAATCACAACCGTCTTCATTCACAAAGCTGTGAGTATGAGATTCGAACATTAAATCTCAAAAGCGCTAAGCAGACTTATTATACATTATAATATAATTGTAGCTTCACTAATGCATGTGAAAAAAGTCGCATGTGTATAATGTAAAGATGGATAACCCGATATGAGGATAGATTCCCTTTTGTATTGTTGTCTTCAGTGATAGATGGTCTCTTATATCCACCAAAAACACTTCTGATATCATCTCTCTCACCTGTCCCAATCCTGTACAGGAATAGAAAATGTGTTGTATGGTTTCTTCATACCTTTCAGTCTACACTGGGGGTTCAGCTTCCTAAAGCTCCTCCCCCACACAAGGGTAGTCAGGCTGAAAGATTTAGCTTTACCAAGAAATCTATATACCTTGGCTCTATGTACCAATTTATAGTTCTTTTGATTATTCCCTTGTTACTTATTCCAAGTTCCATCTGCAGGAGGCTCTGGTATGTATATTTCCTAGTAGGTTTTTTATTGGATAAGTCACTACTACAAATGCCCAATTCCCGCTGGGCATATTTCCATATTTCATCAATCCATAGGCTCTGAGAAGGCAGGGTAGTATCAGTAGGTTCTATTGGTAATTCTATGTCAATTTCTGATCTCTTTATGTAAATTGTACGAAGCATATTTACAACTTTTTGCATATAGTCTGTGGATATTGAGTGGAGGCCAAGTCATTATGAAATGCATCCTATGTATATGTATATTATTTATTCACTGCAAAGCAAAGGTTTCTCTATTTATTCAAAAACAAATATCATCTATATACATTTATATCACTTCTCTTTTTACGGAAAAAATATGAAGAACATTAAATATAAACTTAATATATTTTCAGTGCAGAAATTCTTTTCAAAGACAAATGTATGTCTTTAAAAATAATGTTCTGCACTGAAAATACATTAAGTTTATATACAATGTTCATATTTTTGCTATATAGGAAGCATTGAGAGAATTGCATACTTTAGAGTTTTCATAGTTCATCAAAAAAGAATAGTGAAGGTAAAGAAATTCCTATAAAAATTTTGTTTTGACTGAGTTATATATGTGAGTATATGAATACACAATTGAATTTAATAATTTATGATAACAAAATTCATATCAATTTTAGATATACATATTCTAATAAAATATTTTATAATATATAAGCTTCCAAAAAGAGTAAGGGAAAAAAAAGTCACTCAAAGATAGAAGAATTAAAATGAGAATATTTAAATATGAAGTGAATAAAATAAGTAAATTGACTATTACGATATGATATTAGTAAAAAGCAAAATGTTTAAAAAATAAATTTTATTCATAATACTATCTTGAAATACTTTAGTTTCTTTAAACTCTTAACTGTTTATTGATCTGCATTTTGAGAAAGAAAGGAAGCCAACATTGTATAGTATGTGACAGCTTATCTTGGTCATCCATTCTCAGCCATACTGGCAGAGGGACAAACTAGGACTAGCAAATTGAAATTGACTCCAATTACCACAGCAACTAAACCGTAATCATCCCAGAAACCACAAACAAATCTTTAAGATTAACATATGTAGCCCAGGGAAATATGAAACAGCAGCAGAAGTCATCATTGACCAAATAAATATCTTTATCTATAAAAACTGAAAAACAAATAATGAATAAGGCTTTTGTTTAATCTTTTCCAACATAATAAAATTATGAGATTTAATAGAAAAAAAAAGTTAAAAACCAGGATAAACAATAATGAAATGAATTTTTTCTCCGTTTTTAAAAAATCAATTTTATATATATGTAAGATATTAAAATTAAATAACTTTAGTAAATTAAAAACACAATAAAATAATCTATGTGAAGTTAATGAGAAAAATCATAACTTAAAAAAAATAATGCATCGACATCTATATATATTGTGGTATTAGTACATTAGCTATCAGACATGCTTGAGGGCACTGCTCTCACCCAAGCAAACATCAATACACCGTTTCTGTGGCTAGATATGTCGAAAAGCAGGTTTAATGACTTCTAAATATTTCTTGTGAATAGTCAATATAATTATGTTTATAAAAAAAGAAAGAAGGAAATATATATATATATGCTTTTATTGAGAATTACCAGAAATGTTGCCCTTTATATTAGTGGAATGGCCCTGTTTTAGAGCTCAATTTCCATGAATTGTGGCTCCAGCCATATTATTTCCATTGTTCATTCTTATGAACTTCAGAGCAAGAAGACATTTATTTTTTTTTATTAGTGAAAATTGTTAAGTTATATAATTATTAAAATATTTATATTTCATGTCTGTATATTAAATTCTTTTTTTAAAATCAAACAAACTATATCTGAGGTCTGTTGATTATTCGAGAATATAGAAAATTCTAAGTACATATAATTTTAAAGGAACATCATGTAGAGTAGATTAATAATACATACATATTAACATAGATAAAATCATAAATAAGAAAACCAAAGAAATTCATATTTTGAGTACATATATTTTAGAAATTATTAGAATTGTATTTTGAACAGCCCTGAGCAATGTAGCTAAATTGTAGAGTGATGAACTCAATTTGTCATTTCTGGTATTCAAAAATCACATGACATCCTAAGCAACTAATCATTAGTTATTACTTGTTTTTATATTTTAGACACAATTAAGGTATTTATATTTACTGTATCTGATCTTAACTACTTTTTGGTTTAGTTTTTGTTTATTTTTTTAAATTATGCTCTATATTTGTGAATTTACTGTGTTTAAAATGTTTACATTTAAACAAGTAATTATTATCAGGATGCCCACAAATAGATTTGTGAAAGTAAATTGATTTTTTAAATTAACTTATTGATAAGTAATATAAAATAAAAGATGAAAAATGTAATAATTAAATAGTTATTAGTGATTCTAAGATTAATGATAGTCATCATCTTTATTTTCAACCATTATTGATTTACTGCAGGATAAACATCTATTTTAATCCAGTTATTCTGATTTATAGCTTTTCCATACCACACCAGCTAAGATTCTTATTTTATCCATCCATTATAAATGTGGTCTCGTATTAGATTATTTACAATTTCTTGGGATTCTGTTTAAGACTTCAATTGTTCATCTATTATTATCTCTTCTTAAAATATATCTATCCCAATTCTATTTTAATCTTTTAATTTTTTCAATGATGTCAATGAAATAATGCTTTTGATCTTTTTTTGTTACACATCTCAACATGCTTCAGTTAGTAATCTGAAATTTTATATTGATCTTCTGTTATGTGTTCAAATTTTAAATCTTTTATGTAAAAACTAATAATGGTCATCTATTAAAACTTTTTATTTTCAAACACATAAATATATTTCTTTTTTGAATTAAGTTATTTCTACTAAAAGCACTTCATCCATGTTTAATTCTGTGATTAATTTTTGTCCATTATGCTTCTATCTGTATTAATAATCTGATCACAATATTTGTAATTATTAATTTCTAATTCATAATTATCAATCTTTTTTTTTCTTCTAATAAAATCGAACATTTATTTAGTCTTTTTAGTTCTCATCCTTAACACTACTTTCTTACTTTTATAAGATAATTATTTTGACATATCATGAAACTCTGAAGCATTATTTGCACAAAACAAACATCATCTTCAATATCTAAATGTCTTAAGTCATCTCCATATATTTTAATTTCCTTAACTTCTTATTTTAATCCATGAAATATTTTTTGTAAAACTGCTGTAAAATGTTTTGGACAAATGGAATCACTTTGATTTAAACTTTTATCAATGTTGATATACTTAATATTTCAATACAATCGAATTAGTATTGTTGCCTTTTGATAAATATTCTTTGTAATATGATAATATCCCAGTTCTATATTTTGATGATCTGAAGCTTTAATCATGGTTAGAAAGGTTTTTTATGATCTCCAATTTCAAAGCATAATGACAACTCATATTCATTGGTCCTTTCTATAATGTCATCCAATATTTGATTGTGATTCACTGTGTTAAAATCACTTATATTCAGCTTGTTCTTTTGCTTGGTATAAGTCTAAAAACTTGCTATAGTTTAATTATAATTATCTTGATAATGATTTTGCAAAGAATTGGTAGAAGATTGATAAGTCTATAATTTCAATTATCTTCTTTATCAACTTTTTAAAATAACTATCACTATTGCATTATTTCATTTCACATCTTTACCGATAATTTTTCTACCTTTTGACCTGCTTTTTTGAAGATATCAATAACAATTTCATCTTTTCTTGGAGATATTTTTCTTCTTCTTAAATTTATTTTTATGTATCAACTCTTCATTTAAAATTGTTAGTAATTCAGAGGATATTATAAATTCAGAAGATGTTATAACTACAATAGATATTTTGTTTTCTTTTTTTTTTTAATTCTTTGTAGAACTCTTTCGCTCATTTTATGACATTCCTCTTTTCAATAATACTTCCTTTGTTTTATTTTATTGCTGAAATCTCATTCTTTTCATTGTTTTGTTTTATTTTTTTGAGCCTTGGTAATCTTCAAAGCTTTTCTCGCTTTCACAGTTATATTTTCTTATATTATTACTAACTTTTTTTTATTTAATTAGTAACTCCAGATATTCACTTTTTCTTAATGGTATTATTTTTGAATATCTTCATATCTCTTTCTTTCTCTATACATTGTCTACTATCAATTGATAACCTTGTGACCCAAAGAATTCTACTAATCTTACCTATCAGTAAAACAATAAACAAAGGCAATTTTTTTAATGAAAATTTTTTTAAAAAATATTTATAAATAACAATCTTTCTGTCCTAATTAAATGATCTAGCAATAATTTGTATAGAAAAGGCTGTATCTAAAATTACAAAGAAGCTATTAAGTTTAACTAAAGACCAAAGAGTTAATTACTATAGTGGATTTTTTATTTTATTCATTTTAATTATACTTTAATTTGTATTTATTTTATTTTTCTACATATTTTGTCTATTGTTATCAATTATTTTCTATAGTAGACCATTTAAAATAAGTAGAAACACAATCTTTTGTAATCATTAGCCCTCTTTAGACAAAAGTCTCTCAAACTCCCTCATCAACAAATAATGAAGGTGAACGTGATATTTACCAGACTTGACTGTTTTTGGTTAGTGAGGATTTGAGAATTTTTTTCATTTTTGTAGCTATATACCCATTTTGTGATTACTGTTAAATGGGTTAAAAATTTGAACCTCAAGTCATAGGCAGAATATATAAATGCGCTACTTCTCTGCCATGAGACTCTTGTAAATAATATTTAAAGTTGCAATTTTAAGGCTTATCTTGGTGGACAAAATACAATTGACCTAATCCTTACAATTGTAGTTATACAGTTTTTTGTAGACAAAAAATGACCATAAACTTAGCAGATGTACCTACAATGTTTTGTTTTTTTAAAGAAAAACATTTTGTTTATTGATAATATTAAATTATAATTGCAAGTTGAAAATGATAGAGTAATTTAATTTTTTTTAAAATGATATTATTGCCTTCATATTTTTGTTTAAATAATATTTATATCTTGCTGTTATTTGGTTCCTTCATAGCTATGCATCTTTTAATTAAAATCTATATCTTGACATACTTTTGAGCTTAGAAATAAAAGGATAACTTATATCATATTTTTGTTGGTATTGTATCTAAAATAAATCTTATATATATATATTTAATGCTGTTTCTCTGAATCAGCAAACATTTCTTATTGATAAACTTACTTTTATGAAAGTTCTGCATTTGTTATTTTGTTATATATAAATTATTTTTTAAACCATTTAAATTTTACGGAATTATTGTTTGTTGACTAAATAAATAATCTCCATACTTGTATTTAATCATCATGATTACACTTGAAAACCACAGATATATTGTTCACGCTAGTATTCTAAAATCTTGTTGCCTTATATTTTTACATTCATTTTTTTATAATAACATTTTACCCAAGCATTATAATCCTCAATGTATTGATTTATCTACAGTCATTGACAAATTATGATATTGGACACATTTTTCCATATGGATAATTTTTTAAAAAAAAATTGAAACTATTATCTTTGCCTTTATCCCCTTTTTTTTTCATCTGAGCACAGACTTTGAGTCAGGCATGAGCATGACACTTTGGAGCTGTAGTTTACTTTGAGAACTTCTAAACATATTAAGCTGCATTTTCATCATGTGACTAGAATAAAATAATATAATGCAAAGTATAGCTGTTTCCACAGCTTCTATGTTTAGTATTTAAATGGAATAATAATACATAAGTTATCAGCAACAATATTGCAAAAAAAGTACCATTTTTTGATCAGTTATGCTACTGAATAATCAACTTATAGTATTTTATTTCAAATATATTTTTCAGATGATAAATTAAATAGTATTATTAATTATTAAGCATACATTCTGATATATATATAACAGATCCAAGACATGTCAAAATACAAAAACAAGTAACAAAATTGATTAATTACAAATAATAATTATTTGTAAATAATAATTATTTTTGTGAAATTTGTTCCTGACATGCTTATTATATATTTAAATGCATTTCTAATTTGAATAATTACATATAATATTAGTTATATAAGATATTTAAGCTTACAGTTTCTGGCATTCTATCTATAATACATATGTATTTATGTATTTTTCAGTATATACATATATATTTATTTCTCTTGAATAGAATCGTGAATTTTTGATTAAATTAATAAACATCATTGCATTAACATATGAGAAGGAGAGATAAGATTGATTTAATCTCTATGGTGACATGATGTCATATTCTTGGCTAAAATGTAAATTTGTGAGATAGTTTTCTTTATGCATTGGCATAACTGCTTAACTATTTATTTATTTTCATGCTTATGTGTGGTTTGATTGATTAATAAACTTCATTTACAAATATTATTAACATTGACAGTAATTGTAATTTGTGTGTCCAAGTAAAAATTGACTGGTATTTTTTCCAAATTGTCTGAAATGTCACCTCTGAATCAATGCATGTATAGTGTAATAACATGCTTTAGCTATTCACCATAAAAATTGTAAGATATATATATAAATGATAATAAAAAAAATATTTTAAGAATTCTTTAAAATATTATATTGGATAATTTTTACTATTGTTCCAAGTAATTTATAAAGCACTATAGAAGAGTCAGCTTTTTTTTCTCAATTATAGTAAGTCAACACTTTTTCGAATATAAATAATGTGAGGCTAGCATTTTCATTTATATTTATTGATTTATTGCTTAAATTGAGTGAAGTTCAATAAAGCAAAAAACCCATAGTCTCTCTCTCTCTATATATATATATCCCTCCTGGTTAATATATATATATAACACTGATTGTATATATGAGTGAGAGTTGGTGATCTGCACCAACTGATGAGTGCTGTTTCAGCATGAAATACATACATTAGAGATCATTTATTTTTTTCACATGTATGTGGTCATGTGTATCTATTGTATGATGGAATGGATAGCTGTAGGGAGCTTAAAAGTCTGAGTTCATGTTTCTTCTAAATGCATTAAGTTTAGTATAGACATTATACATGTATTTAAATATTACATATTCAGCCTGTATTTTTCCCATCCCTCTTCTGTATATTTAAATAGGCATGTTAAGATGTTGTATGTAAAAGGTCAGAAGGACATAAAGCCAGCATGAATATGGCAATAATATTGGCATCAACAAGATCTTTGAGTGTTTTCATCTTCAGATTTTCAATGATATGGATGGCTGAAGAGCTGGAAGGTGGAGAAGTTTGAAGCTTATCCATTAAAGTTTGAAGATTTGCTATCTTAATATAAATTGAACACTGATTGTATATATATATACATGTGGAAGATGGCGATCTGGATCAACTGATGAGTACTGGTTCAGCATGAAATATGTATATTGGAGATTATTTATCTTTTTCACATGTATGTGGCCATGTGTATCTACTGTATACGGTGGAGTGGATAGTTGTAGGGAGCTTGAAAATCTATCTTCAAGTCTCTTCTAATTACATTAAGTTTAGTATAGACATTATACATGTATTTAAATATTATATATATAAAGAATAAGTAGATAATAGATAAATAAAAGATAGAGAAAAAAATAATATTTTTTTAATATTGTAGAAAAGTTAGAATTTTTTTACTTGTTGCAAGTTGACATTTTTTACAAGATAAATAATTGGAGCCTATTTGTTTATCTTTTTGTTGTCATATTTACATTAGTATTTTAATTAATTAACAGAGGTTAATATCTTTAAAATTAGACAAATACCCATGGCCTTTTAAAATTCTTTTTCATGTGTTAATTAAATATATTTAAAACTTATTTTATCATGTGAGAATATTCTTAAAGGAAAATGGTAAAAGTTTATCAAATACAGTAGCAATTCTCTTGCTGTACTTATGGCATTTTAAAATTTACTTTAATATGTGTTAAATTATATTTAAGCTAATATCATAAAAGTTTGTCAAATTTATTAATATAACTGATCTAAATTGACATTAAATATATTTACAAAATTAAATTTTATCTTTACCAAAAATTGTACTTTTTGTTTAAAAGTTTTTCCAACTCTAAAATCTTTTAATCAGTGCTGCCCTCTTTTTGGTTTTTTATAATGTCATTTGAAAACAATTATGGCATAGATTTTCCGTGCATTTTTACATTGCAAATTACTTTTTTTTTTAAATAATTAAAACAAAAAATTATATGCTAGGAAAATTATGTACAAAAAAAAAAAAAATCATTCAAGAGTCAAGATTGGTGCAATTTTTATTGAGTTATAAAGTCACAAACAAACAAATTTTTACATGTATATAGTAGTATAAATGTTTAGTAGTTTTATTCATGAATCTCATTTATTATATTTTATTTCTATTATTATTTTCTCCCTGTTACTGTATAATATTTATTTATTAAATAAAAGATTGGAGGAATGATGAACCCGAATTTGTGCAATATTTTGTCAACATGCATGAAAGTGTTCAAAAAAATAAAAGCTTTCTTTTATTGATGTAGCATAAGTGAGTGTTCTGTCATACTTGGAATTAAAGTATATTGATAACAGAAAAGAATTTATGAAATCTTGAATTATGATTTTGGAAATATTTCACTTATATTTTATTACTTATAAAATTAAATAAATTTGATATGTAATCTATAAATATCTAATCACAAAACTTAATATTAAACCAATTTTTTAAATTATATTCTTAATTTCTATGATGTTATATATATATAGGTTCTGCTTGTAGAACTTTATATTAGGTATTTTTGCTAATATCTTTAAGAAAAAAAAATGTACACAGGTTATTTTCTGATTTATAAATTCTCTTTGCATAATAAAAGTAGTGGTATTGATTATCAACATAAATCCTCACTTGTGATGCTAATGAAATCAAATACTCTAAAACTTTATCATTATTCCTCACAAAGATTATGCTTTATATACTAGAGTTGGAACAGGCAACTCCTCTCTTCTAAATGCTACAATAATAGATGCTGACAAGGCAAATGCATTTTTAGGGTGCATTACCTGGAAATAATTAGGTCACGATAGAACCACAAATTTAGTTTATTATTGCTTTCATGTAGATGTAATAAAAACAACAATTTCTTTTGCCTTGCTTTACTGCGCTACTGCAATCTATACTTGTTTGAAAACTTTTCTATAGCTTTTTCTAACATCCTGTCTAAAATGCTATAATAAAAACATTTTTTTAATGCTTACATTAATCAAGCCAAATTCTCAGAATATTTTAAAAACACATTAAAAGCTTTTAGCCTAGTGTTAATTGTAATTATTATTTGTTTATTTAAAAAATAACTTTATTTGTAGTTTATTTTGAAAACAACTTTAATTATATTCCTTAGCAAATGTTTTCAGGATCAATTTGACTGAAATAATATATGTAGTAGAGCTACAATATATAAATATCCATGTAATTTACAGTAAACTTTATCTACTAAATTTCTAACAATTAATATATTAACACAGTGAAGTCATTACCTACTTTACAGTTTGGATTAGTCAAATTTAAAGCTACAATTTGAAGCCCTTTATATTTATAAGAACCTCTTTTTCCTTTGCTTTCAGTTAAAAGGGTTGATTTTTTAAATTTAAATTTCCTTGCAAAAGTGTGTTACAGTATTTGATTTTTAATACTTTGCATTTCATTTCATTTTCTTGAAATATAGGACTATTTAAACTTTACCAAACTATATATGTTTGGGTATACATATTCTGTATTAATTAAATAACCATTTTTTTTCTATATCTTTTTATTTATTAATTAATTTTATCGGCTATGTGAAAGCATAATGATATATTTGCTTAAATTTCACTTAATTTTCTAATTTTTTATTATTTTTCTAAGTAAGTCAACTTATGCTTATCTGCCTATTTTATGACCTGAGTCATAATTGTCACTATATATATCATGGAATTGTTGGAAGGTTAGCCTTTCAAAATGTTAGTTGACAAAAACTATGAGGATAGTTGAAAGTACTCCTAAGTGGATAAATTTTTTAGTTATACTTTATGTATATCTGATTACTATATTTGTAAATATTCAATTATAAGATTATGTATATTGATTTGAAGAAATACAGATATTGAATTATAATATTATTACATATATTTATATATTAAAATATACTTATGTATATGTAGTGCAGGGGAATATAATAAGAAACATGTTCCTCTAAAAGTACTGTTTATGTATGCAAAACATTCAGCCACAGGTTGTACAATTTGTATTATGGACTTTAATATTTTTATTTGACTAATATTGATCACCTCACTATAAATATTATATATTCCAAATGAGTCTGCCATATAATTTTAAAATAATGAAATTATCATTATAATATATTTTAGGTTTTTTTGTATTAATCTCTTTTTTTTTTCCTTTTTTAGTGTAATGTTAGATATGCTGTCCATCCAAGGGAATAGAGGCATTGTTTGGGAAAACAAAACAGAAAAAGGATTTTGGAGAGGCCGTGATAGTTCTGAAGAAAGGCTAGCCCTAGTTAAATTATCTCGAAAACATCCAGAACTAATTGATGCAGCTTTAACTAATTTTTTTTTCTTTCGAGATAAAATAGAGGAATATGGTCCAAAGGTTCCACATATATCTTTTTTTGATTTTTTTAAGGTATGTGTTAATTAAGTATATTCCCATATATATATTATTGTTATATTGATGTTAAAATGAGGACTCCTACAGGTTACAAATAGAAATGACATATTATCTAAGGTCATCTGTGTATGATTTATAGTATTATTATACCATGGGTCACATTAGTGTGTTAGTATTGTGAATTATGCACAGAACCTGGATAATATATCATTTATATACTATTATGTGTACATATAGATATATGTATAGAAATTAATATAGTTTTTTTCATATTGTCTGCAAGCATTTATTTGAAATATGAGAATGAGTAATAAGAGATATAATCAGTAAAAGCTTTTATGAAAAATATGGATATGTTTTCACAAAACTTCTTAAATCATTAGCTTATAATGTAAATAAATTATTAAAGAATCTTTTTTTTTTTGGTGCCTCTAATTACTGTATAAAATTATAAAAGCAAACAAAAAAAATCAGTCATGCAAAGATTATGACAAAATAAATAGCAGATGATTTTAAAAATGATAATAAAGATATTAAAAATTATAATCTGTTTACGCTTGTTAGACCATTCATGAATAATAAGTGATCTTCGGATAAATATTTGTGGCAGATTGACAAGTAAAATAGTTGTGTTGAAAAGCCTAGAAACTTAGCATTAAGTCAAATAGGATTGTTTAGCCATTAGTATTTTCTGTAATTTTATGACTTTGAAAGTTGAATACTGAAAACTTAGAATTGGAAAAGCATTGATTGGTGCTGTAATGTTGGCAAATTCTTTATAAATATTATGGAAATTAAAATCAAGAATTAAGCAGATAGTTGATCAAATTATTTTGAAACTTTCCTGAAGGAGTCACGATCTGATTGAAATTATTTTATTTGTTTCTATTATGAAATAATCACTTCATTAGAACATTGTGTATCACTTGGAAATGTTGAAAGGAAATGATTTGGGAATCAATTATTTCAGTGACAAATTTATTGTTGAACATCTTAAAAACTTAAGTTGTAGATAAATATTCTGGAGAATCACATTTCTATGGTTTCAGAAGTCAACATTGATTTGAAAGCATTTAATGTAATCTTAATAGTTAAATCAGGTTAGTTAAAAATGGAGAAGGTTCTCAATTATATGTAGTTGTAGTTGACATTTATAAATGAATACTAAAATTGCATTATGGATTTTTAAAAACAAGGCTACTGAGATCATTGTCTGAACATTAGGATGCTATAAACACTTTATGATGAAAAGTTGCTAATAATTATCTTAATATATGTAAAGAATATTTAAGTATTATTATTAAACTTATCTATTTCACTACCTTGATAGAGTTAAAGGTTATGTATAATTTATAAATTTACATTAAAATCCTGGCAGTTATAATCCTAACAATAATAATACTTACAGCTCAAAATTCCAATACTTTGATAACTAAAACTCTGGTAGTTCAAACTTGTGACTAAGTAAAATCCTGAAGACACAAAATGTCAACAAATCAAAATTTAAATGTATTACTGTGCAACTATTCTTATAAAATTTAATTTTTCATTAACTTTACTAAATAAAAAACTTGCTTGTATTAAAAGTTTTTTTTTTTCTATTTTGTAAATTTTGTAAAAATAAAGAATATTAACATCACAGATAGGAGAACATAATTTTATTTTTAATAGATACAAAGCAAATTATTTATTTGTTGACATTTTATATTTTTGGAATTTTAGATTGTTGAGATTTTTATCTGTCAAGATTTTCACTGTTAGTATTTTAATTTTTGCTTAATTATTTGCATTTTCACACCTAGGGGGTTTAATTGTCAGAATTTTGAGTAGCACCAACATATATATCCACTTGCATAAAATTAAATAGAATTTCATTTATATCTGTTGAAAAATGATGCAACACTCTTGTCTAAAAAAAAGTATATTTAGTTTGTTTAAAATAAGAATAATGTTAATAATAATACAACTTATATAAAAGAAACAAATAGATATGCATAAACTAATAGACGCCAATGATAACAAATCCAGCACAGTTTTTAGCGCACCTGGTGTTAATGTTTAACAATAGATGAAAATGTGAATTTATTTTTTGTTTGTCCTCTGAGATTTTAAATAGAAATCTAGTATAAAGTGTAATAATCACCAGTGTGAAATCTAAATTAACCAAGATTATTTCAGCAATGTTGGAAGTAGATTTAATTCAAACTTCTATTATGAAGCAACTAACACAATTCCAATACAACCTTTATTTTTACCTGATATCAAAGTTTAATTTAAAATAGTTCAAAAACTGAATCCACTTTTTATTTGACTTTCAGATTCCTAAATAAAAAAACTGTATTGTATTTGTAAATATTAATTGATGAACATTGTTTTATATGAAGATCCTATTTAGTAAGTGCATATTTATATCTTCTAGATAATAGATTATGATAGTCTAATTGTAAAATTTTTGAAATGAGTAATTATTTGCTCTACATTAAAAGTTTAGGCCAATTTGAGTGGAGTTTCATATGGTAGTTATCATTGTTTATTCTATATGTCTGTTTAAGAAATTAAAAATCAGATGAAAAGAGGATCATTTTTTCATCTATTTGCAATTAAACTTAGATACCAGGTGGCATGAAAATTGTTTCAGGATTTGTAAACATTAGTCGTGAATACTAATTTCAACAATATGGCTTCTAGATCTAATATTTCTCATTCTCAAGATATCATAACAGTAAAATTAATATGGTTTAAGTTCTCTCACAAATTGAGAGAAAGAGATTTTGGCTTTAAAAAAAAATTACTTAAAATTCAGAAATAATTTAAGCAATTTAAATTAAGAGAAACTTATAAAACAATAATCAACTTTAACTTTCCTGTAAATTGAAAAACTTGATTATGAAACCTAGCATTGTTAGATATTGAACAAACTAAATAGTAAAAAACTTCAATCCAATTTTTCATGAGGTCAAATGCTAGATTTTTTTTTCAACTTAAAGCTATAAAAATATTTGTTTCTGGTCAGTACATAAGAATTTATTCAGCAATAATGTCAATGAAAACATGTCTGGTATAACTGAAAAATGAACTATTGTAAATAATTATTACAAATTTAATAAACCAGCAGAAGAATAAGAAAATAAAGAAAAAAATATAATTTGAAAGATAGAAAGATTCCAAAATAAATTAGAAAGGATTTTTATATATTAAACTCAGTTATGTTTAGCTTACATTTTGTAAAATGACTAATTACCAGATAATTGGAAATCTTCTGGCAAGAATCTATTTGTAGAAGTCTGTTTACAACTTTATCTAATTTTTATCGATTATTATATATTATAATGATAAGTGTGATCTTTAACTGACACTGGATAAAGGATATATCAGAGAAAAAAATCAATTTAGTGTTGCATTTTATATATTGGACTATTTCCATCATCTAAGATGAGTATTGAATGTCGTTAGAAAAATTTAACTTTATTTAAATATTCCAAATACATTCAACTGTTAGTAATAGCACTTCAATCAAGTTAGTTTATGCACAATGTTTGGAGAGGTATTCTTTTCCCCTCGTCTTCAGGTGTTGTTGGTTTGACCAGTGATAGTATTATATTGGGAATTGAACCTATATTCTTAGATTCTTGAGTATGAATTTTAAGGTAATGCTCTAACCAACTGAGCCTTTGGCAGGATGGCTCACCTTAAAATTCAATACTCAAGAATCTAAGGGTCCAGGTTTGATTCCCAAGCCAGTACGTCACTGGTTAGGCCAGCAACACATGAAGAAGAGGGTAAAATAATATCTCTCAAAACATTATGCATATACTAACTTAATTGCCATGCTATTACTAACAGTTGAATGTATTTGGAATATTTAAATAAACTTAAATTTTTCTAAAGACATTCAATAATATTAGATGATGGAAATAGTCCAATATATAAACACAACTAAAACACCATCATCACAAACCTTCAGGAAAACAGTTTGAATGTTTGCTTCATTGTCTATTTCATTTCACAGAAAGTGGAAGGTGATTGACATTGAGTTTAAACTCCAGTCTTTTTTAAAATGTACCCATACATTTTTTGCTGAGCATGGTATGTACCTAAAAATCATCACAATAATGTTATTTATTTATAACATCAATAATAAATAGTTATCTTGCTCTGGTTTTTCTATTTTCCCAGCTTCTTCATCATTCACCTACCATTCCCTTCCCATGATCATTACATTCAGGAATTTATTTACATTATAAGTGAAGATGTCATGAGCTCTCTGATCTACATATTAAATAAAGCTGTTTTTAGAAAATACAAGAGAAAATTAATTTAATAAACACGAGTTAATTTATTATATATATATATATATATGATAAATACAATTATACCATTGATTATTGCCTCATCATATACCATTATAATTTACCAATAAAGATATCTTAATTTCCTAAGATATATTACTTTATTTCTCTAACAGTTAATTTCAAATTGAGTTTGAGTTTTCATGCTAGTCTTCTTACATACTTTTTTATTCTAATTAACTCATTCTCAATGTTTAATTACATTATACTTAGGAGCATTAAATTATTTTATTAATCATGCATAATTTCTGCTAGTTTTGAATAACTATATCTTAGTAAGTGCGTTGTTGATTATTTATTATGCTAATGATTATTGTACTTACTAAATTGACACTAGGTTGTGAACACTTCACAAATATTCTTTAAGCATTGACACATATATGTGTAAATGTGTGTGTTTGGATAAAACTATTCTGAAATGAATACTTTTCTCAATATTTCATCAAATCTCCTAATGCTAAACTAGTGTCATAATTTATAGTTACATCAATTTTATAATAATCAGATAGTTGATATCTGAGTACAGATGGTCTGCTTGAAATATATATGGAGTAAGGCTACTATTTAAAGGAAAGATTAAGGTTTATAGAATGTTAAACAATTATAGACCGATAGAGGTAATGTCAGTGTTATATAAAGTTTTTATATATATGGTGGCTGGAAAAGTGTCAAAGTGTATAATTTCTTATTATCATTTCTTATATTGCCTTTTGTATTTACTGCAGCAATTTTAGAAGCTTCTTTAACATTATTATTTGTTATTACTCTTTTTTGAATTAATTATAATTCAAAAAAATTAAATTATCAAGCTTGTTTCATCATTTTATAGCTTACGTAAGAAAACTAAACTTCTTATAAAACTAAAATAAGATAATTGGTTTGTCATTAAAACACAACTTCAAGAAAAGATTTCTTTTTCTTCTTATCAGTTTATAACATACCATGTCATCCTCTGATTTTCAATCATTATACTTTCTGTTCTAAATTTTCTTGATATATCTCTTATTTTTCTATTCTTTCTTTCCCATTAATTTCTCTTCATTCATAAATCTTTTTGAAAATTTATATCTCTAATTTCTTTATTTCTTTTCCACTTTTGGATGCTCTCTTTTTCACGATGCTATCGAGTGTAAAATTTGTTAGGTAATCTTTACTGAGTCATCCATTACATATGACCATACCATTTCATTTTTCTTGTAATGTTGTTATTTATTATAATATATTCAGTTTTCTTTTTTTTTTCCAAATTTTTTTATTGCTTGTGTGCCCCTCTCCTTGACTTACATGCATAGTTTTGCTAATAATTCATTTCTGTATTATCAATTCTGTTTTCATTCTTTTCTTCAACCACTAAATATTACTTCCATATGTAATGATTTTATTACATCATATATATTCATGGTTTATTGACTTTTGATATACATATTCTAATCCCATGATATCTGATTTAATAATGGTATAGCTTTTCTACCCATACATTTCTTTTTCTTATAGCTTCAGCTGTATTTCATTTTTGTGTGATTTTTTTTTTACATTAAGATGCTTTTATTTCTCACATTTCCCAAACTTTTTTCCATCTTACCATATCTATGTAACATCAGTCAATTGATTCAAATGATTGTTAGACATAATTAGATTTCTTATTGACAAATTGATTTCTTGGGGGGGGGGGGACTAAAAGGAGGAGAAGGTGACTGGAGAATGTTAGGAAATAGCTAGAGATTATCACTGATAATCATCTAATATTCTGTCACATGGTCAGGTTCAGAGAGTACTCACATTATTATTTCATCCATTTTTCTACTCCATTCTTTTCATATCATTGATAATATCATCTGTAAACATGAGAATCACAAAATATAATCATTGTTTTGGTAATCATCAATCTCACGATTGAAGGTAGTGTATTAATAAAAAGAAATGTGTTTATTTAAGAATAAACATATGAATGTTTCCTTATATTTTAAATTAAACAGCCTTTAAAAAAATCATTATTGGGCAATGACTATTTACTATCTTTTTACCAAGAAAAACAGTCATGGTAAAGACAATACTTACAATCTAACCAAAGACTGATAAGGATTTAATGACTGTCTTTTTTTATTTGATATTCTAGATCAATGGTTCCCAGCCCGTCATATGTGTACCCTTGGGGGTATGTGGCAGACCTGTTGGGGATACGTGAAAATATTATTCGTAATGGTAGAAAGCAAATAAATGCAATAAGGTGTTAAAATTAAAAAAGAAAAACAGTATTTTAATTTAGGTTTACAAAGAGAATTGTAAGCACAGATAAATCATATCCAGATGTCTTATCTCCATATAAGAAAATGGCATAGTTTTGAAAGCTCTCATTTGAAAAATTAATATTAAATATTTTTAATGTAAATTTAAATTGAAACTCTTTGATATTGTGTAAATATTCATATACAATACAAATGTAGCAACTTTATGTTTAATTTTTTTTTCATGTGTTTTTTGTTTTGTTTTGTAAAACAAAAACAGAATATTACAAAATTTGAATGTATTGACTATTATATATTCGTTTATATTAATTTGCAATTATACAATCATACAAAACTCTAAAGATCAGAGCTGCGATCAAATTATTAGGAGCATCTTTACAATTAATTCACAAAAACAAATCAATGGAAAAAGTAATAAGAATGAATAAAAGACAAGAATAATAAGCCCATTGTATGTATGCATTTTACCTTTTATTGTTCTTCCATATTAAATATGGTTTGTGCGTATATATGATGTTCAATAGAAAACTACAATAATAAATATTAAAAGAAGAATTGTGTGATATAAAATTTTTGCATGGTGAAATCTAAAATGGCTTTTACACTTTCAAATTTTTTCAAACTATTTGATATAATTATTTGAAAGCTTTTATAAAAGCCCTGCATTTTTACACTTTCAAATTATTTGACAAGCATTAGTATATTTTTGACTATTGCTGTGTCAACATGTCATGGAAATACAGTAAAAACTTAGAGAACACAATAGGTTTGGTTGGGATGGCATTATGTGAAGGAGATGAAATGAAAACTAAAAAAAATAAGTAAATGCACTAAAAATTTTGTAAAAGTAAATATCTTTACTAAATAATGAATTTAAATAACACTATATACTAAAAGACTGAAGTGGAATTGGGCTGGACATATTACTAGAAGAGATGATAATAGATGGGCAATTGAATTCTTAAACTGGATTCCAAGAGATTGTAAAAGACCCAGAAAGAGACCACATGTGAGATGGATGGATGAAATCAGAAAGTGTGCAGGAGGGATGTGGAGAAGAGAAGCTAAAGATTAGGGAAGATGGATTGAACTTGGAGAGATCTTCATCCTGCAGTATATTGATAATGGTTGATGATGATGATATATTTTGAATAAACCTTATTTCCCAAAGTTGTTCCCCAATCTCCTCGATTAGTTTTTCTACCGCTGTTCTAAATAGATACTCTTTACATATATAATCTATAAGAATGTTTATATATCATGTTCACAAAGAATTTTATATTTTAAACTAATTTTTCAATATTAGTTTGTCAAGCGGATATCTGGTTCTTATTAGCTAGTCACTAAAGATCTATATTTATCTAATGATTTTCAATAAACTTTAGTTATTTTCATTATTTTGAAATAAACGAAATTATTTGGATGCTTTAGAGTTATTTAGCAGCTTTTTTCTCACTTCAAAATATGTAAAATAGTTCACTTGTTTTGACAAAAACCAGTATTTATTTTTATAACAGCTTGAAATGGATTAACTCTTTATACATAACCTTGTTAGTATTTGTATAGAGATTTTTTAAGGCTAATTAATAAGTTTAATTAGTTTTCCTAAACCTTACTTTTTAATTTCATTAAAACTCTGAATATTATTTCTGCTGCTTAATTCACATATTAGGTTAAGGCATAAAAAAAAGTTAATTCTGAAATTACTTTATTAGTTTATAGATAAAAGTGTTTCTTAGAGTTTTATTTTCCAAAACTCGGAAGAAAAAATTCATTTACTCTGGATATTTGAATAAATATTTTAATTATGAGTATTAATATAATTATGATTATTAATATCTAATTTAACAAGGAAATAATGACTTTACCTTGAGGTGATGAAATAAGGCATTAAAAAAACATTTTTTTTTTTCCAATTAAACAAAGAAAAGTTGAAAATAAAATAAAAAACAATTGATGATTTATTTTGTTTTTATAATTTTGAAATTTCATTTTTTTTTAATTTGAATAATAATTATAAAAATTCAAAACTTACTTGTGATAATAAAAGATTTTGCGTATTATTAAGAGGAATTGTAGATAAGGAAGTAGAGAATAATGAAAGAACTAAATTCACAAAGCTTATTTTCACAATTACTGTGTTTAGAATGAGTAGTAAGGGTCAACAGTTTTCATTTATAAAATAAGAATCTTTGAGATATTTTGAGACATTAGTGAATTTACATTCAGATATTAATTAAAATTTAAAAGATATTAATTTTTTTTTTCCATATGTCAAATGCGTTGACCGGGAAGCGAACCTGGGCCAGCTGCTTGGAAGGCAGCTATGCTAACCACTAGGCCATCAACGCTTGACAAAAGATATTAATTTTTCTTAACACTGATTGTTTTATCTCAAGTTTAATATAGTGGCAGATTCATTGATTTAAAAACTAAAATTTGTGAATTGAAACTCCACATGACATCTCAATACCTCAAAACTATATATAACTTTATGAACATCTAACTATTTCATTGCATCTTAATGATGTAAAGAGTTCTATGCAAACATTCAATTCATTTAATGTCTCAATTCACACAGTATATGATAAAACAAGAGCAATTCTCTCTAACAATATTTACTATAACTTGAGTAATCAAGAAATTCCAGAAGCTCTCTTGTCTTTTAATTCATGTTCTCAAAATCTTATGGAGATTTGAATATCAGATTGTTAACTTGAATTGTAAAATGAAGTTGATGGTTGCAAAATGTATAACTACATTATTTTCAGCTTTAAATCCCAAGATAAAAGCAGAAGTCACAAACTGGTCTGAGAATGGGGATTTAAAATGCAAAAAGACATCTCATAATTACCTATTACTCATATTTAAAATATTTTGCATCAGAGTATTTGACTGGTCTTGTTTGAGCCATAAATATTAAAGTGTCTGAATAAATTATGTTCAAGCATGACACAAGTAATGTGTAAATATGTATAATCTTAAAGTTTAAACACATTTGCTAAATATAACCTAGTTTCACTGGGTATGTGAGAAGACAATTAATGCATGATTTTCTAGTCAGCAGATTGTTTCTGGTGTAAATGTGATAATTTTATTTTGCTCATTAAAATATATAAAATTAAATGTGTGAGAAGCGCTTGAAAGAGAAGCTAGAGAGAGTGCAAAAAATATTAAATGCTAAGCGCATCACATGCTTTTAATTTTATATATTATAATATCAAGAGAGAAGTTTAAAATTCCTAATAGTTTGCTCATTAAACAACAATACTAGCAATGATACTATAGATTGTATGATAACATTTAGGAATTAACCAGTGTTAAATGTAATTAAGTGAGGTCTCTCTGCTTTCTGCAATGAGTTTTAGCAATGTGGGATTTATATCTCATCAATTTAGAATGTTTTTTTTCTGATAAATGGCCAGAAGTCAGTCTAATAAACTATCCAATATTGTTCCCCAAATGATATCTATTTTTATCGGAGTGTACAAAATAATGGTGGTAAACCACTTAAATTTTCAAATCACCCCCCTTCCAGTAGATAATAAGCCTAATGAGTAATACCTTTGTCTTTACTGTTCCTTATGGTGAGTCTGTTGGAGAATTTTTTATCTTGCTTTAAGATATTTAAATGGTGTTTTACCATTGTGTATTTGGTAGAAGGTGAGCCAATGATGGCAATGACCACAGCTATAGGGATCATGAAATTTATTATCTAATGATGATATCCTAAAGACAATCCTTGAATATCATGTGACTAATTGCTGAATTAAATAATCAGCTGCTAATTACAAAATTTTGTTTATCCAGTACAGTATTGGGCATCATGTAGATCATTGTCAGAATTTATCCATCATTAATTTATGGGGTGATTACAATCTCGGTGAAGTATATTAATGAACTGGTTATATTTCCCAAGCAATAATCATTCTTTCTTATTCATCTGGACTGACAATAGAGATAATATTGGCTAGGACAAATCAGCAAATGTTTTTGATGATAAGAATACTTTTATATTTTTACAACATTCATTTGTCTATCTATTATTACTTAGTAAATAAGTTAACAACTTGGAACACTTGGAATTCTCTTTAATGCATGAGCTGATCCGTAATTACATACATATATTATATGCTAAATCATCAAGTTGAAAATGAATAAAGAATGGATACAACTACTACTTTTTAATTTTAAAATAACTATTTAATGAATTTATAAAATTTGATAATAATAAAGAAAATAGAAATATGTATAAATCACACTTCATTCCATAACAAATATTTTAGGTTATCTTTGTATGGTGAATATATTTATAAATATATATATCATCATTATGTAATATCTTTCTGGCTAGTTTCATTCCTTTATTTATCTTTCCCCACTTTAATCTTTTCAAAGATATACAAACATATTGCATGAAACATTTGTTAATTATGAATACATGCTATGAAATAATAATTTGTTGTTTAATTTTTCATAATATATATATATATATATATATATATATATATATATATATATATATATAATGTGTAATCATAAGGGACTTGAATTCAGACTTTCAAGCTCTCCATAGCTATCCAATCCATCTTATACAACTGATACACATGACCACATACATGTGGAAAAGATAAACAATCTCCAATATATGTATTTTATACTGAACCAGCACTCATCAGTTGGTGCAGATCACCATCTCCCACACATATATACAGTCAATGTTGGACCAACTCATAAGTACTAGTTCAGTATGAGAATATGTATATTGGAGATCATTTATCTTTTTCACATGTATGTGGTAATGTGTATAGGTTGTATAAGATGTATTGGATAGCTATGGGAAGCTTGAAAGTCTGAGTTCAAGTCCCTTATAATTATATTAAGTTTGGTTTGGACAATATACATGTGTATACCATAGGTAATATGTAAGAATATATTCTACCATATAGACAATTGTCAATTATTACAATAATAAATCAAAATAATAACTTATTTTTTTAAACCAGTCTATTTTTATCAAAGCAAGAGTGCAATGATTAGCATATCCACATGCTTATAAATATAAACCAAACTAAATACTGATTACCATAGGCATAAGTATATTTGCATGTGTATAACTGTAAATTAACCTAGCAGTTAGCCATGTCATTAAATTAAATGACTAGTTTTTGTTGAGAGTATTTTCATTGTTTTTTTTTTATATCCATGCATTCTTAGAATTAATTATATGCCAAGCTTCTTTTATTTTACACTTTCGATGATTTTTTTCTAAACAAATAATTTCAGCATCAATAAGTTTAAAGAAAGCCCAGATTTTTTCTCATGGTCTACAAACATTGTAATAAACCTCAGTTGATATATACTCTTGATTATCAATTTTGCAATGCCAGATATTATGGAATGACCTGCAAATTTAAGATCTAGAATCACTCATGCTCATGTATATTACAAATGCAATACCACATATATCTTAGCATTTGTAGGTTAATCTGGTCATTGCTTTAAATTTGCCAACTCTAAAATTATTTGTTTAGAAAATAATCATAAGAAACATAAAATAAAAGAAGCTTAGCATGTAATTAATTCTAAGAACTTCATAAATATGAGCCAATGGCATTCCTCTCAACAAGAGCTGGTCATGTGATGTGGACAACTGCTGGGTCAATTTACAGTTATACACATGCAAATATCTATGATAATCAGTGGCTAGATTAGTTTATGTTTATATGCAGGTGAATATGCTAATGTATATGTTATTGTTGATTATAGTCTTGTTTTGATAAAGATATACTGTATTGAAAGACTGACTTGGCAAAATAACAAATATTGTTAAGAATTATTATCTTAATAATTGATAATTCTTTTCATAATCTGGTAGAAGATATTATAAATATATACATTATGAAAAATGTGAATTTTATAAAATCTTCAAAAGAGAAAACAAGAAAAAGAATAATTATGAAAAAATTACAAATTAATTGATCTATTACTAATTAAATGCTAGCATCTTGAAATATTTGAATTAATTAGGATACTATAAAAGTTAAAACCTTTCCAATTTTTGTTGAAATCACATATAAGTATTGTCTTTAATATTTTTATCTTTGTTATTTTTGCTTTTATCACTCTTTTACCCATTTAGTTCACCATTCTTTTATTTTGCACAATTTAATTTTAATAAAATGTGTTCTTAACAATATTCAAAATAACTATCTTTTTGCAAATTAATCTTTCTTTACGTTTTCCATAGCTATCTTTCAATATCTTGGATGAATTTTATTTTTTTGAAGGATAATTTTCTTCACTAAATCATTTTTTATTTTAAATTTTTTGGCAAATTTTCATTTTTCCTCATGTCTTTGATTGGTAAACAGATTGTTTATTCAGAAACACATTTTATTTTTTATGACAACAAGAGGCAAATTATATAACATGTCTATTATTTTCCATTGACTACATTTTAAGCAGTGATGGTGACTCATTTAAATAGTACTTATTAATATGATAATTCAAGCCGGTGATGAATAACTTTCTCATGACTGCAGTTGTAAACAATAATAATATATTGCTGTCCTGAGTAACAAAGAGACTATTTTCTTTTTCTTGAAGAACTGCTGCTAGTTTTAGGGAGTTTTATTTTTGATATCTTCAAGCACTAGATTAATGACTGATTTCCTTCTTCGATTGCTTAAGTTGCACAACCTGAGACAAAAAATAAAAATCAACATCAAACAATCACTAACTATTATTGATTTTCATCTCTTATATAATCTTGTTCTACCAGGTACTCCTATAGTCCTCTCACATGATAATCTACATTTGCAGAAGAAAAGCAATTCACTTATTAAATGGTTGCAATAACATATTTGTTTTTGGAATCAGTCTTTAGTTAATAGTTCATTTAATCAACCAAATTGATTATAAAATAAAATTATTTCATCATCATTATCAACCAGTATCAATCCACTGCAGGATGAAGGTCTCTCCAAGTTTAATCCCTCTTCTTCGATCTTTAGCTTCTCTTCTCCACCTCACCCCTGCACACTTTCTTATTTCATCCATCCATCTCACATGTGGTCTCTTTCTGGGTCTTTTACAATCTCTTGGAATCCAGTTTAAAATTTCAATTGTCCATCTATTATCATCTCTTCTAGCAATATGTCCAGCCCAACTCCACTTCAATCTTTTAATTTTTTCAATGAGGTCAGTAACACCTGTGTGTTCTCTTACCCATACATTGCGTTTTCGATCTCTTCTTGTCACTCCCAACATACATCTCTCCATACTTCTTTGAGTGGTCTGAAGTCTCTGTATTGCTCTTCTATTGAGTGTCCAAGTCTCAGATCCATAAGTAAGAACTGGTAAAACACATTTGTTAAAAACCTTCCTTTTCAAACACATAGACATATTTCCTTTTAATATCAAGTTATTTCTACCAAAAGCACTCCAACCAAGTTTAATTCTCTTTTTGTTTTAAACATTTTTAGTTGTATAAAAATCTGAAATTTAAAATCTTAAAATGTCCCATTAGTATTATAGTTTTTAATTTTACAATAGTTATAGTTCATGACTTGAATTATTTTATAAAATCAATAATAATTATTACCTTGCCCCCAAATATTTCCAATCTTTTACTTTTTCCTTTATTGAATACATAATCTTCAATACTTCAGCCTTTGCAGCATTTTTCTCTTAGCTAACTTGTATAACCTTCCTGTTTTGTTTTTTTATTGTTTTTTTTTTTTTTGTGTGTGGGATTCCATCTTTATTGCTAAAAGGAGGTTGCCTTGACAACAGTTTGTAATTATTGATTGTTATTGACATTGTGATTGTTTATTGTTTAAGGGTTGACTGGCTTTAAATGATATATATATATATATTGTAATGGGTCATCTAAAAGGATAGGGATGCTACCTGATACTTGCTATCAGGAAATCTTTCAGGAATATACCTTATTTCTGTATTAACATGGTTAGAATGATTTTTTCATGAAATATGTGTATTGGTGATTATTTACCTTTTCAACATGTGTGTGATCAGATGGGTCAGCAATACGAGATGGCACTGAGAGTAGTGGGTCATGTGAAAGTCTGAGTTCAAATCCCACATATATTACATGTATGAATGCAGGTTTACTATTTATATAAAATGTATGAATCAGCACACTATATAAATAAATAAAAGAAAAAAATTATTTACAAATTTGTAATAATAAAATTGTCAGTACCATATATTATTTTTCCTCTAGAACAAACATACTTTTATTAGTAATTATTTAACAATCATATAATGATTAAAACTATTACTAATATCTTTCTAATTTAAATAGAAGTCATCATTATTTACAATTATTAAACAATTCAAAACAAAACAACACTCTCCATATAGTAGTGCCATCTTGTGCTAACTAGAGCAATCAATGGATGCCAGAAGGCTTGTGCATAAAATCCCTATCTAGTGCCTACTCATCCAATATCCCCAGACTAGTTTCTGGCTTGTGGCCTTCATCAGTGAGGAGCCTTGGATCTGAGAGCACTGCACCTAGATCTTAGGATCTAATGCAACCCTCCAGCACCCACCTTTTAACTCTATTTAACTACAAAACTATGAGAATGAAATTGAAAACACTATTAATATTTTCAATCCAAGCTCAATAGCTTATATAGTCATATGGGTCTGAACTCAATTCAGTACCCATACATTTTGGTGTCTTTGGCTCTTTAACAACCATAGCCACCACTATCCTATTAGGCAGGATTGGTGTTAAACCACTAAACATCACATGATCACTATCTCATACTAGCACAATAATTGCACAAGATGGCACTACTATATGGAGAGTGTTGTTTTGTTTTGAATTGTTTAATAACAATTATTGTGCTAGTATGAGATAGTGATCATGTGATATTTACAATTATGGTTTAATCTAATGAAATTTAAGGAACCAGCAATGATGTTGCTTTAATAGTCAAATCTTTAAATTATCATTTAGTTTATGTTACATAAGCATGTGTGAAAAGACAAATAAGAAACTAATAATAACAATTGCACTTCATCTAAAATGTCCAAGGTTTATTATAATCAACTTTAAAATGTCAAATCCTTAATTTCAGATTAGAATGTGAAATATAATTATATGATTGAACACTACTTGCCATTAAATAAATATTCCACACCCTTAATTCATCAAGGATGTAATCCCATATGTTGTTGATCCCTGTAAATATAACTCATTTGCCTATCTTTATCCTCATAGCTAATAAATATATACATATCTAAAATAAGATTTAGTCTAACAAGTACACTTCCACTGTAAAACGTGGTAATTTTATGGTTAACTACACTTATTTATTTTCTTATAAAATAATACTAATTTAAAGAGGTTGCCTTCTTTGGGCCCTATTCTATTTTATAAAAAAAAACTTAATCCACTGAGGTAGTTAGTTTCAATGTACAAAATTAGTACTTCTTATTTATCATAGTATCATAGAAGTAATATATACTTAACCATATAAATCAACAATCTAAATAATTGTGTTTATAAGTTCATACACACCTAAAAATATATTTCAATGTAATCAGTGCAAAGTCAAATTGCTCTCGATCATATTTAAAATAATACTTGATTTATCTGTTTAATTTCAAATTTATAATTATTATAATGCTGATTTCTTTTTTTTTAGTGACATCATTTATTTTATGTCTTGGACATTTCATATATATCAAAACCTTTACTCCACATATGTGTTTACTGCTTTGGCTATTGTGTTCTAATTAATTTACTTAAATTTAAATATTTTATAACAATCTAAATATTATTATCAAACTTTTTATTGCTGTTGTTTTTAAATAAGACCTTTAGATTATTTATATTCATCTATATATTTGAAAGGAGGCTTTTTTTTTTGTATTTTTAAATACACATTTTCGATCCAAACCAAATTGTAGATTAATTCTATAAAAAGAAAAAGTGAACCTGGTTTTCTATCTAATTAAAATTAACTATGAGATAAATTAAGCATTTTACCTTTTCTTTCATAATTCAAAGAATTTACACATAAACATAGTTTTAAAAATAATATATAATTAACTACAAAGATAATATATATTCAAAGATCTTATTAAAAATGTTTTTAATATAAGTCTAAATTATAATGTTTTATATATATATAATTTTTAGCACTTATATATATATATATATATATATGTTCCAGCATCTCACTGAGATGAGCCAAAAGCTCAAAATCAATCTGAGGATAGGAATTATTCTTGATAGAGATTTTTAAATGCTTTCTCTTGTGGCACTTATCAATGAAAGCTTGTTAGAGGTATTGGTATGCTCCCTATATTATATATATATATATATATATATATAATATAGGGAGCTATGGTTATATATATATATATATATATATATATAACCATAGTAGGGTATTTCTTAGCAGGGGGGTTTCCTGCAGTTCATTACAAGGCTTCATAATTCATGCTGGCATTTCTCTTGATGACATGTACATGTATTTAATTTATTTATTTTTCTTTCCAAGCTAAATGTAAAATATCAAATATAAGCTACATTGATAGAATGAAATAGAGTTTCCTATAATGCAAATTGCTGTGTAAATATTTTCTGGTTCATCATCATATTTTCTCAATTGCATTATGAATTGGAATTTCTTCCGTGTAGCATTTCAAGTTAACAAATATTGGATCCATGATAGTCTTCAGACATGTAGTGGCCTTTTTTTCTTAGCTTCTAAACCTAATCCAGATTGAAAGAGCAACCATAAAATAGAGCCAAGAGTTAAAAGCCAAGGAAGAGTTTCTTTATCTTTTGATTGACCTCTGCTTATTACCTTAGTGATCTCTTTGTTTGTCATAATCTTATTGACATCTTTGTTTTCATAAACTTAGATATCTTAATTACACTTAATTACAAGAAAATTTAATTATGATTTTTACTCTATTGACTTTAAGCACAAAAATTCAATCTTAAAATTAAAATTAAGTCTTAATCTTTTTAGTTTCTTTTAAAGATCTTCATTTTTATATTTTCCTTAATTATGTTGTATTTGAAGAAAACACACATAAACATAATGTCCATCATACATTCTTTTAAGTACATTTTTTTTTAATTGTAAATTTTTTATTTTCTGATAATAAAAACTAGCTACATTGTTGTAGTCTATATTATAAAATTATTATTTAGTTTTTTTCTTAAAATTTAAACCGTTCATATTTTGATTCATCATCATCATTATCAACCATTATCAATCCACTGCAGGATGAAGGTCTCTCCAAGTTTAATCCATCTTCTCCGATCATTAGCTTCTCTTCTCCACATCACCCCTACACATTTTCTTATTTCATCCATCCATCTTACATGTGGTCTCCTTCTGGGTCTTTTTACAATCTCTTGGAATCCAGTTTAAAATTTCAATTGTCCATCTATTATCATCTCTTCTAGCAATATGTCCAGCCCAACTCCACTTCAATCTTTTAATTTTTTCAATGAGGTCAGTAACACCTGTTTGTTCTCTTACCCATACATTGTGTTTTCGATCTCTTCTTGTTACTCCCAACATACATCTCTCCATACTTCTTTGAGTGGTCTGAAGTCTCTGTATTGATCTTCTATTAAGTGTCCAAGTCTCAGATCCATAAGTAAGAACTGGTAAAACATATTTGTTAAAAACCTTTCTTTTCAAACACATAGGCATATTTCCTTTTAATATCAAGTTATTTCTACCAAAAGCACTCCAACCAAGTTTAATTCTATGATTAATTTCCTCTATTATGTTTCCATCTGTATTAATAATCTGACCAAGGTATTTGTAACTCTTAACTTCTTCTAATTCATCATAATCAATCTTTATTTTCATATTTTGAGCAAATCGATTAAACATTACTTTAGTCTTTTTAACATTTATCTTTAGTCCTACTTTCATCTGATAACTCCTGCAACATTTCCTGCAGCTTGGAAGCATTATTTGCAAAAACAACTACATCATCTGTGAATCCAAATGACTTAAATAATCTCCATTTACTTTCACTCCTTTTGTTTCCCATTTTAATCCACAAAATACTTCTTGCAGCACTGCTGTAAAAAGTTTTGGAGATATGGAGTCACCTTGTCTTACACCTTTCTCAATGTTGACTTTCCCAGTATCATTATGTAATCTAATTGTTGCTGTTGCATTTTTATAAATATTCTTTAAAATATGACAATATCCTGGATCTATACCTTGATGATCCAATGCTTTAATCACTATGTTTATAGAATCAAATGCCTTTTCATAATCTACAAATCCAAAACATAATGACAACTCATATTCATTTGTCCTTTCTATAACTTCTCTCAATACTTGAATATGATCTACTGTACCAAAACCACTTTTAAATCCAGCTTGTTCTCTTGGTTGGTGAAAATCCAAGGTTCTCTGTAGACGAGTTGTAATTATCTTGGTAAAAATTTTATATAAAACTGATAAAAGGCTGATAGGTCTGTAATTTCTAATATCTTCTTTATCACCTTTTTTAAATATTAATATTATTACTGCATTCTTCCAATCATCCGGTACATCTTTATCATTTAGACATTTGGTATATAACTTTGCTAATATTTTTTCTGTTTCTTCACCTGCTTCTTTTAATATATCAATTATAATTCCATCATTACCTGGAGCCTTTCCTTTTTTCATACATTTAATTGCATTTCTCACTTCTTCATTTAAAATTCTGGGCAATTCGGAAGATGTAATAGATATAGGAGGTACTTGTTCTTTATTACTATATAATTCTTGATAAAAATCTTCTACCAATTTCATAATATCATCCCTCTTTTTAGTAATACTTCCATCTTTTTTCCTTATTGCAGATATAAATTTCCTACCAATACCAAAATGTTGTTTTACATTCTTAAGACTTTTATTTTCTTCTACAGCTTTTCTTGCTAGTTCACAGTTATACTTTCTTATATCATTACAACCTATTATATTGTTATTTCTAAAAATTTATTATATAATATTACTTTTAATAACCACTTTTATAAAAAATTAAAATGCAACTTTTTATTATCTGACTTCATGGTTATTGTTAACCAGCTCTCTCTCCTTACTTGTAAGACTGCATGGGTGATCATGAAATAGATAAGATGTTATTTATTTTAATATATATATATTATCATATTTTCAGGAGCAACCATATTTAATAAAGTATAATATAGACATTTCAACACAATAATACTTGACTTCAACTAGGCAAAAAAAATAATAATCATGTGGTTCTTGCAGAGATTATATATATATATACTAAATATGATAGAATATAAACAAGGCAAAACTCTCCATACAGTAGTGCCACTCTGTGCCAACCAGAGTAATCAATGAATGCCAGAAGGCTTGTGCATAAAATCCCTATCTAATGCCTACTCATCCAATATCCCCAGACTAGTTTCTGGTTTGTGGCTTTCGTCAGATCGAGAGCAATGCACCTAGATCTTAGGATCTAATACAACCTTCCAACAACCACTTTTTATCTCTACTTAACTCTGGTTGGCACAGGGTGGCACTACTGTATGGAGAGTTTTACCTTGTTTATAAACAATTATGTGCTAGTATAAGAGATGGTGATCATATGATAGAATATGCTATCCTGAAGAAATGTTGCAAGGAGGAAAAAAATGTTGGGTAATGTAGAATAACATGTGCATAATGTATTCAGAAATGCAAAGCAATAGTTTAAATATATGGGGAAATTATATTAAAACAATCAGGATCATATATGAATGCCATGATGTGCAATATAACTGGAAAAGAGAGATGGCATAGTAATGATAAAGTTTTTAGTAATTTTCCTGAAGTATGTGAGAAGACTCATTACCTATTTGGTCTATAGCTTTACTATATAGTAAGTTGACTATTTAATTTCTACACTGATTAAAGTTTTGGATCATCCAGGTGATCTCAGTTATCATTATTAAGGTGGTAAAGATAACTATGTAGCTGTTATGTTTATAATAAACAACCACTCAAAAAAGGTTCATCCCAAAGCTATATATATATATATATATATATATATATATATATATATATATAAAACATTACAAGCATAAAGCTAAACTAGTCAATATATATATATCAACAGTTCATAAAATTAAATATAATGACACAGTTATTTGCTTTTTAATTTATTTATTGTAATAATTATTACTTATGTTAAATAAATATTAAAGTATATTAAATATGCATGTGCCTTCCAACTTTAGTAGCATATGATGCTATTTATTATTTTATTGAGACTAATATACACTTTGTGAGTCATAATTTGATAAACTATATGGCATAATTAAAAATTATATAAATGTTGATATGTCAAATAGAGAACATTCGTTTTACTGTGTTATATATATATATAAGTTGGTATGGATTCAAAATCTAGACTGTTTTGAATTTCTTTTTTTTTTATCTTGAATATTGAAATGGAGTTAACATGGGTTATTAGATGTACATTACTTACAACTTTGAATCTCAAGCTTCATTGATAAAAGCAAAATCCAGAAACTGGTTTAGGGATGGGGGATTCAAATACATTATTATTTAGTAAGCAATGATTGCTCAACTTTATTGCAGATGAAACTAGAATAGAAAGCTATTCTTGTTTTACTATATAAATATGTTAATGAGGCATTTATTTTATATAGCGCTACGTTTCGTAAATTTTAGAAAATTTTGTGGGCATCATTCATTCAGACATAGTAAAAAGTAATTTAAAGTGATTGGTTTATCCTCACGCTTTCATTTCCAGTACTTAAGATTTGCCCATATATAAGCATTTGGGTTGAAGGAATAGATGGATTCATTCTATTCTTTCAAAAAGACTTTATCTTGTGTTGGAGATGAAAGTATTCATTTATTAGTATTAATATTCATAAAAAGTGCATGTACGTTAGCTTGAAAGGCTGATCTTTAGTTTATTATATAAATATGTTGTAAAAGTAAACTTGATAATTACCTCAAATATGTTGAGATTGATGGTGTAGTTACCTTTCAAAAATATTACCACCAATTTTATAATAAAATAATAAAGGCTGTTTTATAAGTTACCACAGTAGTATAATGCTGGAAAGCAACTTGTGTGGAGGCACACCTATCATATTCGAGTAATTAATTTACAATATCTAAAGAAATATATAATAGCAAACATATATTTGTTAAATGCATATAAATCATTTTATGAAATAACTTGTTTTTGTATGTTTTGTATTCTTAGCATTATTTTATACTTCTCTGAGCTTAATCCCGTATTTTATTTGTAAATATATATTTTATTGTGTTATAGATCTAAAATTGCTTGTACTTTAAATACCTATATATATAACCCTTGAGCACTTTTATATATGACTTACTTTTACATATTTTTGGCCATGTAAAATTATATTATTTTCTTAATGTAAGTTTTTTTAAGCAAAAATTCATAAGCCTAAAAGGGTTATAATATACTCTCCAATTAAAGAACAGCTAATGATGTACTTATTATTTAAGTTTTGATAAATATTTTGATTAAGAAACTTTTAAATCACTCCAGTTAATGTTGATTTTCTGAATCTGTCATTTTAAAACATTGGTTAAACTTTCGAGTTCTTTAAATTGATTTTATTTTTATGTGAGTTTATTTTTAAATATAACAGAAGAAAAAGTTAAGGAAGCTTTTGCCAGTTAAATAATAGGTTTGACTGTTTAAAGCTTTCCATCTGTGTTGAAAATGCTTTCTTCTCTTGGGGGAATTTTGTGTGATATATGATGACCAAAAGCTGTTAAACTTTTCAGAACTTTAGTTTTAGTCATATGGTGTAGTTTCCAAGGTCCAGAGTGGTCAGTTTTGGCCACACCACTGTGGCTAGTGATCATGTTAATGGCCGGTGTCTTGATTCTAAATTTTACTTAACGTTCAAAAGAGTTAATGAAAGAGACTAGCTGGCTGGAATCCACTGAGGCTTCCACATGTCAAACAGATCCATGCACAGGTAATTGTCTTAACTGAGAATTCCTGAATCTCCCCCCCGCCCCATTTCCTAAAACTGACAAATACCATTTTAATTACAGAGAACAGAGCTGTAAATTAATAAAATAACAAGTAAACGAACTTTTCATTACCCCGTAGTCACACGCACATGTAAAAAGATGCTACATACAGGGAATTGATCTTTATAGCCATTCTAATTACTTTCTTATTCTGCAAAACTATCTGCACTGAAGCCTCTCTCAGGATTTCTTTTCCATCAACAAATTCTTCTCTATCAATTACACCCAGGAAGTTGAGACATTTTTGATTATTTTTGGTTTTTAAAAGGTGGAGGGGGGCAAGGAATAAAATAAATAATGAAAAATAAAAATGAAAACTAAAATGTTATATTATAAAATTGTTAATATATTTTTAAAACGTAGATATTTTAGAGATGGTGGATAATTTGAATTTAACATTTCCCCCTCCATTGTTTTTATATTTGAACATTTAAATTGTGCCATTTTAATTATAGGGTAGATAATATCTTTTAATAGGTTATCCATCTAGTTGTCTTTTCGATTGTTTCATTTTTTACGTAAACGCATATATGAGTTATACTTAATAATAAACATAATCAAATGGTTTATTACTTGGAAGTTCATAAAAAGTTCGAAAACCGGAAGTAGTATAGCTAGAACTACAATCCATGGATCTTGCGTTTCAGAAACTGCCACTCTACCATAACATTAAACCACACAAGGCTTTGAGCTTAATAACAAACGAGGATAAAACTAAGAACATTGTGGATTATATTAATATAGCAACTAAAATCGTACCGATTTAAATAAATCAATATCAGAAGCAATATTATAGGACTTTTTTTTTTCTTTGACTGTCTAAATCAGTTTCAGGATATGGATTCAAAAAATAATAATAATAATAATAATAATAAAGTGAAGTAATAATACCCTTTCCAACTTTTTTTTGCCACTCATTATTTCAATTGTCATTTTTTAATATAATTATATTTAATATTTACTAAGGCTATAACCTCAAGAATGTGCACGTAAAAATGCGATAGTAGGGACCTCTACAGGTCTTAACCACAAGCTTACGTTTTGGAATAAAAGAGGGGAACCCTTCTTTACTTCAACCTACTTTGTATATAAATAGGTGAAGCTGAAGCGGTTAGATCGAGAGCGTGAAGCTATTCAATACTTCACTGATTAAGTCCACATTTCTTATTACACAGTAATACTCGTGAAATCTTTCGTTTTACAATGAGTCAAGGGAAATATCTTATAGTTAAAAATCTATTACGATAATTTAAAGTTGTAATTATAAATTTATTTATAAATTAAAATATTATATTAGACTTTTAAGGTCTTATGAGATTATTAAATACTCTTCATCATTTTTATAAAACCTGTGTCATTATTTATTTATCTATGATCAGTTGCTCGAGAGCTCATGATGTTTGAGCACAAATAGATTGCCAGGAATTTTTTTCTTTTGATTCAGTAATATATTTGCTAGTTATAAATTAAATATGATTATTATGCACTGTGATTCGTCTCCAATTTTTAAAAATTTGATAATTCATTTTTCAACTATTTAAATTTGTTTATATATATTTTATTATCTTTTATTCGGGGGGGGGGGTTAAAAAATCAGTCCTCATTATGTTTCTATCTTTATTTTTATATCCAAGATTGGTGGGTTTTTAATGATTAAATATTATTTGTAAAATTGGAATAACATATTTAATTATATGGAAAAAAAAATTTAATCATTAGATAATGTATGAAATTGAAATCTTTTTTGGGTCATACCAGTATTATTTTTTTGTTTAACTGTCAGACATTTCGATGAAATCACACATAACCTTGAAAATCTTCATAATAAAGTAATATATGTCTGTTGTTTAATAAGTAATTGGTTAATAAATAGGTATATAACAATTTTTATCTAAAATTAAGGATGGAAAATTATCACCCAGCAGCAATTCAATTGTCCGATAGTAATTTTTGATCAACAATATATGGACCTTAATGCAAATAATTCTCAGAGACACTTCTATGAAACTTTTATTTAATACAATATCTTCTTTATTTTTATACAAGATTGTTCCATGCAGTTTGGTGCAATTGGTGGAACATTTGACTTAGAATCAAAAGTTCCAGCCATCAATTCTGGCATTCAAACTTTTTTATGAACTTCTGAACAGTAAATCCATATGTCCCTTTTATTATTATTATTATTATTATTATTATTATTATTATTATTATTATTATTATTATTATCATCATCATCATCATCATCAGATTTTAAAGTATAATTGATCACATATGACATATTCAAAGATAAATCTACAACTATAGACTAACATTTGCCTTTCTAGATTTTTTTTCATATTTACATTATCTTATATTGACATTTATATAAAAAAAAAAATCTAATTTAAATAAAAACTGTAATGCTTTTAACAAAAATTATCAAAATTATTTATCAATCTTTTTTCTCTTGGATACAGGTAACCTCACTTGCATTAGAACTTTAATCTTCTTCAGTTCGGAAAAATATATATATATATATATTCTTAATTTATTTTTTTAGTGTCTTTTTTTTTTTCATATGTGAACTTGCTGTTTTGAGTTTAATTCACAATAAAAGTACAGTTATTCCATGTCATATTGTAATTAAAATCATTCAACACTCATTTGATCAATGTAGATTAATTTAAAGCTTTTATTCTTATCCAGATATCTATTTACCAATCATTATCAATAGTTAGCTGAGATGGCTAAGAATTGATTACCTGAAAGAGAAAGTCTCAACATTTATAACTTGAAAAAATTTCAGTTGAGCCTGGATTCAATTTCCAGATCACACTCATGGCAGATGTGATAACCATTACTAAACAATGCGTATAATTTACAGTAGTCCATTAATAACATGCTTTTTTATCATTTGATCTTATTCCGACTTACATTTTGATCATAATTAATATTAATTAATCAGAAATATGTGTAAAAATATATCAGGATTAAATGGTCAATAAATTCATTAATAATTATAAATCAAGTCCATTCTTTGATTTATTTTTTAAAAAGTGTCCCCCCCCCCCACCCCCAATTTATGCAAATAAAAATTATTGATTTAGCTGGTATAGATTTTTGCAATAAGTTAGACTAATTTTTACAAATTTCTGATTCAATTTTCAATCCTATTGTAATTGATCCAGTATTTTTTATATGCAATTATACAATTTGTTTGTATAAATTAACCAAATAATAAAATTTATGGCAGTATCCAATACAATAATTTTTTGCATCAAATATTTGATTAGTTCAGATTTTCCTATTTAAGTATGACTGTGATATACAAATTTAATGTAACTGTATGCTTAATTCCAGCTTTCTTCTTTTTATAAAGTCTTCATCTTTATAAATCTTTAAAAGTATATGTTATCTTTAGAGGAAAAAAACCATTAATTTCTGATTAATATAATCAACTTTTTTTTTTTATTTTTATCTTGAAATATTTAATGGAATAAAGCATTGAATGTTTATATACTATCAGTTATAATTTTCTACTTTTTTTGAAAAGTCATTGAACAACATTGCTTTAATTTTTTTTTTTTAGTATTTATGTTTAGTCTTATTTTCTATATGAAGTATATTATCAATTATTCTTTCTCGTTTTTTTTTTTGTCTTATTTTCTTATTTTTATCTAATAGCTTTATAATATTTTCTGATGTTTTAAGTGTTATTTACAAAGATAGTTTGTTCATCTGTAAAGTCTAAATAATTTTAAGTAATCTTTTATTTTATTCTCTTAGTTTTTCTTTTTAATTCAAAATATACTTTTCATACAACTGTTTTAAAAAACTTTGGAGGATGGAATGATCCTGTCACACCCCCTTAACAATGTTAATCTTTTTAATCTCACCACTGCTTTGTATTTCGATAATATTTCTTCAGACTTTAACATGTTTTGGAGTTTGTTCTGAAATATTTAATTATAATTGAAATGTTTATAGAATTAAATGTCTTTTCACAATCTAAAAATATAAAACAAAATAGCAACTCATAATCATTTCTCATTTAATAATGTCTTTTATTATATTCTTTTGTGATCTATGCAATAATTTTTTTTAAAATCCAGCTTGGTTTTTTGTTATTGTTGTTGTTGTTGTTAAAAATTCTTTGTAAATGAATTGTAATGACCTTAATAAATAATTTATATAATGTTAATAGAAAAAATGATAGGTTTCTAATTTGAATATTTTTTTTCAAGTATATTGTTAATCTCATTAATGTTTTGTCTAATCTTTGTTATATCTTTATCATTTAGTATTTAGTTTTTCTAACATTTTTTTTTTTTTTACCTGCTTTTTTTTTTAAATATTTATACAAATTTTATCATTTTGAAAAGTTTTTTTTATTCTTTATCGATTTAATTGCATTTCACTTTTTCATTTAAAAGACAATTTTTTAAATGTTTTTCTTGTAGACTTTACTTGGTCTTATTGCAGTTTTTTATTACTATTATGATGATCTTGGTCTTATTGCAGTTTTTTATTACTAATATGATGATGATAATTCAATAATCTTTATTAATCCTTTGTGTTACATGGCATTACATAACATTGATTGTAAGGTTTATAGGTGCAATCATGTTGTACATGTTTTTATATGGATTATTTCAAGGGTTACAATAACCAGGTTTCAAAGTATATTCTTTTACAAATGTTGCTACTAGTTTTAATACAGAGATGGATATCAAGTTTAATCATTAAAGTCTTAAAAAAAACAGTTCAATATAAAATTTATTTTCATAGATAGATAGATATGACTCAAGATTATAAAAATGGCATCATATTGAAAGTTATTTACAGTCACTAAATTAATCTTAATTATTGTTAAGCTTGTAGTATACTAATGAAGTAACATAATTTATGTAGCATAAAATCAAGCTATGGCTGTTATATAAAGAACAGTCAATTCAGAGTGGTAGATTGTGATAGATGGGGAATAAATTCTGTAGTCTAATGGTGAATGGGGTTGAAGACAACTAGTGAAGGTGATTTTTGTTGAGAGTAATGGATTGCACCATTGAATGCTATTTAATGTGTTTATTGTTGGATTGTGATCTACTATAGATTGGGTGATTGTTTTGGTAGTGACCTGATTGCAGCAAAAATATCTGGGGTGCAGTATTGTTGCTCCGGGTTTTGATTTGTTGGATCTTATTGATGAAGGTAGCTGGGTGTCTTCTGGTGTTTTTGCCATTGGTGAAGATGCAGTGTGTGCACCAGAAGGCATGCAGGGGGAAAGTTGTTGCACATGTTGTAGGAGATAACTTCTGATAGGATTGAATTCACTATTGTATAGATGCAATTGGTCATCTGTATGTAAATAGCATGATAGTCTCGATTTGGTTGAGGGCTTGACACTGCTGAAAGAGATATTATTGAGTTTTCTCTGTTACATGATATAAGATATAGAATGGATTTATATTTTTTATAGACACCGATATCAGAGAAAATCTAATGTTGGCATTGCATGTAGATTAAGACAAACTAGGAAATCTTAAAAAATTTGAGCTCCAGGGACCATCTTTTGAAGGAGTGGAATAGCTGCCAGTTATTGATAGCAAGCATGGGAGGATAATTTTTGTTGGTTTCTGGATATAGTATATAGCACATGTTTTCCAGTATGTGTATTTATTAGTCATGGGGAATGTTGATTGGTTGGATGCTGATAGGATTGATTGGTAAGTGTGGTGAGAAATTAAGTTGATATAGGAGGAGGTTTATCAGTAGGGATTACTTGTAACAATGATTGTAGTGCTGGGAACTTTTGAACAGTTGATGCATTTGAATTTACAGATTTTTGAATATAGAACACTTGGGTGCTGTGGAGGCCCAGACATTATTAATAGGTGGGCAACTAAGTCTCTTAGTTGAGATTGAAACTGCCTTCCTGTCTCAAAGTAACTTATTGTAGAGAGAAGAGATGGCATAATTTAAACGATTTTGAAAATTTAACACTAGGCAAATAATATGTAATCTTAGTCATTATGAGTATATAAAATAGGTGAATTTTCGCATAAATGGGGAAATAAGCTTTGGAGAGGGAATTGGTAATCCATGTTGCATTTTCTTTAAGCTTGTTTTGTAAGGTATTCTTCATCATAAGTGAGCCTATGTAAAATGGGAAGCCTAAGAAAGGGATTGACTTTCCCTAGGATATTTGCTGGTTTGGTTGGCTGGTTTATATAAACCATGCTGCTGCTTTACTCATGTTAAAGCTAGGTTTATATATGGCAGTATATTGATTGAGGGTGCTTTGCAAATGGTGAGGTGCTTATGAGATGGCAGGAAGACAGTGACACCATCCATGTATGCTATGCATGGAATGTATTAGTATGTACAATTTGGATGCCTGAAAATGTTTACTGTGTATGCTTTAATGGGGATTTATGAAGAAAATAAAGAGCAGTACACGAAGAGGTGAGCCTTTGGAACTGGATTGTTTAGGGGTGAATGATGGTGAACTTTTCCCATTAAGAGTGATATGTATCTCTATGCTCTGCAGTAAGTTGATATTTAAGTAAAACCATGTTAACTAGCATATCAATCAGAATGGGAATAAACACAGTCAAATCCAGACTATATCTAGCTGAACTACAGTCAGTGCATTTTTTGGCTTGAACTGAGTTCAAAACTGTTTTAAACATCAAAGCAGCCTGTATAGCAGAAGAGCCTTTTTTGCAAACTGCACATTGGAAATTAGAGGAAGTAGGTGTGGATCTGGATGATCCTTTACCACTTTTTCCAGTAAATTCCCAGTAGCCTCTTGGAAATTGGACAAAGGTTGATAAAAACAGAGGTTAAGCCTGTTTTTTTTTTTTTTTTTGGTAAATAGTACTACTGAGATTGGATATAAACTTTTGATGTCATACATAATTTGGAATAGATAATTTTCCAGGTCACAGAGGTATAATGCAGTAAAGTGTGAAGATGGCAAGAACAAAAACAGAGATTCCATTGGACATGTGTTATTTATAGTGGCAAGTTGTCAGCAAATTGTATGCTTTGGAATGGGGTATTGGTATCAGATGGCCCAAATAAGTCTGAAGGTGGTGTGAATGCATTATGGATTTGTATTAGTATGTAGAATTACTCATGTTATAGCCTGCACACATATTACCATCAACTTGGGAATGCCATAGGAACTTTTAGTATAAATGGGTGACCCAGGACCCAGCAAAGATACTCCCAGCCCCATGTGTGTTGATGAGTAAAACAAATTATTTTTTTCTTAATGGCAATATATTCTTAAAGTTCGTTGTTGGTTTTTTGATAAGCCTGGGAAAGTGCATGTAGCTGTAGGTGAGTATAAGGTGCAGGATTCATTAATATAATCTGTGTATGTAACTCATTGCCAATGCCAGAATTCAGGAATGTGGAGGTGAACTGTGTGTGAGCTGTTGAATATTGAATGATATTATATGTATAAAGGTGAGGTACCTTTGGACTGGATCAAGTTCTATTTGTTACAATTTCCACTACATAATATAATGTTTAAGAGAATAAAAATTCTGTAGTATATGAGGGTTGAAGAATTCAAATGATTTTATGCAAATGAACAGCTGTAATGTGTATCATCAAGATTCAGGATGAGAGATTTTCCAGAGTGGTCAGAGAAAGAAGTAGGATTAAGGTCAAGTTGAATTGAAAGATGTAGAATTAGTAAGTAAAAGCAAAGATCAATGAATGAGGCATGGAAGGCAAAAAGCCTTGACCATTCATTTTGACATGAATGTTTGATAATCAAGATTAAAATCTCCCATTAAAAAAGTTGGATGAGATTAATATGATGACTGAGCTGACACATGACCAGGTAGGTGGTGCTAATTTCATTAACACTGATTTCCAAACTTCAAAGATAATACAAACAGATGCTCATGATGCTAAAAATAATACTCACCAGATTAGTAGCAAACCTAATAATAATCCAATAGTTATAAATAATACAAGTAACCCATTCCGAGATTAATATGATGACTGAGCTGTCACATGATCAGGTAGGTGGTGCTAATTTCATTAACACTGATTTCCAAACTTCAAAGATAATACAAACAGATGCTCATGATGCTAAAAATAATACTCACCAGATTAATAGCAAACCTAATAATAATCCAATAGTTATAAATAATAAAAGTAATATTTCAACCACTTCTAATTTCACTAAGTTCAACGATAATACAAACATAAGCTAATGTAACTAAAATTAACTCTCAATAGATCATTAGGAAGAGTAATAATAATCCAATAGATGTTAATAACAAAAGTAACAATATTTCAACTATTCCCAAGACAGCTCCAAGAATTAGAAAAACCACCCCTAGTGACATCAGAGAACTGGACCTCAATATCCAAGAAGCACAACCCCCCCTCTATAGTTTGGAACACAGATACACTTATGATAACCAGTGATAGGTTCAACAATTCGATCCCAAGAGGATTATTTGCAACTTTTAAAAGATTTTTTCTATTAGGTCCATAATTCTATTTGCTACAGACATCAACATTTCTCTATATAAATTTCCTAGGCAACTATTATTTGATACAATATCCATCCGTGGACTGTGGGATACCATTGCATGTATTGTTGACCATCCAATCCCAGGTATTGGTAATCAAGTTCTTTCAGATCATACAGAGAGACTGAGTTCAAATACAAATAAAAACGCTTGGAAACTTTGCCTTAATTATGGTGGATCCAAATCACTACAACTGTATCCCAGGCATACTCAAAACACCTACTTGAGATACACCCTTCAAGATTTCCAGGATATTTATGCAACCATTTAGCAAAGTTGCAACTTTTCACCCCATATATTTAAAGGATACCCCTATACTTATCCCTAATAATAGCTATGATTTCAAATTACAACTGTACCATGACATTGATCCAAATATAATTCCAACACAAATCCTTGATCAAAAAGCTACCCTATGGCATATATATCAGTGGACTGAAACTACAGTGCTACTCCTGTCAGTGGACTGAAACTCGAGTGCTACTCTTGTCACCCACTGGTCATTTAGCAATGCTATGTGTTAATATCCAAACTTCACTTTTAGGAAAACCAGCTGATCACCTAAATTCCCAAGTCAACAAAGAATAGTCAATAGCAAAATCTTTCCATGATTACATCTATAAATAGCCAAGAGTTTATCCATGCACATACTACTTTTTCTATACACTCGTCCACTCTTAATCTTGATTTGACACTTCATGAGGCAGATAATGATAATGATAATCATGCCAAACCTGACTCAGATGATATGGTTTCCAAAATTTCTCCCAATGCAACAACCAAAGCCAACCCTGTCTCAAATAAAATTAATACTGCCCCAGCAGTTCTTATTTATAATCATACTCATGACAATGACCATACTATTCATAATAAAATCTCAACACATTGTGGAGACAATTTTTCCATGTTTACCACCTATATCAGTCATTTATTCTCCCAACACTTCTATTGAAACAAAAAGAAAGCCTCGATGTCCCTCCAAAAAGACTCAACAACTTAAAAACCCCAGAACAGACATGGCTGACCTGTTGGTGCTAGACATGGGCTCTACTTTCTTGCAAACTGAATGCTCCTTAGCTGATTCCATAGATCAATCTATCCCTATCTCCCATAAACAAGAGATACGTCTTTACTGAAGCTTTCCTTATTTTCTGATCACTTAGAATTTAACTATAATTGATAATTTCATTTTCTCTGTACTTTTAAGAACTGATTCTGTTAATAGTAAACTTTTTTACAGATAATATATATATATAACAATGCTTTTTTTTTAATTTACAGTTTTCCTTATATTGTAGTATTTTCACCTTTTAACTAGAAAATGTTTAAGCAGCATTTTAATGATATATTGAGCTTTATCACTCTTCATTAAAATTTATTACACAGATATTTGCTTTATAATATATTTTATGTATTCTATTTATAATATGAAAAACATGACTACCAGTGAAAGAATTGTAGGAAATGGAGCTGGGAGTTGAATGATGAAAACACAAATAACATGATAGGTCTGTTATTAATAGATAGAAGATTATTAATAACAACATAATAGTCTTGTATTTTACAAAGGGCAGATATAGGTTGAGATTATGAAGTAGTAATTGCAAATATAAAGTTTAAAAATTTATTTAAAAGAAATATGAAGTAATGAGGAGATTGAACCATTATAATAAAAATAGAGTAATAGTTAATTAGTCAATGCTTAAAATAAATCAAAATATTGTACCGTTTATTCATATATGGTACAAATATGTATTGGCATTTGGTAAAAGCTAAAAAAATAAATAAAAGTAAATTTAGATTCTTTTTTGAGTATAATTTATTTTTTTTAAAAAAACATACAGTGAAAGTTAAATTGTTCTTTCGTATTTTTTTTATGTAATTAGAAATAAAAGCAGAATTGGAGAGAACAAAAGAATTCCAAAAGTAAGAAGATAAGCTAAAAGAAAAAATTTAAGCTAATTAAAGATGGCCTAAGGATTTGCTAAAGAAAGAGAACTTTGTAACGTAAATTTTATAAGGAATTACCAGATTAATTATCAGCGTATATTTTTAATAAACAAAAGGATGCGCAGAAGTCAGAAAACTGGACCTCTAGTATAAAAAGCAGAGACCAGTTTGACGAACGTCTTGTTTTGTCTGTTTTTTCCTTTGTCTGGTTTTGAATTATTAAATCCAAGACCACTTCACGATGAAATAATCCTTCATGCGGGAGTAGACCGGGGTTTTAGCTAACATCGTTAAGAAGATGGACACTAGAAAAGCTTCTGTGACTAGCCTTCGGAATAGACTACAAGATCAATTTCTAACTAATGGCCGAGCTCATTCTAACCCAAAAAAACTATGCATAGTATGCTACAACTTTTTCACTAAACTTACCGGTAAGCTATGACTCTTTATTATTCCCGATTGGGACTTTAATTTTAGTGATCAAGAGACTCTTATTTAATCAAGAACATAATTTATTTTGTTTAACTGTTATTTTTTTTATTAATGTATTCATATTTGGATTAGTGTGTGTTCTCTTCAGTTTATTTAATTCTTAATTTAACTTAAACAGATTTTTAATCTGTTAGAATAAAAATATTTCTAATAGCAATTTTCATTTATACGTTATTAATAATATTTATTAATGTTTATTATTAGTTTAGTAAGTTTTTAAAATGTAATTTACCTTTGCCAATATGTTTTGAATAAGCCCCAGGAATAATAATCTTAAAAAAATAATTCTCCTTACGTTATAATGTAATACCGATTCGTTTAAAAACCATTTTTCTTCTTAATTTGCGATACGTTATTTGACAGATTTCAGCTGGTTCTTTTACAGAATCCTGGCACCCTGATCAAATAAATTAAAAGCTGATTTCGTTGATGACATAATTCGCAACAATTACTAGGTAGAGCTAATCAGGAAATATAGTTATGTTTTTTTTAAATAAAAAAATAAACCTTTTTCTTCTTTTTGACATAACTTGATCAACTCGCGCGTTTATAATGCGTATAGAGGCCTAGCAAGATGGAAAACGTTATAATATGAACAAAGTGAAAATATTAGAATCAGAAATTAAAATAATAGAACCTCTCTCCACACAGTAGTGTTACCCAGTGTAAGCTGTAGTAATCAATAGTTGACATTGAGCATTAATTACTATAGCTTGCACTAAGTTGCACTGCTGTATCAAAGTAAATTGTTACTATTTTAAAGGTTTGTGCAAGGAAAAGAGGTGATCGTATAATGTTATACTGGTTTAATCAAAAATTTAAAATATCTATAAGAATTTAAAGAAATATAATTATTAAAATTATACTAAAGAAAGAAAAATTGGGAAAAGTCTCAAAGAATCAATTGTAACAGGACAAGTAAATTCAGAAAAGCATAAAAGATAATTCAAAAATTGTAGAGCAACAATTTGCAGCAAAGATCATTGAGATAAACTAAAGAAGTTCAAAAAAGATGGCCAAAAATAGTTACTGTAGAGATGAGAAAATGCAGAGAATTATACAGGATAATAAATCAGAAAATGGCAACCAAAATAAAATACAATAAAAATTATAATTTAAAAAATATACATTAGCAAGAATGCAATTTTACAATGATGATCAGAATACTGTGGAATTATACAAAGTAGGCTTCAGAGATGAAAAAAATATTGGAAAAATTAATAAAATTTTCTGAAGTTCTATCATCTTGGAAGTAAAGATAATATCTTTTTGTAAGACTGTAAGAAATAAATTGAAAATAGTAATAATTTTTAAATTATAATAGTTGGGAAATGATGGAGATAGTTTATTTTTTAAAAAAAGTTAGACTATATAATGTGCAGAAAGAAAGCATGATATCCAAACAGGGATAGAATCATCAATAATGCCACTTCCAAAAGATTATAAGACAGAATGTGCACTAGTGATTATTTTATAGAAAGTCTTAATGATCATCTTAAATGGAATATTAGAGGTTTATATATAGGAAGACTTAGCAAATAAATAAGCAGATTACTTATTTTTAGAAAGGATGGGTTTACCATACAATATTACTATTTTACTTTATTGTGGAAAAACCTGAAAGAAAGCAAAAAACCTGTATCTATGATGTATTGTCTTTCAGAAGGACTTTAATAGCATTGATCACAAGATGATTTTGGCAATATACAAGATAAGAAGATCCAATCTCACTAATAACATTCGTCACACATCTGGAAAGAATAAGGGATAAGATCAAGTAAGTGTGCAAAGAAATATTAGTGCATGGCATAAGAACAAATACTTTTAAGTTATGCATATGACATAGTAATCATTAAAGGAGATTAAAAATATTGAACTTTTATATTTAATATTTCTAAATGACAAAGAATATATATATATGAATTATATATAAATATTGCCAAAATAATAACAGAAGAAATGGAAAAAAATCATAATTAATGGGCCTGATATTTAGAAAAATCTGTATATCTTGCAAGTAGTAAAGATTTTTGAAAAGCAAAATTAGAAACTGGTGCAGGAATGTGTTTACAAATCATGCATTGGATTTACAAAATCAGATATCAATTGAAAAAACAAATAATGTATCCAATAGTGTATTAAATAGATGCAAATGTAAACGATGATTAAACTTACAATAAGAAGAAATTTGTTATATGAAAAGACACACTACTCAAGTTATTGAGAATCGGCCAGATACAAAAAGTTTGTCCCGAAATATATAAAAGAATGAATCAGAAAGTAATTTTGTGGCAGAAAATTAGACAATAACAATACTTACAGATGAAATTAAAGAAGTGTCTAAATTGCATTCCGAGAGGTCATCGCAGCCACCTTACAAGCAAGTAGTTAGTTGCAGACGGTTGTGGGTTCGCCTCCCGGCCGATGAAATGACATATGAGAGAAAAAAAAAATTGCATTTCTTAAATCTTTTTGCAAGAGGTGAAAATTATAGAGAGTTGCTAAAAATAGAAAAGTATCAAATACTTATATAGACTGAACCTTTAAATTCTGATAGTAATGAAAAAGTAATAAATTATATTAATGAATTGGCAAAAAATATTAAACTAATATTAGCATGATTCATGTATATCAAGTTTGTAATCCAAAACCTAGCTATAGACAAAATCAATTAATATAGAGAAAGAAAGGGAGATAAATGTAAGGTTTATTAATGCATGTTTGTTAATCAAGATTTTGGCATATTAACGATTTTTGCTCCGATATTTTTTCCTACTCTTTATTTTCTCCAAAATAAAATTTTGTGATTTCCTTTAATTCATTTACCACCATTATTAAAGGGAGAGGATGCATAAGAGTTTTCATATGTATCATCGCTCAAGTTTGATCTTTTTTTTTTTTTTTCGAGATCAAAAATATCAAATCTATTTTGGTGTTACCTCACATAGTATAGATTTATCTCCATCCTGAATAAAATTCTTAAGTATTAATTTAAAATAATCGACTATAAACAACATTCATTACATTTTAATGAATAAGATTTTTGAATGTAGTTCATAAGGGGTTATATCTCTAGATACTTGACCTTGTCAGAAACTAATCCATTTCAAAATTACTTTTTAAATAAAAAAAGGGGGGTAAAGCAATATAATAACTCTTGGGAAACTACTTATTTAGACAATGCCGAGCTAAAATTATAGTATAATTGAAATTCGGGCCATGCTTGGTGAAACTCTGCTGGCCTAATATTTATCAAAGTGGTACTTTGGGAGTTTTATTATGTAGAAGGGGCATAGATAGATCACCAAGGTTGATTGTTTTAAAATTTTAACTGCATTAAAATTTAACCTGACTGGATTTGGTTATAATTACATATATGTCCAACTATCAACCATTGGCATGACTTAGATTTCTTTTTTTTTTTAAAAAAAAAGATTGAAAGATATTATTAAGAAAGCGAGATAATAAATATAATAGTGATTTTCTTTTTTTTTCAAGGCTATTAATTTGTGGAGAAAAGCAGTGAAAATAATTTTATTGAAAGTTTACTCTAAATAATATTATTTAAAGTATGTAGTTTCTGAGATGACATAATTTTGATCATTTAAAATTTATAATATTTAAAATAATAGACTCGTGAAGCTATTGCAGTACATCTGATACCATGACTTAAGACCTGAATACAATTTTCGACAGATATACAAGAACCCCTCCCCCCCGTTGCCGGCATATAATTAATTCAGTTTTAACCATTTAATATTGATCAGTAATCTAAACTTTTATTAGAAAGTAGATAAAATAAAGAAGGGGGGTAAATGCTAACTCATCCAATAATATGCTTATTTATATATTATAGAATGGCTTCATTGCTCGGGAATTTGTAAGGCCGTTTGAGTGCTGGAAGTGACAGATCTAGTCACAGTTCATGAACCTTCAGCTCCAAAAATATATTCTACTGGTGCAGCAAATAAAATCAGGCCATACCATCCATGTCTTAGGATTTATGTTAGAACCCAGGCTAGGTAAACTAGAACTTTTTTTAGGTTCTGATCAGGGCTTAGAATTTTTGGTACTTGTGAGTTTTCAAGTAAATTAAGATGGCAGCTCATGTTTTTGATAAATATACAGTTTCAAGGGCCCCAAAAAAATGTTTACAAAAAAAAAAATGTCTGCTAGGAAATGTATTTAATAATCACTTTTTAGTTTTTATTACTGTTATTTTAAAAAAGAAATCACTGTGAAAAAAGTAATTACAATATTTACAGTTTATTTTCTTTTTTTGGATTAACTGATTAACAGAAAAATGGAATAATATATAAATGCAATATTTACATTTTATTAATGTCATTAGCATGTAATCATATCATGATCATTAATGCATAATTTTTGAGAAGGCAGGGTTTTATACCTTTGGTAATAGTCCACTGTATCCCATCCTGTGACAGGAAGGTCCCAAATTTTTATCATTATGACAATTTAACAAAAAAAAAACTGCTGACAAAAAAAAAAAAAAAACATGCTGAATTGAACCAAAGTACAACAGCGTCTCGTCGCTTTCCATATTATTAGTAAAAAAAAAAAATTGAAATAAAGTTTCTTAATGAAACTTATCAGAATTTGATTAATCTTTTTGCTTTAATTCTTTCTTTATATTTGTACATTATATAATCCTTAAGCAACTTAATATTAATAGAGATCCTCTCTCCACTTTGTGAAAAAATTACAAAAATCCTTGTATAAATCTGTACGCTTTACGTATCCAGTGAAACAGTGTTTTGCTGTTGTGTGCATGTGTATATGTCTGAAATAAGAAGCTCAGTGCAGTACTGACATTAATGTGCAAATGTAAGGTAGTATTTTTTTTGACTCAGCATGTGTTGTGTTTAAAAACTGTGTGCCGTATTCTTGAATGTGATAAAGTGTCGAATTTAATGTTTGTTGTGCTTCCAGCTATTCTATTTGATTCATAGTTTTTTTTTTAGTTCTTTTATTTCATAGAAAATTTAAATAATTTAATCCTGGCCTCTTTAGGCCTCTTTCATCCCCAAGAACTTCATCAGCTTAAGTTTTCACAGATGTCTCTCCATGAAGAAGTTACAGTTAAGAAAAGTCAACACCTGATATTCAAATATCTCAGCCAGATATATGCAACAACAAGAAGTATATTTGCAGCTTTAATTCTGAATGGTACCAACAGAAATGTTGGCTTTGTGGCTGTGAAGTAAAAAATGTATTGTTTTGCCTTTTGTGTTTTCTGTTTGGAGGTGACGTAACATGGATAAAAGATGGTTATAAAAATATAAACAAAATGAAAAAAAAACTGAAAAACATGAGATCAAAGAAGCATGCTGAAAATATGGTTTCACTATTGCTTTTAGGAAACATAAATATTAAGAAGAAACTTAGTGAGGCATACAGATTTTGAATCAATGAGCATAATGTAAAGATGAAAAAGAACTGTGAAATTTTAATCCAAAATACTAGGTTTTATTTTCTTTTATGGAAATTTTGAAACTACCTTATGTGGACATGATGAAAAAGGCAATTCAATAAATCCAAAGGTATTTATAGAATTAATAAATTTTGCATCTAAATTAGATCCAGATTTGAAGAATCACTTAAAACCCAGTACAGTCTTCAAAGGTGTTTCTAAGACCATTCAAAATAAGATACTTGACTGCCTGCTACAAATATACCAAGAAGAGATAAGTGCAGAAATCCGAGCTTTTTTTGTAGCTGTCATGGCTGATGACCCAATATGTTTTGGAACACAATCAAATGGTCATTGTTCTATAGTTTATGTTGAATGGAGAAATATTTGAGCATTTTGGGAGGATTCTTTATTCCAGAAAATAAACTGCAGATAGCATATCAAAATGTATTCTAGAACAATTAGACATAATCCTTTAAGGAAATAGATAAAAACTAGATATCTCAGACCTTTGGTGGTGCAGATGTCATGAAAGGCACAAAAGGAGTTCAAGTAAAAATAAGAGCAGTTTATAGTAATGTATATTTCATTCACTGTTATGCACTTCAACTTAATTTAATAATGAGAAATGCATCAAGTATTACGCAGAATGCAAGAATATTTTTCACTAACATTTTGGCTATTCCAACATTCTTCTCAATATCACTGAAACATGTATCCATTTGCAAGAAGCATATGGATGTCAGTATTCTACATCCATTCTCTGGAAGGTGGAACTTTAACATATGGACTGTAAACAGAATTCATGAAAATTTTGGAACCTTTACAAAGCTGCCTTACTGAAATTTAGTGGCATCAACTGCTGATCAAACCATTGTAGAAGTAACAGGAATTTTAAAATATCTGAATGATGATAATTTCGTGTTTTGGTTAGAGATTTTTCATCAGATTATGTCTCATGTTGAAATTATTTACAACCAAATGCAATCTTGAGAAATTAGTGTCTTTAAATGTTAATGAATATGTAACAGATTTCAAAATTGTTATTTTAAATTTAAGAAACTCAGAAGTACTGTGCGAATCCTTCAAAAACACTTACAATAGAAGATTTGGAAGTGTGTGACTGTATATGTGTTGATATAATGGACAGATAATCTTCCATTAAATACTTAGTAACTGTTAAATTGTTTGACAAGACTTTACTAGTTTTAAGAATGAACTGCTTACAGAAGAGATAATACTAACCACAGAAACATATCCAATGATTTTTGACAAAGAAAAGCTTTAAGCTGAACTAAACATATTCTATTGTAGATCCAATATGCATGAATATTGCAAATTAATTGAGTTGCATGAAATTTATCTTGGAAAATAATATAGATGCTATGCTGTTCTTAGTGAAGTTATGAAACCGATAAAAATCCTAATAATAATTCTCATGACTAGATCAGAGCCAGAGTGCTGCTTTTCAATGCTGAAAAGAATAAAAACTTTTCTAAGGAGGACTATGAATCCTGAAAGACAAAATGCATTTGCAGTGCTTTCAATGGAAAAAATTCTCCTCAACAATAATCCAGAGATTAAGGAAAAAAGTAATAATCATTTTGCGCAAAGTAAAAACAAGAAGAATGGATTTCGTTTTTAAATGAATGGATCGAGCTTGAACTGTAACTATTTAGGCTATTAGTAAGTAAAAAAAAAAAAAAATTTGTTTAGGATTTTGTCAAGGTTATGTATAAATTTTCTTTTTATATTTTCATTTTACACAATATTACAACAATGGCTAAAAAATTTCTGGAGCAGCACCCCCACAAATTTTAATCACGAGCCCCACTGATGTCGTTATAATGTAAAACTGAGAGAGAATCCCCTAGCTGTATAAATATTATTAGATTTGTTTACTCTAATCTGCATTACACAGTTATATATTATTTTCATCATCCCGAAATATTTAATTACTAATACACATATTGTTTTTTAAATATTGGATTACATTAAGAGAGTAATTTATTTGTTATCGGTTAAGGTACGATTTTGATATTATTATAATATATATGAAAGCAAAATTATTTTAAAAAGTAAATCTAAATTAATGTCGACTATCGGTCTTACGCAAGCAATGTGAATTGTTCAGATAAAGAAAAGACAGTTAGCTTTTCCAAATATTGATCTTAAGTGCATGGTTTTTTTTTCATTTGTGTTTTTAAAAAAAAATCGGAATTATTTCATTATTTAAATAATAAAATAAAGATATAGCTGAGTGTAGATTTCCTAAGTGCGTATTAGTTAAAGCATTTATAGAACAATTAATATTAACTTTTAAAAAATGCTTTCATTTATTTTAATTCTGGAAAGAATCCTTTTGGGAGTCTTATGATAAGGTTCTTGAAATAGAAACACAAAAATCCCATTCTCATATTATTAATTATTCATTGTATCTCTTATTCGCACAGCAAGGGAAAAGAACTCCAGATATATTAGAGAACATTTTATTTATTATACTGATGCATATAATCTATATCTACTCCATTTCAAATTTTTTTAGTAAAAAGATATACTATTATTAATATGTAGCTTTTAATTTATAAAGATAATACATTTGCCACCATTAATCCAGTAAAAATGATTATCTAGCTGTTATTAGTTTTATTAACGTCCCAATTTAGTCTAGTCTCATTGGTTGATTGTCAGTACTCTGTCAAAATAAAAAATGCACTTCTAATGTAAAGTGGCCTCACTGCTAGTTGAAGGGGTGTCACATTTCTCTAGGCAATGACTCTTTGGTTATCTTTATTTTTTATTTTCCAGATTAAGGGAATTTTCAAGTTTTTTGTAATCACTCACTATTAATGAATGACAAGACTAAACTGTAGAAGCTTAAAAAGTACTACTGTTATTGTTTAGTTCTGTATTAGTTAAGCAAAAATTAAATGGTACTTTATTTTAAAATGTTGCTACCAAAGAATTTCTTTATTAAAAATAACAAATGAATGTATTATTGTTGTTTTTTTCATATGTCAAATGCATTGACCGGGAAGCGAATCCGAGCCAGTTGCTTGGAAGACAGCTATGCTAACCACTAGGCCATCAACGCTTGACATGTTTTCTGCATTCATAAAGAATGTTACATTTTATCGCGGCAAAGTTACTGTATTTGTTTTGCATTAAGTACAAATTCATTAATTTTATTTGAACATGAAGAAATATTATTCTAATCCTTTAATTAAATCACACAATTTAATTTTCTATTGTATGATTACAAATTAATATATATATATGCACGCATCAATTTATAGAAATATTAGAGTCGGCCCAAGAAAAAGCAAGACCCAATGGAATGTTTTCATGCGGGAGAGGGGGAGGTATTTTACACATGATAAAAACACTTAAGATATTTTTTTTTTTAAATCTTCGTTAAAATTTTTATTTATTTTGAATCAGAATTTGCAAAAAAAAAAAAACATTCAAGAAAATATAATATAATTGTTTGCACTATATGTATTTATATTGATTCAATAAAATTGCACAAATTGGTATTTATAATGTATAAATAATTACTTATTTATTATAAATTAGAAATAATAAAGCGTTGGTGGCCTAGTGGTTAGCATAGCTGCCTTCCAAGAAGCTGGCACAGGTTCGCTGCCCGGTCAACGCTTTGACATATGAAAAAAAAAAAAAGAATTGGTGCAATTTTATTTTAATATTTGAAAAATAAAATACAAATAATGCATAAAAAATATTTTTTATGTGTTATTGCGAATCAGTTAATAACATCGTCATAATTTAATTTTTTTTGCAAATTCTGATTTATTAATAGATAAAATTTGTAATGAAGAGAAGTATTTGTGACCTATGCTGATTTCAAATTAACTTGACCAGAGCATTATGAAACATTTAGGTATACAGTACATAACTGAAAAATCTGCACTAACCATACCCAGGGCTTCTACAATTGTATTACTCCGCATGAAATAGTTATTGCAGGGCCTATAAACTACAGAGTTTTGACAGAATACAAAATGAAACATAATTACATTTAGCAAATGATAAAATGTTTTATTTTTTTGATTTTAGCAGAAGATGTAGATCATACAGGTTCAGGGCCTTGTCCCATTGCATCTTTTGCATTAACCTTGGCCAGCTCTGAGAAACACCAATTTATTTGTATATAGCAACAATAATATCATATGACTTTCTTATAGGCTTCCAAGAACGATTATATACTGTAAAACTTGAATAATCAATTGATACGATGTGATATAGTGCTATAAAATCCTCCAAATGGCCTCTGGCTTTTGCCTCCATCAGTGAAGACTAGCATTCAAACTAGGAATTAATACACTTACATATCTAACAATGACATTTTACACATTTATGTATAAATGCATCAGTTCTAGCTTTGAATTCTATTCCTTACTAATGCAAGGAAATAGCCAGAAAGTAGTCTAGAAATGAACATTTTATAGCATTATACCATGTCATATCAATTTTTTGTTCAAGCTTACATTAGAATAGAGTGAAGATGACTGTTCTATTTACATATATTTGGAAAAGTTTACAAATATTTAATAAAACAAATATAATAACCATTGTTTCCTATTGCATTGCCAAATGTATATCATATAATATTCAATTGACCAAACACTTTACTACTTATACAAAGGGTGGATAATAAAGTATTGTAAAAATAGTAAAGGGTTTGGTCAATTGAATATTATATAATAAACAAATATACTTATTACAAATGTTTAATAAATGAAATTCACTTGTAAAGACAATTATTATTACAAAATAATAAATTGCAAATATTTATTCAAAAAGATTCACAAATCCTGATATGACATTTTTAAATTCATGTTCAGTCACGAAAGCACATTTTTCTTATGATTTGATTAAATCATCTAACAGTGTTTCCCAAACTTTCAGCACTTGTTTACCTCTTTAATAATTTTCATAATGCTAAGTACCCCTCGTCAAAAAAATTGCATATACGAAAGCTAAAAATACGCATGCAGGCAGTCAAAGTTCGGTGCTGCGCGTACCCCCACTAAGCTCTTCACGTACTCCCAAAGGTATGCGTACCCCACTTTGGAAAATACTGATCTAACAAATCAAGCTTTTCTTGTATCAATAGGATTTGATATAATACTGTTGCTGATTCTCAATTCCTTTACTAAAATATATTTTTAGGATTAAGTGTATAATAGGCATAAAATTATAAGTCTGTAATATTAATAAGCACGATAATGCAAATTATCATGGGTGCTACATAATAAAATTGTGCCTGAAAATGATGCATTAATTCTCTAATTTTTACAATGCCGGCCAACCTGCATTTATTTACATATAATGTTTTATTTTTCGATTCATACAGTTAAATTGTGTTAACAATCAAAAGATAAAAGGATTATTCTTGATCAAACAGAAATGCTACTTCTCCCAAAGAAAGGCAATGAAAGACATGAAATATGACAAAATGATCATTTGATATCTTACTGTTTAATTATTAAAAATTTTGATAGATAGTAATTATTTTTTATTATTATAATTTTCCCTTCATTTTGATCAATTTTAGATAATAGAAAAATTATATTACATCCGTTTTTTAAGACTTATCTGTAGTGAGAATGGAAAAATATTTATTTCCCAACGAAAATTGTTTTTCTGTGTTCATAAATCAAAGTGACAGTTCGTCTTAATAACAGAGTTATAATTATAAGCAGAGAATTCTTTCATTATTGATCACTGAATGGCTGAAATATTTTTTGTCAGCTCTCTAGATATATATAATAGCATAGAGTTGATAGTATCTAAATTTATTATATGAGAATCATATAAAGAAATCAAATGTAAAAATTGAAGGTTGCTTTAATTAATGTTTTTGATTTTGCTTCATTTAAAGTTGTTTCTTTAATTAATAACATTTATTTTTTCTTTTCACTTTTTCTTAATTCTCTACACAATTGCTTTCTTTGCTTATAAGTAATTTGTAAATTAAGAGTCATTAATTTTTGATTGAAATTTAGCATTTAATCTTTGATCTTTGTATACATCTCACCAGTCATTAATCACTTGAGTGATAGAGAGCATTGAATCAAAGGTTTATTTTTTTATAAATAAACTCAACTTTTAAATCAGCTACGTTTTCTGTAAAATATTAATTATGGCTGCTGATATAAAGTACCATCAACTGAGGTGAAATAATTTGTAACTATCTTGCTACAATGCACAGTTTCTTCATTGTTTTTCCATTTATTATTCAGTAAAAGATGAAAGATCACACAGTTGAATTTCCAATTGCAAAGTGATGATGATTTGATTATTTTTCTATTCTTGTTTTATCCTTTAACTAAGAATAGTGAAATATTCCTTTGCACATATATATACACACACTCATATTATTGCATTATAACAAAAGGCAAAACCTAGGTCTTTTATATTTATTACATTCATTTTATTTATTTATTTTTTATAATATTTACATTTATGTAAAATAATGAGTAAACATTAAATCTCTAGTTATTAATAAAATTTGATTGACAATCTAACTATTTTGTAAAATTTTGTTTTCCTTGTTTTTTCATAAAGCCGCTATGATTATTGAATTCTTTGAAGGAAAGGAAAATTAAATGATTTTTTTATTATTATTATTATTGTCAGAAATTAGCCAATATTTACATTTTGAGTTTTATAGTTCTGTTTCTGGGTGATGGACAGCAGAAGGAAAATCTCAATTCAAGTTTCTTCTATGTAAATATTTATTTAATTAAGTTTGGTTTAATAATTTGAATTTCTTTAACAATTGATTGTCACTTTTGTCAGATTTTTTAAAATAGAATTATGTGCATTGCAGTCTATATTTATTTTGCAAAAAAAAATTTTTTTTTTTCAACATCGTTTTACAATTTGAAATCTTATTTATTTCTTTAGTTTCTATGTCTAATAAAAAACTTTTTGTGTTTTGTTTTATACATTAGGAGCAAATCTCAAGTACTATTATATATGTGATATATCTCAGTATGGAATGTCTGTCTGTCTATTCATGTGATATGTCTGTAGAGGAAAAATCTATGAAATAATCAATCCATAAGAAATAACGTTCTTATTTGTCAAAAAAAAAAGGCAATATAAAGAATAATCCTACCAATTTGGGTGATGGTAATAAGTCTAACTAAAGTAATTTATTATACTATAATAATAAAATTAACAAATATTCATCTAGTAGTCAAAATGAAAAAGTGGCTTTTTATATTTTTTTTAACGTAGGAATAAATGTTTTTCATTAAGATAAGAACAGAGCTATGTTATCTTCTAAAGTGATACTAGAACATCAAGGTTTCTTTTTATCTAAAACTAAATGCAGTAAATTGGCTAGAAAGCATTCTTTATTAGAATATATTTAGCATAAGTTTTACTATGTAGTCTAAAAGAATTTTCATAAAATATCAGAAATTGTGACAGAGTTTCAAACACATTCACTTTGTTGGTTAGCATAGTTTACCGTTTTTCCTTTGTCAATTATTAGCTCTTATAGTCTAATAAACAACTGTTTTGTGGTTTTGTTTTGTGCATCAGGAACAAATTTTGGATGCTATTATAGTATGTGATTTACCTCAATGTGGATGCCTACCAGGTGGCTCTACAGGAAGAACCTCATGAAAAAATGGTCTGTAAGAATGATCTTAATAAGTCTATCAAAATGTAGTTTACTATGCTATAACAATAAAATTAACAAATTAATTTTAAAATGTCATCCTTTTTTTAAGGTAGTGATCCCCTCCCCCTCCCCATTTATCACTGGGATAAGAATTGAACAATATTTCTTTTCTGAAACGATTCTAAATATTATTGCCTTTATTTCAGCCTTAAAAAAATTTGCTAAACTATTAATAGAAAACATTCCTTTCTTAAAATGTACAAGACCATAAGTTTGGCCATGCATTCTAATAAAATTTTTACACTATCCCACTAGATGACTCTATAACAGGAGTGTCCAACAAGTCAATCGTGAACCACCAGTTGATCGCAAAGCCATTTTTCGGCGACTGCGAGGCCAATTTGGCAAGAGCTGTCGGGTAATGAGTGAAACAAATTAAGTCAAGATTTTCAAGTTTTTTTTTGTTATTTTTGTTTTTGTTCTAAATTTTTTTTAATTGTAGATAGGTGGAGTCTACTAAGCCGTATCATTATTGAAAATAATATTTTTATTCTTGATTTAATGTAGCTAATTTTAATTAATAAATATTGTTAATAAGTACTCATGTTGCTTTAATTCCCCCGGACATGAGTTTTTTGGCCTGTTAAATAATTGTTATTTTTTACTAGGTAGATATATAAAAATAGTATGTATTTCACACCTCCCTCCATTTAGACTATGCCTATGATAACAAGTCAATCGTAACACATTTTTAAAATAAAAAGTAGATCTTAAGAATACAAAAGTTGGCCATCCCTGCTCTATAACATTAAAAATTGTGACATTACTCATTTCATTATTTTTATCAGTTGACATACTTTTATATCTTTTCCTTTATCACTTATTAGATGCTATCATTTGATTTAATTATATTAAAGGGTTGACAAGAAGTTTTATTGTGATATCATATGGACAGAACATTGGTCTGTTTGCACAAATCCAATCAAATGACAGAAGCTAACAAACAGTCCTTCGAATATTCTTGGTTGAAGTCCAAAATGCAAAATTTTAAAGAAAATGTGACTGACTTATCAAAAAAAATTTCTATTCATGCGTGGATTATAGATGATCGAAAATTTTATAACAAAGTATGAATCAAGATATTGCATTTTTGAATATTCAATAAATTTTCCATATATGAAAAAATACTTTCCAATTATGTTGTTTTGCTACATTTTTTAGGGGGAAGGCAAGTATGGTCATACATTAAATTTCCTTAAATTGCTTTTAACATTTATCATCAATTATATCCTTATAGATGTTTTTGTGTTTCATTGCTTGTGAAAACATTAATTTAATGCACTTCTTGTGGTAAATTATTTTAAAATGATCTATATTCAATAATCTATTCCTATATTCACTTTTAAGGATTATTTGTTTACTACTTTATTTAAAATACTTATTGCCTGCCATCAGTTACTTTTTCTATTGCTTTACTTCTAAGATTCCTTAGTAAATTCAACAATAAATTTATATATTTGGTATTTTGTGGATTCGTTTTTTATTGATTTCTTTTTTACAATGTCACTTGGCAAAAATGTCATTCAAATTGAGATAAATCATATGCTATAGTTGTACCAAATCATACTTGGAAAAAATTGGGTAATAGTAGAGCACTTACTCCCCTCTCCACCTCTCCCTCCCCTTTTTTTCATATTCTATGTATTTTAATTTTTTCTAAGCATTTTGTTTTATACTCATAAATAATTTTGGCTTTCTCAAATGCAACCCACAATGTTTTATTGTAAGTTCATTTTGTTTGTTAAATAATAGCCAGTAGCATTAAATTAATAGAATGTTTTAAATCATAGTAATTAATACTGAATTCCATAACAGTATCTTAATAAATGCTTACTTATTGATTTTATTAAAATTTATTTTTTTATTATTAAATATACATATTATGTCTGAAAAATCTTGTCCCAATGCTGATTGAAAATCTAATTTAAATAAACATAAAAGTAGGTAGGAGTTTAAATTAAAAAGTTAACATTGGATAAAGATTTTAATATTATATCAATATAATCATGAAAAATAAAAAGAAATGTACATGAAATAAATAAATACTAGTATATGTGCATCTAAAAATATATTTGAAAAATTAATAAAAAATGAATATAATTTTGTTATCATTTTCTATATTATCCTCTATAACTAAATACTTTATTTTACCAACAGATTCCATTTTTGTATAAAGAAAACATTTCAACCGATCAAATAAGATGTGCAGGACACTCGCTTAATAACCCGAGGACACTCGCTTAATAACCCGAACATAATTTTTTGATTAGTAGAACTGGTATAATGTTATCAAAACATATTTGCCTTTACTATACAGTGAAATAAGATACAACAAACAATTCAATTATGAATAAATACAGTAATGTGCACTTCATATAATAAATGAATATTTTACAATGAATATATTATTTATAAGGAATGCTAAAGAATATCATTGGCAAATGTTACACACCCATGTACCTGATATTTTTCAGACCTTCTTTGATTAGAGTGTCAGACATTATTTGCTATTGTTTATAAAATTCACTTATCAATTTTCTTTAATTATCTCTTTATGTTTTACACCTTTAGCAATTGGACTGTCTGTGCCTATGTACATTTAAAGTGTAAATAAAAGTTTATTGAAATCTTTATGAATAGATAGTACAATATAGGAGATTTGAACTCAGGCTTTCAAGCAATCTTCAACTATTCACACTATCTCACATACTACTGATACATATGACCACACACATGTAGAAAAGATAAATAATCACCAATATACATGTTTCATGCTGAACCAGCACTCATCAATTGGTCCAGATTATCATCTCCCACACATATATATAATCAGTGCTCAGTTTATATTAAGATAGCAAATCTTCAAATTTTAATGGACAGGCTTCAATCTACTCCAACCTCCAACTCTTCAGCCATCCATACCATTGAAAATCTGATGATGGAAAGCCCAAATCCCATGCTGATGCCAGTATTACTGCCATGCCCATGTTGACCTCAAGTCACTCTAACCCCTCATGTATATGACTTTATTCATTTAAATACATAGAAGAGGGATGGGCAGGATGCAGGCTTAATGTGTAAGATTTGAAATACAGGCATTCTTATAACTGGAACTTAATTGTAAATATAGATAGTACACACATAATTTATACCTTTCATTATTATTATCACTCTAAAAGAATTTATGTGTAAAATGAATTTCTTTGAATAATAATAAAGGATAATATATGCAAATGAGCTAGATTGTGGAGAAAGGACTAATAAAAAAACCTGCAATGGTCTACTCAAAAATTGGCTAATATATTGAATATATATGTAGTTGGTGAATAGTAAATCATAGAATCATTGAATATACATTATATCTTTATGTGTGAAAATTCTTAGTTAATGGTAACACACAATTATATGAACTATATTTAATGACTAAGTTAATTCATATGGACTTTGGAGATTGCAGATTAATTTATAATTGCTTCTAATTATTTTATTTATATTTAGGTAAATGAATAAACTTAACTTTTTAGTTTTTCTCTTTTAATAAAGTTATTGGTACTACCATTGAAAGAATGTCCCCAGGATACAGCAAAATGGCTACAGTTGACAGTTTTTAGAACCTGTGTAAAATTACAGATGAATGTCGCCCCAAAATTCTGATAACATTTCATATAAGAAGTTAAAAAACAAGTTGAATGCTTATTTTTAGCTAGTGACTACTTTCAAAAATGTATATATAAATGTATTTCCACTTTTATAGAGAAAATAGTATCTTTTCCGCATCTCTTATTTTACCTTATAAATGATTAATAAACTTTTAAGCTTTAGTTATCAACAAGGCAGTTATATATAGAGATCTCAATCAAGTTTTATTTTATATATTTATTTTATTTAACTTAATTTTAATACTTAGATTTATAACATTGATTTAATTTTAGAATTTGACATATATACATATATCATGGTGTGCTTTTAAATATTCAAGATAAAAGAAAAAATAGTTATCTTTCAAAGGAAATTTTATTCATAAGTCATAAAAATCATTTACAAAAAGAAGGACATTTACCTATCAATCTCAAAGGAGACCAGTCAACAAAATCAGAGGTTACGCTTGTATTTATATAAACAAAAAACAATTTCATATCAATTACATTAAGACATTAGTTATCACCAGAAATTGAAGACATATAACTTTCCATTCCAGAAATCATAGTAGTGGCCCATTTACATTAATCTGATCATGTATATCACATATGTGATGGTGTTAGTCAATTCAAACACATATAAGTTTGTTTAATTTATGAACATGTGGACAATGATTAAAACCATATTTGGCCATTTAGTCTATAGAGCTTTATCTTATCAAGTGAAGAGCATTTCAAATGTTTCTGTGTGTATTAATTTAACATTTTAAATATCGAGAGATTAATCATTATGAACCATATATGAAAACCATACACTTTACTTGTAGATCATGAGGTTATCCAATCCAATATAGGGATTGCATTGATAAAAATAACTTAAAAGCAGGTTTTCATAGAATATGTGACTAAAAATTACACGAAATATATCATAGATTCTTTACAGTAAAAAAATTGGTTACCATTAAGCATTATTAAAGCAGTCATAATATATTTATTGGGTCATTGATTAAAACTGATCCGTTAATCAAATGAAAGCCCTTTCCTAGTATTCATCAATTAGGTGAATAACTTTATAATGGCATTTTCTAGTTCTTGGATCTCTTCCATATAAAGTTTATCTAGAATGTTTTAGGTAAATGGTTCATTCAAATTTTCTCAGTATCTGTGGATTTACAACTTTATATTCTTTTCATCATCAGAACTACACTTTGTTTTAGGTTTATTAGGGACCAGGTCTGGTCGAACATCCAATTCTGAGAAAATTTTTGGTCTAATTCTTTAATTTCTTTTAGTAAGTGTAAAGACATTTTAATCATGTCATATTCTTCTCTACTTTTGAAGATAGTCTTATTTCTCACTGACCAAATGGAAAAATTTATAAATGTTGCCAATCTTATGACCCCAAAGTGTCCACTCTTTAGTCAAATCTACACAAGCTGATTCTTTGTTCTTAATGAGAGATTTAAAAATGTTTCTTATGCTATTCCAAATTTGACACTCCTTCAATATCCATTGTCTCATCATTACACCTACATAAAGCGCATATAGGGTCCGGGTTATAATTCCTTTTACTATGTAGGAAGACAGCAGTAGGCAAGGCCCCAAGATTGACCTTGATTAAAAAATCAACAAACCTCGGTCCCAATTTTAGATATTTGGTCAACCTGGAGAACCTCGATATCCCAATCGAAAGAATATTGTCAATTTTAGTTTCTTCCGGATTCATAAGATCATATGTGTTCCAGTAGTTTAGTTATGTTTCATCCATTTTTTTCTTTTTCTAAAGAGTTTGAAACAATGGTGATTTTAATAATCAAAATTTACTTTAAGTTAAATCAATCTTCCTCCTAAAGAAAAAGTTTTTAAAAAAATTATAAGAAAAATTTAGTTTTGAAATAGTTAAAATTTAAATTAATAAAAGTTATTTTTGAAATTTATTTAAGCAATGATTTCCAAGAAATGTATGTCAAAGTATGTGTTTCTAATGCCAAAGTGCTTGTAGATATACAAATTGTTTAATAAGTTGATTCTAGTGGGGTTTTTTTGAAACATTGAAGCAGTTTCCTATATATTTTGTTTGATTCACATATGCATCTGAAATTAAAGATTGAAATATATATGTGTGTGCATATTACATAGCAATCTTACAGATGTTTGATCCACCATTTTTGAATTCTTTATATGTTGTTTAGCTCCAATAGATATATTATTCTCACTTGAGGTACTCATAGAAAACTTGATTTTGTTGTGGGTTTAGAAATAGTTCACCGTGAATTTCATTTTAATTTGTATTTCAGGATGTAAGAGGTTTAATAACTTGTTCTACTTTTAACTGGCTTAGAATTCAAAAGCATAGTACACCAAGATATAAAGGGGAAATTTCAGTTTGTATTTGAACTATACTATGTTGAATTGTTAATAAGATTTGCTTTGTTATTAGATTAGTTTTAGCATTTATTTATTGTTATCTACTCTGCCAATTGATATTTCTACAGATTCTCTGCAATCTAGATGCAATTTTAGGTATCTATTCATAATGATGTGACTGTGAAGGCATTTATAATTAAGATTCTTACCAGTAAACTCATATGTGATGTATTGTGATGTGTTGTATTTTGGCTTCTCCTTAAACGAAGTCAAGAATATCTCAGCAATTATGTCCAGATAAACCTGTTAGCCACTTTATTTTCCATTCCCCATTCTAAGTCTTCCCCTATTCTGCCCAACCCATTTCCACAACATAATCTTTGTCAACTCTATGGCCTTTATATCTAAATCCCCCTTATCCTTTTGCAAACCCAGCATAAAAACCAATAACTCACTTTCTGTATAGTCACTTTGTTCATACCTATTCGCCCATAACTTCATTATCTGTACCCTTTCTGCTTTCAAGCATTTACATTCAATTAACAGATGCCTAATATTTTCTATACCTTCCTTACACAATTTGCACACTAAATCACCCATAGTTTTCGATTTACATGTATATTCTCTTGTTGCTAAAGATCCTGTTCAAACCTTAAGCAATAAACTACTTTCCTTACTATTATCATAAATTAACTCGCATCCAATATTCTATTTACTTCTATATATATATATATATTTAAACTCTTCTTATCCTCCATACTAGTTCTCCAACTCCCTATTTTTTATTAATGCTTCTATTCTTTTATCCCAATCCTTACCACTATAACACTTAACAATCCTTCTAACACAATCATCCCACCTTTTATACAAGTATACTGATATAAATTCTTTATCCAAATCTTTTGCATACCGCATTACCTTTCTCACCCATCTTGTTACCTGCCCTTTACTCATAACCCAATTAAACCCTATTTTGGCTATTCTTTTGTGATGTATGTGATGTGATGTATTTTGGCTTCTCCTTAAACGAAGTCAAGAATATCTCAGCAATTATGCCTAGATAAACCTATTAGCCACTTTATTTTCCATTCCCCACTCTAAGTCTTCCCATATTCTGCCCCATCCCATTTCCACAACATAATCTTTGTCAACTCTATGGCCTTTATATTTAAATCCCCCTTAGCTTTTCGCAACCCCAACATAAAACCAATAATTCACTTTCTTTATAATCACTTTGTTCATATCTATTCTCCCATAACTTCATTATCTGTACCCTTTCTGCTTTCAAGCATTTACATTCATGTGATGTGATGTGATGTATTATGGCTTCTCCTTAAACGAAGTCAAGAATATCTCAGCAATTATGCCCAGATAAACCTGTTCTCCACTTTCTTTTACATTCCCCACTCTAAATTTACCCATAATCTGCTCTATCCCATTTCCACAACATAATTTTTGTCAACTCTATAACCTTTATATCTAAATCCCCCTTATCTTTTCCCAAACCCAGCATAAAAACCAATAATTCACTTTCTGTATAATCACTCTTTTCATATTTATTTTTCCACAACTTCATTATATGTACCCTTTCTGTTTTCAAACATTTACATTCAATTAACAAATGCCTAATATTTTCAATTCCTTCCTTACATAATTTACAAAATAAATCACTCATATTTTTCCATTTACATATATATTCTTTTGTAGCTAAAGATCCCGTTCGAGCCTTAAACAATAAACTACTTTCCTTACTATTATCATATATTAACTCACACCTAATATTCTGTTTATTTCTATATATATTTAAACTTTTTTTACTCTCCATACTATTTCACCATCTCTCTAACTCCCTAGTCTTTATTAATAAATTTATTCTTTTATCCCATTCCTTACTACTATAACATTCAATAATCCTCTTAACACAATCATCCCATCTTTTGTACAAATATACTGATATAAATTCTTTATCCAAATCTTTTGCATACCGCATTACCTTTCTCACCCATCTTGTTACCTGCCCTTTACTCATAACCCAATTAAATACTATTTTAGCTATTCTTTTATTATCCATAAACTGCAATCTACCAAACATTTTCATTTTACTTTTTGCATCTCTCATATGAAAACTTGACCATCCCATTTCTCCTTGAATTGCCTCCCTTTCTGTTCATACTTCTGCATCCAATGCATGTCTTTCTACTTCCCTTTGAGCTTTTTCTAAATAATCTAATATCTTTTTACTAACATATAATGCATCATTACCATATGTTAACCCTGCTACTGCAACTCCTTTCCATATAATTCTAGCTACATCATATTTATTATATGAAAATACTGTTAATTTCTTTATCAATCCCTTTCTTTTCTTTGCTTCATTTATCAATTTTTTCTCCCATTCATCCAAATAATTTTTCTGATTACTTAAAATAATTCCCAAATAACTATATCTATTCACCACACTTAACTTAATATCTCCCAATAAAAATTCTACATCTTCTCTTTCCTCAGTATTAACCATCATTATATTTGATTTTTCTTCACTAAATTTAATCCCCATCTCTTTACCCACCCTTGCACATGTCCTCAACATAACTTCCATATCTTCTCTTTTTTCTGCACACAAAAATATATCATCCTCAAAAAAAAGACCTGACAAAATATATACTCCCTTACTACCTATTAACGGTATCTCTATCCCTCTTCCTAATCTTTCTATTGCTCTTTCCATTTCATTCAAATACAACACAAACAAAATAGGTGAAATAGGGCATCCTTGCCTTAGTCCCACACCATTTTTAACTTTAATTGATTCTATATTCTCTAATTGATATATATAATAATTATTTTCATATAATTTCTTAATAATATCTATTAAAGCTTCATCCATTCCCAAATTTGCTAAACTTATCCATAATCTATTTCTATTTACTCTATCATATGCCTTCTCTATATCTATAAAACTCATATATAACTGTTTATCTGCATTCCTACTCATATCCATAAGTTGTGTAACTACAAATAAACTATCTCCTATATGCCTATCTAATCTAAAACCTCCTTGCATTTCACCCACTACATTATTCCCTTCCATCCATTTTACAACTTTACTAGCCATCATATACGAGAAAACTTTATATAAAACTGATGTTACCGCTATCGGTCTATAATTATTCAACTTTCTTACCCTTTCCTTTAAATAATAACCTTACTCTTGTATTACTCCAACTACTTGGGAAAACTCTATTCTGTGCCATTTTATTAAAACAGGATAATAACTTTACTTTTGCCCTATATCCTAAATTCATTACCATCTCTGCTGCCCATCCATCTAAACCTCTTGCCTTCCCATTTTTCAATTTCTTCTCTACATCATTTAGTTCATTTTCTGAAAAGCTAATATTCCCATTACTATATTCTTTCATATTTTCTAACATTCTATCATTCACATCTAACATCTTTTCTATATTCATTACATAACTATTTAAGATTCTCTCTAAATCTTCTCTAGAACTACACTCAGTTCCCTCATCATTTAGTAATACTAACTCTCTCTCCCCTACATTTCTTCTTTTAATATAATTCCAAAATTTTTTACTTCCATCTCTTCCACTTTTATTAATATCCTCCAACAATTTACTATTCAATTTCATTCTCTCTCTATAAATATCTATTTTAGCCAACTTTTTCTTTTCCAAGTACTTTTCCCATTTAGCATTAATATCTTTTTCACTTTCCTTATTCTTAATAGCACACTTATATTCTCTACATGCTTCTTTCCTTTCTTTTACACTTTTACTAATTTTAATTTTTTTATTACTTTTATTCTTTTCAATATTCTCACCTAAAACCCTATTTGCAACTTTTTCTACTTCCTTACACCAATCCTTATACTCATCTCCAACCCACTCTTCCATTATTTCTTCAACTTGTATTTTATACTCTTCCAACTTATTCTTATCATTCACTCTCCATCCACATCTTTCACTATTATTTCTACTTTTATTTCTATTCTCCATCACATTACTAACCATTTCAATTACAATGAAATTATGATCACTAGTGCATACTTTTTCTTCATTATCAAATACCTTAATTTTCTGTATTTTATTTATTCCCTCTTTCTCTACCAATACATAATCTATTGTGTGAAATATATTATTTCTGGACCATGTGTATTGTCCCTCATAAATATTTAATAAATTTCCAATACTCAAATTCACTTTCTGACAAAAATTCTTCAAAAGCTGTCCATTTTTATTATCTACATCATCAATTTCTTCAATATGTCCATTCATATCCCCTATAACCATTATTCTCTTCCCCTTTTCTTTAAAACTTTGTATATCCTTAACTAAACATTCGTATATGTTACTATTCCACTCCAATATAATTTGACTATCTCCAGTAGCTATATAAACTATAGACACCGTCCATTCTTGTCTACCCAACCTTATTTCAAACCACAAGTGTTCTTGACATTTAACAATATTTAAATATTTTTTTGATATAACACCTATACCACCACCCCTTTTTTCTTTTTCTTTTCTATTTATACCCTGCCATACCAACTGTTCCAAAATAGGTTCTTCTTCTTCTCTTAAATGTGTTTCCACTACTGCTAATACCTCAAGCTCTTCATTTTCAATTGTTTTATTTAATTCCATCCACTTTTCTGGTTTCCTACCACCTTGCATATTCAAAAACCCAATTTTAACAATTTCTTCTTTCCTAACTACTCTTTTATAAATTCTTTTAATTCTTTCTTCTCCATTACATTTATAAATTACTTTCTTACCATTAATTTTACAAACCCATTCCTTCTCCATATCTATATTTATATCAAAATCAAATTCCTTTTGCTTACTTCTTATATTCCATCCATTCTTTTTAATAATATTACAATTTAAAAACCCACCCCCTTTTATAACTTTCCCGAAAAAAATTCTTTATAAATCAAACTCCCTAAAACTTCACTTCCTTGTTTTCCTAAATGCAACCCATCTTTACTATATAACTCTCTCTTTCCAATAAAACAATCCCACACATCCACAAACATAACATTATTTCTCTCACACAATTTTTTCAATCTCTCATTTATAGAACATGCCCTATCTAACAAATAACTCTTATCAAACCTTGGTAATAATCCAACTATTCCTACTCTTCCTTTAATCATAATCAAATTCCTAATCAAATCTACATACTCATCCATTATTCTCTCTGATGATTCTAATAAATTATTAGTCCCCACCATAACATATACATCTCTACTACATTGTTTTTTAACTTTATCAACGCTATGCCTAGTGGTGCCACCTGGTGTTGAATATTAATTTGTCTATTGTCCATTACAATATATATATATTGTTTGTTTAATAAAATAAATAAAACAAAAATAACTTACTACTATTGAATATGGATCCGAATCAAAAAGGATTATATTATAATTCAATCAGTGACAGAAATTTTTTTATAAACATGTTAGTCTGAATATAGTATATTATCTTTCTATTCAAGAAGGATAAGAGATCTAAATTTGTAACTAAAGGAGTAATTTGTCAAATTCTGATAACAAATATTTCATACTTCAAGACTTTTTTTTACATTAAATCCTGTTTCTCTGATACTCTTAAATTTTCTCTATTGTTTCAGTTATTGCAATAATAATTATTTCATTCTAAATGATAAAAATTATAATATGGTTCTTGTTAAAAAGTATAATCTTTAATTTATTACAATGGTATCATCTATGATAGGGGAGGGGTCCTCCTCTTTTTTCATGATGTAATTTATATTATTTATGGGTTTTTTTTATCTTATATGTGTTATATTAATTTTGATGCAATCTATAATTGATCTCTAGTACTTAGATTTGTACATCATTATTAATATTTTATAATAAGTCTAACATATTTAAAATAGTTTAAACTATAATTTTATTTGTAGTTAAATAAGAAAATAATTTGATTTTTTATAAATAAAAATATTTTCATTATATATGTGTATATAAAAGTATTACAAAATAATTTTTTTTATAATTTATTTTTGATGTATGTGTACATAGATGTGTATGTGTGTACAACATTATATGATATGCAAATCGATTTTATATATTTATTAAAAAAATCTCCATACTTTTAATGAGTTTGTTGAAAAGCAACAATATAATTAGAAACCCCAGTTGCAATTTTTTTTTCCTCATGTGTCATAGCATCAGCCGGGGAACGAACCCGTTAACCCGGGACAACTGCTTGTAAAGCGGCTGTCGCTGACCTCTCGACCACCAATGCTTGCAGAATCTCTAAGTTATAAAAAAAAAACATATTGACAAGTTAATGTTATAAATAATGAGACGCTACAGTTTCAAATACTTAGTTATCTTATTTTTTCCTTAAACTCAATTTATCAAAAACTATATATTTATGGTTTAGGTTTGAAACCTTAGCATGTCATATAAGTTTAAGTCATCAACTTAAATGAATAAACCATATTCAAACTGATGACTAAATAATTGTAATTTGACTACAGCAATAATCAAAATCTGTTAGATGGAATGTATGGATTGCATTGGCTGATTGATATTTTGATTTTGAAAATCAGTCCTTTAAATACATTCATGCAGCGTCATCTGTGCTATTTGTATACATATACACATATATTTATATATCATTTTATTTTCTACCAAAGACAAATGTGTATTTGTGCATTAATTAAAATTTATTTTCATTTGATAGTTCAAATACCAGATATCTGTAGATGGTACTGTGGCTACTTATCGGCTTCCCTATTTACTTGCTGGGAATAGTGTTGTTCTTAAACAAGACTCAAAATATTATGAACATTTTTATAAGCAGTTAACTCCTTGGGTTCACTATATTCCTTTCAAAAATAATCTCAGTGATTTATTGGAGAAACTGGAGTGGGCCAAAGCTAACGATAAAGAGGTATGTAATAAATTAAAAATAATTATTGTATATATTTTTAACAATGATTTTTATTTGTGTACATTGAGTTTGATCAGTTAGAACTTTTATTTCTATCACATGATGTTTGTTTTAATCTAAAGCTATTGTATATGAAATTTTAAATATGTAGTTGTTAATTTGTGATGTTAATCATAATTTCAGCATAAATATTTTACTTTAAACAAGAATCTCTCCTAAAATCATTAAATCTATCTTTAGTAGATTAATTAACTTTAAACTGAAGAGTCTAATACAGAGTATTTTAATTAAGCTATTAAAAAACAAGCAGTATTATTTATTTAGTTTATGAATTTCTTTTAAACATCTTAATTTATTAACAAAATATCATAAAGGAATCTTCAGGTTTTATTAGTGTTTTATTAAATCTTGCAATTGTGACATTATTGCCATAGATTCAACAGCCATTTGTGTGATTTATGGTTTGTATATAAGTCAGTGGATATCAAATTTCATTTATGGAACAAAGGTGAACAACAATCATGAATTGTCCTGAATTGTTGATAAGTCTCCAGCAATGATTAGTAAAATCAAATCCAGTTGAATTTACTGTTAAACTATCATTAGTGAATTGAATTTGCTATCTTCTAACATCGTCTCCCATAAGCATATAATGTTAATATATTAAATGGTGGAAAATAGGATTTTAGAGCACTTCTTAATTGCTTTCAATAAAGACTATATAAAATGAAAGTAATAAATAGAATTTTAGCATGAGCTGTGTAGATCTATTTATCTAATCTGGAATCTCATATTCATTGAACTTTTATTTATGCGTTTCATCTCATAGATTAATTTCACTATGTCTTTGAAGTAACTTTATTAAATAAAAGTGTAATTAGTGGGGATTTGAACTCAGACTTTCAAATTCCTTTTAGTCATCCTTTCCATCTTATACAACTGGTACACATGACCACATACATGTGAAAAAGATAAATGTGGTCATGTGTATCAGTTGTATAAGATGGAGTGAATGACTGAAGGGAGCTTGAAAGTCTGGGTTCAAATCCCCTTTAATTTCATTTATCTTAAATATATATATATATTATACTTGTATTTAAAATAACTGAAAGTGTAGTAAGTTCACAGATAAAATCATGTAATTCGTTTTTTAAAAAACCAGTTATGGAAAATCAACAACAGTGGAAGTAATTAAAACTTTATAATATATAATGTTTTAAAATTTGAGTTTTATGCTCATGATAGATTCACTATTAATTTAGCTGTGCATGTGATAATATAAACTACATGGGTGGGCTTAGTAATCATTTTAGAAGTTATTTATTGCACTTTTCTTTGAGGGTAGAGGGGATTTTATATAATTATTCTGAATTAGTACAGTAGTATAATATATGGCTTTCATGAGGCTTAAAAACGGTTGTAAAGGTTAATGGATTGGTAATACATGATTATTGTTAATAGTTGGTTATATTTAAAATAATGCTGCCAAAAACCTTTTAATTATTTGACTAAAAGCACATCACTAAAAATATGGTAATGAAATTTGGTGTTAGCTGAAATAAAACTATTTCTTATTAAGACTGTAAAGCAATTGAGCCTAGCAAATTCCTAATGTCCATTCCCACACTCCTGTTATTGTGGTATATAATTATATACATAGCAAATAAATATGGATGGATTGTTTACCTTGATGTTTGAGCCAATATCTGAGTTTATTGATGTTTTATCTGTGAATTTAGATCAAGAAATACCATGGTCTTAATTTTCAATTGTTTCAAATATTTTTTTTGATGACATGAATGAATGTATGATTGAATGATTTATTTGTATATATATATATTTACAATTATTGTTCTTATTGCATGGACAATGTAAAATTATCAGTCACTGCAGAAGTTGGTAGCAGAAACCAGATGTTGCTAAGAGTATTCTGATTGCACATCCAAGCTGCTATTCAATCCATACAACTGCAGATCAATTTTAACTGAAGAAAGATGGCACATATTGAACTGTCTAATATTAAATAGATATTTTTGTACCTTCTGAAGTTAGAAGACAAGATGAAGGGATAATTGATTTAAAATGTAGATATGTACATCACTACAAAGGCACAAATATTGTTCCATAAGTGGAATGCAATTTCTTATAAATAAAAAATGGAGGAACATCTTTGTGGAGATTGGTGAGATATTAGACAGAGTGACAAGATTAATTGTTTAGATTGATGGAAGGCAGCAAATTTGGATAATTTAGGTTTATGCTCCAACAAATTCTCCTTGCGATTAGTAAGTAGAGGGTTTTTGTATAGATGTACTAAATGTTTTTGATTAGATCAAATAGTATTTTAAAATTATGGTAATATGTTATTCTAAAAAAAGAAAATAATTAAAAAATGAAAATGTTATCAGTAAATTTTGTTATAGTGACCGAATTGAGCAGTGACACAGACTTGTGGAATTTGTATATTATGAATACTTTGAAAAAAATCTTAAATACAATTCAAAGCATCCAAATGAAGATACAGCAGAATTGGTTATATTTTGATTGACAGAAAATATTTATTCCAATATTGTAAAGAATATACTCAATACAGGAAGTGATCGTTGATTAGTGAGATGTAAAATTTATGCAAAACTACAGAGAATAAAATTATTAAGAAAGGTGGTATTAATAGTTAATAATCATAGCATTAAGAAATATTCCAATGAATTTAAATCAGAACATGCAAATTATCTTAACTGAAATCAATAAGAAGATAGCTGAGACTATATTAAGAACTGGAAGAAAGATATCTGGTACAAAAAAGTAATAATTTATCACTAAATTTCATACTAAGATAAGACATTCTATAAAATAAATAAGCAATATGAAAATTTGTAAAAATGATAAGAAGAATTGAATATGTGGAGTTTTGTAAAATGATATGAAAAAAAATTAATAATGATATAAGAAAATATAATTGTGAATTGGCGAGGAAATCTATAGAAAAGTATAAAAGTCCAAAAATATGGAATATTTTATATTAGGAGGTAAGTTGTTTCAATAATAAGAAGAAAATATAGAATTATTTCTAAATATAGGGGATTTGAACTCAGACTTTCAAACACCCACCAATTACCCACACTATCTCATACAACTGATACACTTGACCACACACATGTAGAAAATATAAATAATCACCAATATATGTATTTCATACTAAACCAGCACTCATCAGTTGGTCCAGATTATCATCTTCCACACTTATATATAATCAGTGCTTAGTTTATATTAAGATAGCAAATCTTCACAATTTAATGGCCAGGATTCAATCTACTCCAACCTCCAACTTTTCAGCTATCCATATCATTGAAAATGGTTGTTTCTAAAGAAAGAAAGAAATATGGTATCATAAAATATGTGGAAGAATTCTATAAAAAATTACATACTAATAAAAAAAATGCCAATAATTTTAAATGAAAAATATGCAATTAAATCTATGACAGGAAAAGCATTAGATAATGGTGGAATTTTTATTCATATTGTTAAAGAAGTAGGTGAAGAAATAGAAAAATTATTGGCAAAACTCTATGCAAATTGCATAAATGATGAAGATGTACCAAATCTTAGAAAAACTGCAGTAATAATACTGATATTTAAGAAAGATGATAATCATTACCAAGATGATTATAATTTAAATCAACCAAAAGAGAAAGCTGAATTTAAAAGTGGTTTTAGCCCAGTGAATCTCACTCAAAGAATTGAGAGAACTCGTATGAAGAATCAGTAAATATGAGTTGCCATTATGTTCTAGATTTATAGATTATGAAAAGACAATACATTCAATAAGCATTTTCACAGATATTAAAGCTTTGGATCATCAAGCTGAGGACCCAGGATATGGTCATGCTCTAAAGAATATTTGCTTACATGCAATAGCAGTTATTGAATTACCTAGTGACACTGACAAAATTAAAACTGAAATGAGTTCACAACAGAGTGATTCTATATCTCCATGACTATTTGTATCAAGTTTACAATAAGTAATTTGTAGTTAAGAGTAAAAATAAATGATTATAAGTCATCTAAATTTTACAGATGATATGGTCATTTTGCAAATAATTTTTCAAATCTTCAAGAAAAGTTGAAAAAATATCAGAAGGAAGAAAGTAGGAATAAAGATAGATACTAAATAGACTAAAGTGACAATCCAAGATTGATAATAATGAATTAGATGAAGTTAATAACCACAAATACTTTGGTCAAATTATTAATACAGATGAGAACTTAATTAGTGAAGTTAATCAAAAAATTTAACTTGAATGAAAAACTTTTGTCAGAAGCAACTAAATATTAAAAATGTATATGCCTGTGGGTTAATATGACTTACCAGTTTTTACTTAAGAACAGTTAATAAGAGAGCATTACAGAGATTTGAAACCATTCAATAAAGTATCGAAAGATATATGTTAAGAGTAACAAAAATAGATTGAAAATGAAATCATGGATGAGAGCACAAATGGATATCATTGAAATGGAACTGGAGAGAAGAAATGGGTAGTTGAAGCTTTAAATTGAAATTGTATAAAACCTAGAAAGAGATATGTGAGATAAATGAATGAAATAAAGAAGTTTACTGGGATATTGTTGGGGGGGGGGGGGTGTTATAAAAACATGACTACAAAGTCTTAGATTTATTTGTATTTGCGATGCTGCTTATGAATTAGTGTTAAAATATGATTTTCTTTTACAGTAATTGTTTTTATTCATTTTACTTAATAATTCTTATATTGCAGTTAATTATTTTTTAATAGCATAAAAATTATTTGGCAGAAATATGATCAAAGAATAAATCTCTGTTTGTTAAATATATACACAAAAATCCACAAAACATATATACATCCATATATCACAGGCTGATTCAAAGTGTGTTTATATTTTGAAATTCTCTTGTTTTATTTTCAGTCATTTCCTTCTAATGAAAGCAAATAATATTATAATTTTGTAATTTCTCTATGAGATGTAAGATTATCAGTTAAAGTTAAAATTCATATTTTGTGCAACAATTTGTTAGCAACAAACCACTTTGAGTTTACAACACCAATGCAATTATTTCCAAAAACTTTCAGCCAATATCTGTTATTTGTATCAACACGTGCATTAAAGTCTCTAAGAATAATAATTTGATCTTTTAATGATATTTCTGTAATAACACTGTTTGGTAAAGAATAAATGCTTTCTTTCTGTGAATTTTTAATGTTGGAGCATAGGCACTAACAAAATGAGCATGGCTGTCATTGCACAAATCAAATGTTAGTAACATTAGTTTTACATGAATACATCAGAGAATCCCAAGTCTGAAGATGCCAAATTATACTTTATAACAAATTCAGCATCATATATTCTCCTTTCACTAATTCAGCTGCCTTCTAAAAAAAAAAACTTGCAGTTATTTATCTATCTTATTAGCCTTTTTTTTCTCAAGAAGATACATTTCACTAAATACAACTATAGCGATCTTAATTCTTGACAGATCCTCAGCCATTAATGCTATTTTATTTTCAGGTAAATGAAGAGTTTGTATCAAGTAAAATTCACACATTCTGTGTACCTATATTCAGGAAAAAATTAAATAATACTTTTAATATTACCACTGTGCTGCTTCTATTACTGACATTTTTATTATTTTTGTTTAGATAAGTAATCTAATATGCTGAGATAGGCTACTTTTATATCGTATTTTGTAGCTTCCTTAGGCAAATGAATTTTTAAGTAGCACAAACTAAATATACAATCTTGTCCATCTGAAATTCCTGTCTCAAATTCAAGTATAATTTGATTTATTAATAGTTGTACTATCTCAAGAAAAGGTTACAACTAAAATATGACACTCTAAATCTTTGCCTTTCATTGCTTTTTTATTTAATTTTTTTGAGGACTTACACTAAAAAATGACATAAATAAAAAAGGATATTGGAATCAGAATTGCAGCATGTATAATTAAAGGATGGAAAGGTAGTTATACAAACACTTATTTTTTTTATCACAGTTAGGATAAGAAGGCGATTGATGGTGTGAGAGGTTCAGGATAGCTAGATCTATAATATCTTATGTGATTGAAAAAGGCAAAGAGGAGGCAGAAAAGTCTGTTTGAATCAAGAGCAGTATCTAGTCTTTGACAAACCACCATCCTATCCTATAAGGTAACAAAAGATCAGACACTGCTTATAACAGTTAACCCTCATATTTGAAGATCTTTTCACTAGTATTTAAAGTTTATATAGAAAATTTGACTTTTTAATATCTCTTAATCAAATGTTTTTCATCAACTGAGTAAATTTATTTATTGCAAACTTGTGATTTGAGGAAGATTGCAAATGAAGATCTCATATTTATTAAACTTTTAAAATTGCAATTCTTCCAGAGCCCATTGTGAACTGAACACCATAACCAATAATGCAACATGTAATTATAATGATATGGCATAGATTGATGTATGTGTAAATATCAAAGATTATTGTGATGAAAACTTCCTGTATTTATTTTATTTTTTTTGGTATTTAATGTAAATATTGAAAGAAATGCAATAAATTATTTACAGAGATAACTTATGACACTTTCTAACCCTTTTTACACGATTAATAATTATTTTGTAACAAAATTAAATTCTTGAAACATTTCAACTCTGTTGAAAGTTAATCAATCTTTTGAAGATTGATTTATATACATATATTTAGTGAGATTTAAAATATGATGATGATGATTCAAAACAGTTAAGTTTTTAATAATTTAGTAAAAAGTTATTGGTTTATTATTCGGGAGTTATCCTGAAGCAACAGAAATAGCAGAAGTGAGTTTTGCCATATGGTACTACACTAGACAATAATTTAATAATAAATTTTTTAAAAAAAGTACTGAGAATTATATATTGAATTATTTCCATAATCTAATACTAAATATTAAAAACTTTTAGAAAAGTTTCAAGTGGTATTATTCTCCTTTTTCTTAAGGTGTTGCTGGCCTGACTACTGACAGTACTAGCATGGTAATCGAACCTGAATCTTTAAATTCATAAAAATGGAATTTAAAGGTGGTATCCTAATAAACTGGGCTATTCTGCCAAAGTTCAGTTGGTTAGAATGTTAACTTAAAATTCAATTTTTACTCTTTGATAGCTTCAGGTTTGATTCTACTGTCGATACTATCACTGGTTGAGCCAGCAATACCTAAAGAAGAGAAGAGATTAATATCACACAAAACATTGTGTTATATACTAAATCTGTGTCCTATTCCTAACAGTTGAATATTTGGAAAGTTCAAATAAAGTTTTAAATGTTTCTAGGTAGTCAATATTTAATATTAGATGGTATAATAGTGTAATATATAACCAATACTGAAATGTTATCATCACAAACCTTCAGTCAAATTAACAATTTTACTTATAAATTATTGAAAAGTCTATGTTGTAGATATTCATAAATATAAAATTCATATTGAAGCTACTAAAACTATTTTTAAACAGGCAAAAACTCACTATATGTATGGCCACATTGCAAGTTAGAGTAATCAAATGGATTCTGGCATCCATTGATTATTCTAGCTTGCAGTGTGGCAATACATATAGTGAGTTTTTGCCTGTTTTAATAACAGTTATAAACAAACATAAGAAAAGGTGATCGTGGGATGTTTAATGGCTTAAAACTATTTTTATTTTATTTTTGTACTGTTATTACATAACTTTAAATTTTTTTTTATGTTTATGTATATGAAAGAAGTCATTTTTGATAGTCGAGTTAAACTTTTTTGCAATCTCAATTTGCATATAAAATTTAATTTAGAAAAGATTATTATGTAAGATGGAATCAAAAAGAAAGTGAAAGTATTTGTGGTTAGTTTCTGTTAAAGAATCTAATTTAAATTAAAGAAAAGTTGAGATTTTATAACTTTTTCTAGTGTAGTCTGGAGTGCAGTTTATATGACAGATTTTGATGGGGTATGTTCTGCTTTTGTATGCAATTCCATTTATTTAAGGTTATGAAGTGTAAATATTTTACTGGTCGGACAACAATTGGTTCACATCTCCCATTCTCAACTTAAGATCATACACTGTAGATGTTTTTAATCTCTAAAGATTAATTTCTGCACTCTCGTCATGCTCTAATGACACTCAAAACTTCATCTCTCAGCCGTATTTTGGCAGATTTTCTTTCACTTTATCCTTTTTTTTTTTAAAAAAAATTCCGTACTGTAATGAAAAAGTAAGATAATTTTTTTATATACATATATGTGTTTGTTCTTAGTAAAATTGGGAAGAACTGTTGAGTTACAATGACATTTTTCATACTTCTGTCAAACTAAAGTCGCTGTAAATAGTTCTCCTAGATGTGCACCATTAAAGCTCGAGAATTGATTACTGAAATTATAAAAAAAAAAAAAAAGCAAGAGGTGAAGTCCCTTGATATTGCTTAAATAGGAACTGCAATATTTTAATTTTCGGTTTTACTTTCCTTTTTTGTTTTCATTTTATTGTCTTTTTTATTTAAGCTGTGATTTAAATCCAGTAATAAAATTCAAGAGCTTTTATACATAGTAGTTATAAATTATTAAATTTTAAAGATTTTTTAATGTATTTTGCATTTTTTCAAGTTTTATAAACATACTTCCACATGTATTTTTATATTGGACTATTTCCATCATCTAATATGTGTGTTGAATGTCTTTAGAAAGGTTTAATTTTAGTTAAATATTCCAATTGCATTCAACTGTTAGTAATATCACAGCAAACAGGTTAGTATATGCACCAACTGTTAGTAATATGACAGCAAACAGGTTAGTATATGCACAACGTTTCGAGAGGTATTTTTCTCCCCTCTTCTTTGGGTGTTGCTGGCCTGACTAGTGACAGTACTAGCATGGAAATGAACCTGGACCCTTAGATTCTTGAATATTGAATTTTATGATAATGTTCTAACCAACTGAGCCATCCTGACGAAGACAGCAGTTGGTAGAAATTTAATAGATTTATCTATGAGGTTCCTTCTAATTTCTCCACATTTTTCCTAAGAGCAAAATTGATTAGTGGTTTCCGTACATTATGAATTGCCACACTAGATTTATTTATAATTATTCACCATTGTAATGTGGGCATCTTCTTTGAATTTTCTTCTTTGTACCTTTTCCTTTCTATCAAATACTTGTGTATTTTCCCTATTGAACATATCTCTTCTAATCATCAGTTTGTGTTCTTGCACATGGCTTGCCAGTATACATTTTTCCACAGTTATATAGTATTTCATATATGCAATTTTTGTTTTTCAGCAATTCATGTTTAAGTTTTGTAGATATTAGAATTCATTGTAGTGTGTATGGCTCTAGAAAACTGTTCTGTTATACTAATTGCAAACCTTTCTTAATTTGTCTGCTATTTTTTGCATGTATGGGTACACTACAGTATCAATAGTTTTTTCTTTTGATAATTATTTTTGTTGTCTATTTAAGATTTTCTCAGCTGCCTTAAATAGTTAACAAAAGAACCATCAAAAGAGAAAAAACAATTACTGGTACTGTAGTGTATCTATATGTACCAAAAATAGACAATTTTAAAATAATCTGCAATCAGTATAACATCAGAACAGTTATCCAGTGCCATATCACATTATGAGGAATCCTAACATCTACAAAACCTAAAATTGATATGCTGAAAAGCAAAAATTGCATCTATGAAATACCCTGTTAATGTGGAAGAATGTATATTGGTGAAACTATGCGACTCATTGAAAAACAATTGCAAGAGCACAATCTGATGATTATAAGCAAGAAAACAGGTATATCCAAGATAGCAAACCATGTATGTACTAATGAAGATATGTTCAATTGGGAAAATACAAAAATATTGAATAGAGAGGAAAAGGTAGAAAGAAGCAAATTCAAAGAAGCTGCTCACCTGGCAATGGTGAATAATCCACCAAGTCAAACTAGTGTGACTATAATGGATGGAAACAACTAATCAAATTTGCTCTTAGGAAAAGTAGAAAAATCTGGAGGAACCTCATAGATAAATATATGAAATTTCTACTGACTGTTGGTTAGAGCATTACCTTAAAATTCAATATTGAAGAATCTAATAGTCCAGATTCAATTCCTTTGCTAGTACTGTCACTAGTCAGGCCAGCAACACCTGAAGAAGAGAGAAGAAGAATACTTCTTGAAACATTGAGCATATACTAACTTGTGTGCTATTTACTAACAGTTGAAGGCAAATGAAAATTTTAATAAAGTTAAATTTTTCTAAAGACTTTCACTACTTAATTATTAGATGATGAAAATAGTTCAGTATATAAATACAACTAAAATACCATAATCGCAAACCTTCAGGAAAATACCATAGCACTCAACTTTAAACAGGCAGAAAAACGGGGAAAAAATTTTTTTTCAATTGTGTTGCTAATTCCGACAAACTTCTATAATAATAAAGTTATCAAATCTTATAATGTAATTAATTTTTTGAACATCCTGATGAAATAATCATATGTATTTATGCTTAATTAAATGTCATTGTTTATATGTAAATAAATTTAACATGTATGTTGGTAAAAGATAAAACTGCCTTAAATATCTTGCTCGGGCCAACCTTTCTTTAGTATACATTCACAGGGAAATAGTTAATAAGAGTAAGAAACTATTATTTACCAAGCTAATTAAGTACTGATTTCTAAGGCTTATTATGGAGGTTTTTTTCTCATATTATTTTATTCTGTGTTGTCAAGCATTGGTAGCAGAGAGGTCGGTGCAGCTGCCTTGCAAGCAAGCAGTTGCTTGCAGACAGTTGTCACATATCACAGCAGTTTTTATATAATTCAGATGCCTTAAAGTTTAAATATCATGACTGCGTTTGGTAAAAGATATCAAGAAAGAACATTTAATTGAACAGAAAGATGGACATAAGTCTTATTGAAAGAACAGATTATCAAATAAAATCAAACTGCATATATTCATTCTACAATTTGATTTGGTAACTTCCATTCTTTGAACTTCTGCTTGTATTCATAAAAGGCTAAGATATCAAAAAATAGCATTTTATATGTAGTTATTCTCCAGTATTAGTTTTGAAACAGTTCAGAGAAAGAAAGAATTGATTCCTTATTGGATGATGTGTTATTGTATCATTACTATTAGAAGATCAACATACTGATATGAACAGTAAATTATGACCTAAGATTTTTATTAATATTTTTTTTTATTTTTCACCTGCTGCAAACTATTGATTGTTTCTATTTTTGATAATGGAAACAAAAAATGTACACATTGAAATAATAATATTGGTTCTGTGAATTTAATTCTTCTATTATTCAATTTTTTTGGTTTCATAACAAATAAATTGGCTGTCAAAAACAACATGTTTACACCAAAAAAATCAATATAAAGGAATTGGATGCATTTATAAAACGTAGAAGTTAGTCATATTCAAAGGATTTGTAGGTATAACACCTACATATAAATTATTGTATGCTTCTTATGTTCATGTGCTTTAGATTAAAATGATATGGACATTTAAAAATGGATCCTATTCTAAGCATAGCAGTAGGAAATCCCTTCCTTGTAAATTGGAAACATATGTCATTCTTCGATCAAATTATAAAAGGAATATGTTCCTTTATAAGCAATGATAATATCTAAAATCAGAACTTCAATGACTGACGCAAAATCTTAAGAATTAGTAGTGAATTAAAACTGCAATCATTTGTTGTTCATAATCACTTTTAGATGTTTATTTGTCATTCTAAAATTAACAAAAATCTAAAAAATAATATATTAAATAAGTGTTATTTTTTTATAATAATGATAACATTAACAGTTGCTATAACATATTGATCACCTTTTGTATAATAATATAAGGATTCAATTGTTTCTTTTAATGGTTTATCCATCTTATTATCTCATTCAGATTGAGACAAACAATATCTACCTTTATGAAGTTAAAATAGACCTTTGTAATCTTAACAATGGAAATACTGTAGATCCTGATGGATTGTGTTGGGAAGTTTGAAGTCATGATATGTTATCTATAGAATTATTAGAATTTTGGGAATATTTTTACCCATAAAAGTTAGCCACCTGATGCTGCAGATGCATCTATTGTTTCTTTTTTATAAAAATAAAGAGGACAGAAAAAATGAATTATTAAGGAATATTATTAACATTACATCAAAAATGTTTTCAGGGATTTTACTGAGTAGAATTTAAGTATGATTTTAGTCAATCAAGAAGCATTAATAGTTCTATGATGATTTGATTGCCAGAAAAATTCCAAGGAAAAAATCTGAACGTCTATATCATTTTTATCAATTTAGTCAAGGCATTTTACTACTTTAATTGGGAAAGTTTGCAGCATTTGAAAATAACTGTGCTAGAAGTTTTTTTTAGAGATGAGCAATAACTCCAGCTTTGTTTTACATTTTTTTGACATTGGAGCTTGGTTTTTTACAAATATTATTTTATTGTTAACTTTAACATGATTTTTATGATAATCAGTCTTCATTTATATTATAAATATTTGTATCAAAAACTCTTAAAAAAGTGCAAAATTTATTGCTTTTATTGTGAGGGTGTCATAAAAATTGAATGCAATTGAGAGTAACAATGAGTAAAGTGTTAAAATAGTTTCACAAAAAATTATTTATTAGAACAGGCAAAACTCTCTATACATATTGCCATTCAATGCAAGCCAGAGTAATCAATGGATGCCAGAAGGCTTGTGCATCAAATTCCCATCTAGTGCCTACTCACCCAATATCCCCAGACTAGTTTCTGGTTTGTGGCCTTCATCAATAAGGAGCCTTGGATCTGAGAGCACTGCACCTAGATCTTAGGATCAAATACAACCCTCCAGCAGCTCATATCCAAGGCTCCTCACTGACAAAGGCCACAAGCTAGAAGCTTGTCTGGGGATATTGGATGAGTAGGCACTAGATGGGGATTTTATGCACAAGCCTTCTGGCATCCATTGATTACTCTGGCTTGCATTGAATGGCAATACGTATAGAGAGTTTTGCCTGTTTTAATAACAATTATAAGTAAGCATAAGAAAAGGTGATCATGTGATGTTTATTGTCTTAAAAAAAATAGTTGCAAAAGTTGAAAGATGTCATTGGTGTATATCAAATTAACTGATCAAAAAAATTAGCATGGCATATATGTGGGCATGTTTGTTGTACAAATTAGTTTGAATAATCATCACAAAACTCATCTTTAGCATTATATTCTTATTTATTTACTAATAGTTGTTACACTGCCTGGTTTTGTCACTGGTAGAATAGCAGTCTGGAGTCCATGGATTGCATCTAGATCCGAGCAATATAGCCTTACTGGTATCTACTAATGAATGATTGGTAATTGCTTACCCAACATTTTTCTTTCCATTATTGAGTTGCATAGGGGCAATAGAAAAGCATAAATTATTATAGGTTTAATATTTGAATTGCATTATTAGCACAATGATCAAATTTGTTCATTCTCATCTCTTGGCATTTGATTTATCAACAGAATATAGATGCAAGAGATAGCTTTATTGTAATGTGGATTATTTAAAGTTTTTGTCTGTTTATATTTGTACATAATTATGTCTAATAGATAGACATTGTTGTGATTACATTTTTGTACTGATCAATTTAATAAATTTTATTTGCTTTCACATGTTATGAAAACTTCGTTCAGTAAGTTTTAAAAATATTGAGTCACTTATAATTATTATCCCACTATTTCAGATTTTATTTAAAATCTGCCTCTAGCAAACCATCATTTTGTTTACAAGAGATAACCACCAAATGAAATAGAACAGTCTTACTCTCAAGTCCCACTTTTCTATTGCTTTTCTTCGCCATAGTTTTAAAATTCTGGTCACTATGGACTTCAGTCAGAGATAAATAATAAATAATTTTAATGGCCTCTTCTTGTGCAATTCTGTTAAAAGTTTTATGTGGCTGGATGCGCTATCTAGAACAATTTTTAAAGTTTATTTATTTTTACTTTCTAGTTGGTCTTGTAGAATGACTTAAAAGTTAAACTTTTTAAAAATAGATTTGAGTAACTTCAGTCTTTTCATAGCCATTAAAGGGTGTAATAGTCTTTTTTCAAATAGTTCAGAAACAGTTTTAGGATTATGTGTGCCTCCTTAAATTTTTGACTTAAATTAGGACTGGTGTGTTTTTATAGAATACAAATTGCGTTTAAATATAATTGTCTTTTATCTTTTCTGATTTGAAACAAGCTGCTATTTTAAGAATCAATGCCAGATGATTTATTTAATTATAAATCTATTAAGTAAAAAATTATATTTTTAGGTTGAGCTTTTATAATTTAATCATGTATTCATAAATGCTATTCGTTAGTATGTGCGCATATATATATATGCACTTAAATTTCGACAACATAAAATATCACTTAAAGTGACCGAAATTTTAACCCCTCCTTCCCCAGATACAAATATTGAAATAAACTATATTATTGCATTTAACACAGAATATTTTAAGATGAAATTTCAGTTAATACTACTATTAGTAAATATTAAATGGTGACCTATATAAAATAGCATAGGTCAACATATATGCTACTTAGATTTGTAATCTTTTACCAAAAAATAATATCGTTAATACAAAATTAGCTGCAATCTTAATAAATGATTAATGATAAAAGAATTTATGTTTATCAAAAATGTACTAAGTCGAGGTTGGGAGTGAAGCAAGTTTGGCGGTTGTAAATAAAGATGTGACAATTCGCCATAGATAAATACTCTTCATGTAATAAAGATCTGGTGACCTGGGCCAACTGATGAGTGTTGATTTAGCATGAAATGCATCTTGGGGGTCATTTGTTTTTTATTGTATCTTTATTTATATGAAGAATAAAAAAGAAAGAGGAAATACGGATATTATTAAAATTAATGAAGCAAGAAAATGTTTCCAGTTTCTCTTTATAATTGGATGACGTTTAAGGTTTTATGAAATATTTTTGATAACATACAGCATAATTTCTTTTTCCAATCATATCATATCTGACCCTGCCTTCAGAAGTGGACTATTCCAGATTCCTTACCTGATTGGCTAGCACCCAATTGCTATCCAATGGGATTAAAACCTTCACTGGGGTTCGCGCACCGAATCCGTGTTTCCAGTAAGGTAGGGGATCTGCCTTTAAATAGTCAGCTTTTTGGAGGCAAGGCAGAGAGCAATTACTTCTGTTAACCTGAACGACAGAACATGCTCTCCATTAAACCTTCTACCATCAGCAAAGGTATTTATCAGTACATTATCGTGATGTCCACGCAGTGAAGCAAGTCCAACTACGGACTGGAAACTGCTACGTCCGAATTAGAGCCGACTCGAGGCAAGCTAGCTACATAGCTGGAAGAGTCTTACCAGAACTCATGAAGCAAGCTAATCATTAGCTGGAAGTGAGTTCCATTCTCCGCACAACTATCTCAGCAGTGAAGTCTATCAACTGTATTTGTTCATTTGTTAACTAACATGTGTATATATTTTGTACTAATAAATTTTACATATTAATTGCTGAATAGTTGTTTTTTTGTATCTGTTGGTTTGAAAACGAACCTTCAAGCCTAACCAAAACACAACAGATTTACTCATATTTGGTGCACGAACCCCAGTGAAGGTTTTAATTCCATTGGATAGCAACTGGGTGCTAGCCAATCAGGTAAGGAATCTGGAATAGTCCACTTCTGAAGGCAGGATCAGATATGAGAAATCATCTATCAAAAGTGTGTTAATTACATTACATCTAATTTCAAACTTTTTTTTGCACTAGTTTATTGCAGTGAAATGCATAAAACCATTGTTTTACATGGTTAAATAAGTGGCGGACTCTGGAGTTCAAGATCGATGAATAGTAGTTCCGGCTGTCACTTCTGGTCATTGAACTTTTTATGAATTACCAAGCAATAAACTATTTTAATTATTTTTATAACAGAATATTGATAAGTTAATGTTTATTTCAAATCTAAAAAAAAAATATTTACGTGTGCATGTATAAGAAATAACTTTTTAAAAAACGAATCATCTTTGATTTATAATTTCATTTTATTACTTAAATATAAGGGTAGACATTGCAATTTACTGAAAAATGTTTCAAACAAAAGTTGTGTTTTTTAATTTTATATAACTTTTATCAAAATAAGTTTTTCATAAAATTTATGCTTAATGACTTTATCATTTGTCAATTTAGTTATCAATAAACCGGGAATTAAATTGCATCAAATGGTTTGTTCATGCATTAATTAATATATATACTCTGTAATAACTGAAACACACAAGCTTATTATATACCTGTGTCTATATATGTAATATATAGGGTATATGAGCATTCCATCATCAGATTTTCAATTGGATGGACAGTTGAAGAGTTGGAGTGTGGAGTACATTGAAGCCTGTCATTAAAGTAGGAGGATTTGCTATCTTAATATATATCTGAGCACTTGTAGCATATATGTGTAGAGATGGTAATCTGGACCAACTGATGATTGCTGGTTTAGCATGAAATACAATATTGGTGATTATTTATCTTTTCAACATATATGTGTTCAAGTGTATCAGTGTTATGAGATGGTGTGGAGAGTGGTGGGTCATGTGAAAGTATGTGTTCATATACCCTGTATATTATATATATATATATGACAATAGATGGCATTCTACCAAAAACACCATCAAGCGTAAGTTTGTTTACATAAACGTCAGAGCAAGCATTCACTATCTCTAACTTTAGTTCCACCTTCAGATCATGATTTCAAGCTATTTGCTATCTGGCTTTCTATGCTGAGTTTGAAGACATTACTTGTCTAAAAGATTCATGCTTGCAAGCTTTCATGCTTGCAAGCTGAATAGAAACTGTTTCATAAACGCTCAGAGTTTGTGTTTAGATCTATTTTCTTATTCATGTCCTTCACTGATGATAGCAAATAGCTTGAAATCATGATCTGAAGGTGGAACTAAAGTTAGAGATAGTGAATGCTTGCTCTGATGTTTATGTAAACAAACTTACGCTTGATGGTGTTTTTGGTAGAACACCATCTATTGTCATAAATACAAGCGTTAGCAAGTTTTAACTTGTGTTTTTTTGTTTTTCATAAATGTACCTTTGAGGTCTTTCTTGCAATGATATATATTGCAGAGGCTTCTACTATGTGGTGATGCTGAACAGATATCAGACCCATGTAGCTATCTAGCTTGCTATGCTGATTTGAAGACATTACGTGTCTAAAAGATTCACGCTTGCAAGCTGAATAGAAACTGTTTCATAAACGCTCAGAGTTTGTGTTTAGATCTATTTTCTTATTCCTGTCCTTCACTGACGATAGCAAATAGCTTGAAATCATGATCTGAAGGTGGAACTAATGTTAGAGATAGTGAATGCTTGCTCTGACGTTTATATAAACAAACTTACGCTTGATGGTGTTTTTGGTAGAACGCCATCTATTGTCATAAATACAAGCATTAGCAAGTTTTAACTTGTGTTTTTTTTTTGTTTTTCATATATATATACTCTGTAACAAATTATAAATAGAAATATTATGGTGCCAGATATTATAGTAACACTCAGCTTTTTCTATTTTAATAAACTAATTATAACATATACATTAAAACATCATGAGGGTGATGACCATTACAAAGTCATAGTGTGTTTATGAAAGTCTAAAACTTTTCACTGTGGATATGCAACTGTTAGCTAACAGAATACCAAATATTTACAAGTCACAGTTTGGAATTATCACGTTAACATTTGTCATAGTTTTAGCATTAAATGAAATTTTGCTGGTTTATTTTTTAAAAGTTTATCACTTGCAATCAAGTTGTCATGTCTCAATCTATTATTAAATCATTTGAACTCTGACAATTTTCTGTTTTTAAACACAACTGATCTTTAATTACAACTTAAATATTAGTTTACTTTTAAATTTTAAATAACTATTTTCTTTGTATGGTTTAATATGCATTTAAAAAATCGAACATTGAACAAATAACTCTCTATTGAAAAATTTTATTTAAGTTATGAAAATATATATGTCTAAAAATTATTTCTCTATCTTCCTTCTCTTTACATTCAATCAATAATTGAATTTTGGATGATTTTATACCATCAAGAGGAAAAAAAATTACATTTATTAGTTAATGAGATATTATTTTATATAGCGCTATGTTTTTTATGTAATAGTCATATTAGCGATTAAACCAAAGCACATGCGCTTTATCTTTAAAGTGCACATGCATTGGCTTAATCGTTAATATTACTATTTATTAGTTAAATAAATGTTTACTAATTACAAACTAGATTAATTTCAGGACATGGGTTATATTTATTGTTTAAATTTATTCAAAATTTTATTAGGAAGAGCATGATATTTTATATTCCCTTTATAAAAATGTTCAAGTATAATATGTTTGTATTTTCAGGAAGAGTATTCAAAGACAATATATATTTATATATCTGTAGAAACTAAACAATGGTTTCCTTTTTATTATTACTTAAGATTCGCCCATACAAAAGCGTTTGGGTTCGAAAAGATAGATGGCCATTCTATCTTTTCCAAAGACTTTATCATGTGGTTGTTGAAGTGTTAGTATTCATTCATTTTATATTTAAAATCCAAAGCACATGTGCAACAGTTTAATGCTGTTTAAAATATTATTATTACTTTTTTAAAAAATGCAATAGCTTTTTAATGTTTAAAAAAGATAAACATTTCTGAAAACTTCATAACTACCATAAATATTTACTTCTAAATGATAAATATATTATTAAGTCATTCTCTGAGCATGCATGCTTTAACAAAATAATTCTAAATGAGATATTCTTAAGTGGGATATATACAGATCTGCTTGAATAATTAAGGTGTTTTCAGTTTAAGACTCATAGTTTTGTAGTTAAATGGAGATAAAGGTGGCTGCTGTAGAGTTTCTTTAGATCCTAAGGTCTAGGTGCAGTGCACTCAGATCCAAGGCTCCTCACTGACGAAGGCCACAAGCTAGTCTGGGGATATTGGATGAATAGGCACTAGATGGGGATTCCATTGATTACTCTAGCTTGCTGTGTGTGGCAATACGTATAGTGAGTTTTGCCTGCTTTAATAGTAATAACTTTTCTTATGCAATTGTAAATTCAACTTTTGAGCACTTGGATGCTATTATAAGACAAGCTTATCATAAATGCATTTCAAATCAAGCTTATAGCTTTCAAAGACTAGTTATTGCTCTGAATATGAGCCATAAGTACTCTTTAAATGTGCAAAGCTTGATTCAAAATGCATTTATGATAAGCTTTTCTTACAATAGCATCCAAGAACTCAACAGTTGAATTGAATAATAGAGATAAATAATAAAACCACATTAGAATCTTACCCCAGCCAAAGACTTCTCCAGTTTTTATTCCCAGAGGAATAGTGATGAAAATATCATTCCCATGTCTGTTGACTTCCAATCAATTAAAGGATCTTTTTTTGTTTTGTTTACTTTTTAAATGAGATTGACTGGATACCCAATTAGTGAACAATAATGTTGTGGTTAGTTAGGTTACTTATTATCTAGCTACCAGTGAAATAGATTTTAAACATGCATGGAAAACAATTACCATTAAAAAATTTCAAGTTTACTCAGATTCAAACCCTCTGGTTATATGTATGACAGGCAGATTTACAATCAATCCATTAATAAATCCTTATAGATATATTCTATTCCAGTTTCATGATAGCTTGTAGTCCATATCTAATAAGTCAAAAATTAGTGATACTATTTCTATTAAGTATTGTTACATCTTATCAATTTGTTTAAATGTAAAGATTTTAATTTTATTATTATTATTTTTTTATTTTTTTTTTTATTATTATTTGAATGTTATAAATAATATTAAAAAAGTGTTGAAAATTTGTATATAAGAAATTTTTTTTAGAATTAAATAAGGTGTATATAAAGAAGTTTTTTTTTCGGTTCATCACTAAGGTTTTCAGCCTTTTTAAAATATTAAATGTAAAGAATAAAACTGTTTATAGATCTAGCATTCAAATATAATTATATATATATATAAAAACATGACTACAATTTCTTAGATTTATTTGTGCCAGTTGTGTTGCTATTAATTACTCATAAATGTATTTAATAGCCTTCACACACCCACACATTCTTTTTTTAAAAATCATGTGAATAAAAATATAATAAAAGATAAATGCTCCCCAAGATGCATTTCATGCTGAACCAGTATTCATTAATTGGCCCAGATCACTATCTCTCATATACATCTTTATCATATGTATAGTATAAATAGTACATTGTTAATTTTGATTTACAAATGGTGAATTTATTCCATCCATAGTTTTGAACCATCCACTTTAAATAAATACAATAATGACTATCATTAATCATTTAATAAACTAGAAATTGTCTCTAGCCTAAATATAAACTTAAAATCTCAGTTAAAGAATAACATATCTGATTTTTTTAATTAAACATGCTCACACATGGAGCTTATTCACATTTCTCTTTCCCATGTATAATAACTTTTATAGATTAAACCACTAAACATCACATGATCGCCATTCTTTATGCTTATACAAGCTGTTTACACAGAGGCTAGGTGCAGTGCTCTCAGATCCAAGGTTTCTCACTGATGAAAGCCACAAGTTAGAAACTAGTCTGGGGATATTGCATGAGTAGATACTAGATAAGGATTTTATGCACAAACCTTTCTGCATCCACTGATTACTCTGGCTTGCACTGAGTGGCACTACTGTAAGGAGAGTTTTATCTCTGTGTAAACTTTTATAAATGTATTATATAACCTCCACATCGCAACATATTCTTTTGAAATCCTGTGAATAAAGATTCAATAAAAGGCAAATGACCTCCAAGATGCATTTTCTGCTAAATCACCATTTCCTATACTAGTCACTAAATCAATAAACTCACAAATTTTAAAGTATTATTTTATTTTGCAATCATTTTTTACTGCATGAATTATATTTCAGCCATTTTATTTAGCAATTTCTATATTGGGATTAGTTATTTTGTAATAGTATATAATTCTTAGCAAAAACATATAGCAGAATAAGCCATTGCCGCTGGATGTACAAATTAGTCAATAAACATAAATATGTCTATATACATAACAGGTTGATATCAAAGTATGTTTATTTTATAGCTTGAAATATTGTCTTTTAACTTCTGAAGCATAAAACTTGTCATTTCAGAAGACTTCAACACTTTTTATAATTATAGTATTCTATTGCTTTATCTTCAGTGTATCCTTTTAATGAAATTAATTAATATTACACTTTTTTAGATTCTACTGTCAGATCTAAGATTATCTGTTAAAATTAAAATTCCAATAGGAAATCAAATATTATAATGGATTTGAATATAGAATAGTCAATTTTTTTAATGTAAACTAAAGTATGGCTAGAACTATAAATCTTAAATTTAGGCTATTAATGATGTAGTAAAGAATTTTATTAAAGTTATACTATTTATTTTTAAGAAGTATTTATATGGTGGATAAAAACTTATATTTATTCACACCAGTGATTCTCAACTATGGTACCAATAGACTATAAAATAGTGTGTGAAAAATAAACTATTTTTGAAAAATTATATTTAAATAATTTGTTCAAATAATGTAAATTTTTGGTATTCGGAACAATTATGAAGAAATTACAGATTAAGCTATTAAATTTTTCGTGCCATTTTGCACCACCTGTTTACATTAAAAGGGATTTTCGGCAATATTATATTTAAAAAATAAATTAATCATTGAGCCTAATTTACACTTAAAACTAAATAACTCACAACCAAATATTAAAAATTTGTTTTTCAAAACAAGTTACAGGCTCTCATTAATTTTAATTCAAAAGTTTTTTATTATAATTTCATTTAGATATGAATGTTTGAAGGCATAAATTAAGAAATGCTTGAAAATGAAATAATGGGAAGTGAGGTATACAAATTTCCTTGGCTAGAATTCTTGTAATCTGCTAAGCATGCTTTCCATGTCTCATAGTGATATCATAATCATAGCGATTTGCCTGCTCAGTGTAGTTGAAATACTAGTAATAATAATAGATATTTTGTTTATAAATAAATTGAGTATTTCATTTTTGTTATGATAATTATATTGGTTATAAGAAGCTAAAATAAATATTTTTTTTATTTTGAGGTCAAAATTTTTTATAAAGGATGATGATACAGAAATTTTGATATTCTTTAGGTGATATGTGGAACCCATAAACTTGATTATTACTAATTTGTCAATTATACAAAGAGTAAAATGAATAATTTTTTAGATGACATTAGAATATCTTTGACTACTCAGATTGTGAATAAAACTAGAAGTGACAACTGCATATATAATACTTAGCTAATATGTTCTGTTTTTTCCAAATATCAAGATTAAACAAATAAAATAGCCTTTAACACATCATATCAGTGGCCTGTCTAGCATCACTTCTGCTTCCCCCCTCTTCTGTATAAAAGAACATTGAAGAAGAAATCACACTTACAGGATCAAGTTTTCCACTTGGTGAGCAATGATATTTGCTCAGTTTTTCAGCATTATTTTACTCCATAATTATAAATAAATAAATATCTATTTACTGACCAATATTGGATAAGTATCTAGATTGAGTATGAGCATCTGTCTCAAAGAAAAATCCTAAGTCCGATTTGAGACTGAAAAAAATATTAATTTTCAAACCCAGTTCATGGATGTAGATGATGTGTTAGTATTACCTTACACAATTTTTCAAAAGTATCTATAGTTAAGTTACTATTCAGTACCCAAAATATGTAGCTTTGAAACTAATTTTTATGTTAGAGTATCTATTCCATTATGAAGTTTTTGATTTTGATCCTTAAAGGGTTAAAGTTTTTAAGTGTTTGCTTTGGATTGTTTAAAACTAAGAAATCTATTTGATGGATGCTCTCCCCCTAACAATTGCTCTTGATTAATTGAAGACCAGTTAACGTGAAACTTATGGTAGGAATCTAGTGATGTAAACTCCATTGCCTTATGGTAAACATTAAATGGAAATGCAATAAAAGATATTATTTTACATGTTATAATATTACTGCGTAATTTATTAAGAACAATGAAGTATGTATCTTTTCGATTTTACATGTCAAATTTTAACAAAATATTAAATTTCCAAAATGTATAAACATTTGAGATTATCATATATTTAATAATTTTAACTACATCCTAATGCTAACTTGATTTTTTTTTTTTTTTTAGAAATAAAGAAAAATAAAAATTCAAATGAACATTTTATTTTATCTCATTTTAATTTGACATTTGTTGATTTCTCCTAGGAGTATAAAAATGTTGAGTAGTGCAGGAAGTCAAAGTCTTTAGTGAGTTTCTGTAGTGAAACTTGTCAAGTTCAAAATATTATTTAATTGCATATGATCTGATTGCCCAAGGTATATGATATGCTTTTTATATACCTATTTTAAAAATTTATTATTGATTTATTTTAGTAAATATATCTGTTTTATTTGTTGCATTTTAAATGATAAATAATACTGTGTTTGCATATATGTGCATGTGCTTTTATTTGCCAAAGGTAGGTTTAGCTATCAAATATTAAATATTTGAGTTTATCTTTGTTTGTCACTTTCTTAATGCAATTCACTTTACTTCACATACATTGTAAAATAAATAAATAAGCTTTTTACTTCATTAAGAATCTGTTAAATTTTAATTAAGCTGAATGACAAATTGTGAGATGTCACTTGCTGTAATGATCTATAATGTTGGGAAAAACAAAATGTTTTTATTTTTCCAGCATAGCAAAATTTACTGTTATATATTATCTGACAATAATATAACTGAACACCCCCAGAAAGCTATAGCCTTTGATCTTTGATTGAAAAGATTTCAAATTGGATTATTGGATATATTTTATGCTGGAGTTTTCAACTTTTTATACTTGTTCTTCAAAAGACAAATTACAAGATATCACAGTATAATCAAACGTTAAAATTATTTCATTATCTTTATTATTGAATCCAGGAAAATGAATTTCACTTTGTTGTGTAAAACAAGTTGTCAAGTGCATTTTCCAATGTCTTACCTAATCCATCTTTTTGTGTCATAATCATTGATTGTATTAAATATATTTTGTTTATATGTTTCTAATGTGTTCTGCCTTTAAACTCATCATTTATTTCATAAATCATTTGAATAATTTTAATTATTACATAATTTGCTTAATTTCTTGTGTATGACCTATAGTTTTTTAATAAAAGATAAATTAATTAGGAATATCTTTGTATTGCAAAGATTAGGGGACTATCTGCCATATCTGATAGGAAATTCAAATCCTGAGTGGAATACAAATTTTTTTAAATATCTGATTTTTTTATGTAATCTTATAACTTTGTCAGACCATGGATATATAACTATTTTCACTGAAGATTATTTAATCTATTTTAGACCATTTACATTCACTTTGCCTTTTGTAAAAAATAAATCTTGATGCTCATACAGGGTCCAAATTTGTAATATAATGAGCATAAAGTGGTGATACATGAAGTTAACTTCCTTTTTATTGTTTGTATGCCTGTAAGTTTATTAATATCTATTCTAAAAAGTCGTATATTTATTATTATTAGTTGTAAATTATTTTATGATTTTAATATGCTTATTACAAAATTGAAAATAGTAATTATTACCTAATAATTAATTGTCCAATTAAATTATCATATTTTTGTGAAAGCTATAAAAGCAAATCAACAATAGTAAGACGGAGAATAAATATTTAAATAAACAAGTGGGAAGTAAATGCCAAACTATCAGTTTTAATATTAATGATCTGATTAGAATGTTTTCACAAACAACATTGATCTGACTTGGTTCACAATTAAAAGCCACAAACCTTTTCATGTTCTTAAAAGATTGATATTTTTATATTTCATTATTTTTTCCATCCTATTATAAATATGCAAATCTTATGACAATCTGGTTTTAAATTAGATATCATTTCCCTGTAGTATATAGTAAGACAATTTTAATAACAAAGTGGTTAGATCATCCATTTGTCAGGCACTGAGATTGAGTTTTTTTAAATTCACAGTTAAGCTTTAAATTATTTTACCAGTAGTTAGTTGACTTATAGAAAATCAAGCTAACCACTGAGATTTTGATTTAACTATTATTAACTAGATAGTAAATATCCTACATTAATCTGGACCAATCAATGCCTTGACTATAAATAACAGAAAATATAATTGGATGCTGCTTCACACTGGTGGAAGAGGTATAATAAATACTGCTGTAATATTGATTCATCATTACTTGTATTTCTTTTTAATTTCTTATTATAATAAGTTGCTGAGTTATGCCATGAAGCTAATAGTATACTTTCATTAACAATCATGAGGTGTGTAATTGTGTACAAACACACACTTATTACCTAAACTTTCCTCATATTCACATAGTATTGTGTAGTATATATATTTTTAATGTCCATATAAAAAATTTCTCCTCTAAACTCTGAAAAGAGATAGGACAACTTTGTAGCATATTATATTTTTGAAAATTAAATTGTTTATTATTGTGGGGTTTATATGAAGTTTATAGCTGATCCATGATCGATGGATTTTGAGTTCTAGAGTCGAGACATTTTTCAAGTGATTAAATTGCAAAGAAAATAATCAAATGGTATGTCATTTCAGAATTTGTTCAGAAATGATAAAATTGAGCTATGATCCAAGGACCTCGTACTGTAGAGTTTGCCACTTTACTATTGCAATAAACCATGAAGAGTAAAAGAATAAAATAGTTTATTGCTTAGGAATTTGTATAAAATATGAGCTCATATCCCATTGGAATTAAATTTTCCATGTTGTAAAAGAATGCAGTCAAAATCATACTACTTATAAATAGCATTTGTATAGTTTATTGATTTAATCTTCAGTAAAAATTAAAGTTCTATTAACGTCTAGATTGGCTATCCTTGTAAGAATTGTGAAATGTGAATATAAATGAATTCATTTTACATTTGTAAAAGCTAACTCTGACCACAAAAAGAAATTTATTGATATGAATAATGCAAAAATAGTTTATCAGTCGGCAGTTAAATACTGTTAACATTATATTAATTAATATTTACGTATTTAATATTAGATTATTTCCTCATAGAGAATAGAAATTAGCTCTACTTTATGAAATTATGTTACCTTTTATATATATTTTTACATTTACACATAGTTGTTGTGATCATTTGTTAGATTAGCTGTTTATAAGAACTGGGAAATATAAAAATCATACGGGTTTTTTTTTATATTTGCAAAAGTTAATTTTGATAATAGAGGGCATTGCATCATTATAAATAGCTTGATACACAATAGATTGTGTATTAGTAGAGAAAGAGGGAATGAATAAAGTATGGAAAATTAAAGTGCTTGATAATGAATTTCTTTATAATAGAAATAGTTAGTAATGTGATGGAAAAAAGTAATAAATGTACAAAGGATAGTGAAAGATGTGGATGGAGGATGAATGATAAGAATAAGTTAGAAGAATATAAAATAAAAGTAGAAGAAATCATGGAAGAGTTTCTTGGGGGTGAATATAAGGACTGGCATGGTAAAGTAGAAAAATTGGCAAATATGATTTTCGGTGAGAATATTCAGAAGAATTAAAGTAATAGAAAAGAGAGAATGAGTAAAAGTGTAAAAGATGGGGGGAAAGCTTGCAGAGAATATAAATGTGCTATTAAAAAGAAAGAAAGTGAAAAAGATGTTAATATTAAATGGGGGAAAATATTTCTAAAAAAAGAAGTTGACTAAAATAGATAATTATAGAGAAAGAATGAAATTAAATAGTAAATTATTGGAGGATATTAATAAAAGTGGAAGAGATAGGAGTAAAAAATTTTGGAAATATATTAAAAGAAGGAATGTAGGGGAGAAATGAATAGTATTACTAAATGATGAGGAGAAAGAGTATAGCTCTAGAGAAGAATTAGAGACTCTTAAATAAGTATGTAATAGATATAGAAAAGATGTTAGATTTGAAGGATAGAGTAATAACAAACGTGAAAGCATATAGTAATGGAAATATTAGGTTTACAAAAATGAATTGAATGAGGCAGGGAAGAAATTGAAAAGTGGAAAGATAAAAGGTTTAGATGGATGGGCAGCAGAGATGGTGATGAATTTAGGAAATAGGACAAAAATAAATCCATTATCATGTTTTAATAAGATGTCTCAGAAGAGAGAATTTCCAGATAGCTGGAATAATACAAGAGTAAGGCTATTATTTAAAGTAAAGGGCAAGGATCATAGAAAGTTAAACAGTTATAGACTGATAATGGTAACATCAGTGTTATATACAGTTTTTGCATATATGGCGGCTGGAACTGTGACAAAATGGATGGAAATAAATAATATGGTGGGAAAAATGCAAGGAGGTTTTAGAAAAAACAAGCATATAGGAGATAGTTTGTTTGTAGTCACACAACTTATAGCTATGAATAGGAATGCAGGTAGACAGTTATATATGGTCTTTGCAGATACAGAGAAGGCATATGATAGAGTAAATAGAAATAGATTAGGTTAAGTTTAGGTAATTTGGGAATGAATGGTACTTTGGTGGATCTTATTAAGAGATTGTATGAAAATAATTATTATATGTATCAATTAGGAAATATAGAATCAGTTAGAGTTAAAAGTGGGGTGGGACTAAGGCAAGGATGCCCTGTGACACCTATTTTGTTTTTGTTATATTTTAAAGAAATGGAGAGAGCAATAGAAAGACTAGGAAGGAGGGGTTTAATAAATGACAAGGGAGTGTATACATTATCAGGTCTTTTATTTGCTGATGATGTCTTCTTGTGTACAGAAAGTAGGGAAGATATGGAAGTTATGCTGAAGATGTACACAAGGATAGGTAAAGAAATGGGGATTAAATTTAGTGCAGAAAAATCAAAAGTAATGATGATAAATGCTGGGAAAAGAGAAAAGAAAGAATTTTATTGGGGGAGTTAAATGAATAAGTATAATTATTTGGGAGTTATCTTAAGTAATCAGAGCAATTGCTTGGCTGCGTGAGAAAAAAAATGGTAAATAAAGCAAAGAAATGAAAGAGATTGATAGAGAAATTAACTGTTTTTATATAATAAATATGATGTAGAAGAATTGTATGGAAGGGAGTGGCAGTAGCAGGGTTAACTTATGGTGATGATGTGTTTTGTGTTAGTAAATGGATGTTAGATTACTTAGAAAAGTACAAAGATAAGTAAGGAAGACATGCATTGGATGCAGATGTGTGGATTGGCAAAGGAGACAATTCAAGGAGAAATGGGATGATCAAGTTTTTATATGAGAGATGCAAAATGAAAATGTTCAATAGATTGCAATTTATGGATCATAAGAGAATAGACAAAATAATATTTAATTGGTTTGTGAGTAAAGGACAAGTAACAAGATGAGTGTGAAAGGTACTATAATATGCAGAAGATTTGAATAAAGACTTTCGGTCAGTATACTTGTATAAAAGATGGGATGATTGTGTTAGGAGGATTGTTGAGTGCTATAGTGGCAAAGAATGGGATAATATAATAGCTTGCAAATTTCATACAATATTCTCTCTTCTTAATGTGAAAAATCTGTTTCTGGAGTCATTGTTAACTTATATTTGCTAATAAGAGTGATAGTATAAAGTTGAATCACAAATGGTAGTCATAACTTGAAATTATCAAAAAAGAATTATTGTGAAAACATAAAGTTTTTTTTTAAAAAAATAAGTGTTTAAGTAGAATATGGATTATATTTCACAAGCAAGGATCTCTATATGATTTTTTTTTTGATACTTATGAGTTTTCAAGTAAACCAAGATGGCACCCCATATTTTTTATTAATGTACAGTTTCAATGGCTTGTAATCTACTGAAAATGGCTGTTAAATTATAAGAAAATTAATCAATTGATTGTTAAATTTAAAAAAGGAATAATTTCCAATAAATTTCATTAAAAAGTTTTATTTCAATTTTTTTAAATTTATATTATAACGTGGGAAGTGACAAGACACTCTTAACATTGTCGTACTTTGGTTCAATTCAGTGTGGGGTTTTTTTTTTGATAAATTGTCATAATGATAAAAATTTGGAACCTTCCTGTCACAGAACATGATGCAGTGGATTATTTTCAAAGGTACAGAAAGCTGCCCGCTCAAAAAGTCTGTATTAATGATCATGATGTAAGTGCATGCCACTGACATGAATAAAATGTAAATATTGCATTTACATATTTTTTTCATTTTTTTTAATAAGTTAATCCAAAAAAGAAAATGAACTGTAAATATTATAATTAATTTTTCCACAATTATTTCTTTTTTTAAAAATAACGATAATAAAAAATAAAATGTAAATATTAAATATGATGTTTCCTAGCAAGCATTTTTTAATAAACATTTTTCTGGTGTTCCCAAAACTGTAGATTTATTAAAAATACAGGTTTACTTGAAAACTCACAAGTATCCTTTTCTTCCTGAAAGGATTTTAAAAATTATATTAAAACTTACATTATGAGAAAAAAAAATTATTGTTTGCCAATTGTTGTTTGTATTAATAATATTTCTGGATATATAATAAATTTGTGTTTTGTTTGTTTTTTGTTGTTGATTTGTTTTTAAATTATTTAGCTTTAAGTTTTAAAAAAAATTATAGTACTTATTATAAATGTTAATTGATTAACTTATTAAAATGAATATCTTTTTTAATTTTTTTTAAAAAATCTGATGAGAAAAACCTTGGTATTTTGAAGAATATGATAAAAGAAATTATTGAAAAGTGGTTGGATGCAAAGTAAATCCAATGAAGAATTATATAAAAGAGTGAATCAGAAAAAAGTTTCTTGGAAGAAAGTTATAGAAAGGACATTTTAATTAGTAGAGGCACAGGATGATGAATATCACGATAATCACAAATTAAAATCCATAATGATGAATGAACGATAACCAGAAATGAAAGTTCATATTTTTTTATATGTATACATGATACAAATTACAAATTAAAACTCCATAACTTATGGACAGGTGATGTAATAGAATGATGTTGTACTAATATACATTCATTCAGCCTACTTGCAAGAGAATAACATATTGGAAAAAATCTGTAAGGAAAGATCCTTTTTTATATATATGTGCTGTGTGTGTTTTGTGTGATTAACCCAATTTTTATAGTTTTAGTAAAGTGCTTCCTCTTTGGTTAACATAAAACCCAGTTAATGTAAATCAATGTTTGAAGCTCTTAGCATTTCATTTTAACGAAGTTCAATCTATATAAATGTGTGTGCGTATACAAAGTTTATTGTTGTGCAATCTCACTTTAATGTTGCATTTTATATTAATTTTTGATATTAACAGGTAATGATAGAATGTATTACTATAATCAATAATAATACTGCTCTTTACCTAGATACTTTTCACAATTAGCAAATTCCAGAACTTATATTTTTTGTAAGTACAATATTTTGCTTCTTGTTAGAAAATGATTTAAATAATCTAAATTATATTTTATATTCAAATATTTCCTTTAACATATTTAAAATAAAAATTAATCAATCAGAATAAAAAGTAGAACTTTCCTAATTGCTTTATTGAACATTATGACCTGTACTTCGTTCGGAAATAGACCAATAATTTAATGCTATTAATTACAAGGCATTCCTGGGAGCATGGATTTTTTTTTTCACAAGCTCACCTGACCTTATTTAATGGGTCAAAGAAAAAGTTCAACCTGCAGTGGAGTGGCTCATCAAGCATGAAACTTCTTTCTCTCTGGGATGAAGCTTGGAAAAGCTTTACAATATGCACTAGCCAGCATTAGCTTTGACATAGTCTGGTCAATAAAATCAATGTTGCAGCTAGCTGTAGAGAGGAAGATAGGATTGCTAGTTTTGATTATAATAGCTTTGGCTTTAAAATTAACTGGTAAACATTATTTACTAAGAACAAATGCTCGGCCATTTTATTGCTGATAGGAAAAAAAAAATCATTGTATTATGGGAAAATAAAAAATGATTATTTTTTATGGCTTTGAATAAGTAAAAAAAAAAAAGGAATATATGTAGCTTAAAGATAACATTTATTATGTCATTTAAAAAATGGAATGATGTAGTTTAAACAAACTAAAGACAACTGTAAAAGGTCTTTATGTCTATAGTGTATGTATGTGTTAAAATGTGTAATGATGTTTTTACTTCTAGAAATCTTTTAAAATAAAGTTTAGTACAGCTAAGATAATATTTAACAAGTTTTTTGTTAATGAAAAGATAATTGAAGTGGATAAGTATGTTATTGAAATTTGGTACTAACAAAAGAAAATTAAAAATGAGTCGAATAAAGAAGAATTATTATGACTTGGAGTCCATTTAATAAGATTAATATTAACTTTACATCTTATTTGATAGAGACAAAATATCACTTATACTAAAATTTACTAATGTTGCCATCATTTACTATTAAATATTTTGTATAATTCAAAGATTAACAAAAAAAAAGAATTATACTTTGATTTATAAGGGTCAAACTTTCAGCACTCTTTACTTTTCTGCTTGTAAATCGAATAATAATTTGCAATTGATAAATACAAACAAATAAATGATTGTACTTATAAGAGATTATTACTTGGGCCAAGTAAAGAATGTGTGATAGGGTAGCAAATTTTAAGTACATCTTTATCCCAGTTAGTGAAGACAATTGATATATTTAAAAATATAGTTTTGGTATTAAAAAATAGCTTTAAATTTATCAATAAATTTTTATTTTCTCTATTGTTTTAAAACTCTCACACTACATTAGCACTGTGACAGTTTTGTTTTACTGGCAATAAGCTTTAAATGATAAATCTAATATTAAACCATTATTATTTCTTAGAATATAATAAATTTGACTACACTTGATAGATATTCATGTAAGTCTCAAAAATTATACACTTTTCATAAAATATGTATCATATAAAACTTGTACCGTTCAAGTTAATATGAAAAGGTAAATGTAATACAATAAGACTCAAGAGCACTGAGCTAATTTTTGGCAGGTTGCAGTCAGAATCGTAGTGCTAACACTAACTGCATCATTAAAAATGTGTATATATTGTGGTGAAGATCAATATGCATATAAAATGCAATATGTAAATAAGATGTTCCATTTTTTTGATAATGGGACACTGGAATCTTTTCTATTAATCGAATGAGGATCTTAACAATAGCCGACACTTCTTTATATATATTGTTTTAACATTAGAGGGGAAAAGATATGTCACAATCAAAAAAAAATTGATTTATATTTATGATTTGCCTTTATTATATAAATACATATTCTTAGCAATTCTCATTGATCTATTTAGTGTGAGATTCCTCCTAATACAGTGAGTTACAAGGCAGGGCATAAAATTTTTTATATACAATATGGATGGTATGTTCAAACAGAATTCTGTTAGCATTGCTTAAAAGATTGTTGAGAGGGGGGAGCAATTTGAATCCCTCTCTAAAAGTATCCATGCAGATCTTTCGAAGGTTCATTGCCATATGAAAAATGTATGGTAGGATTATCTATGGATTAACTGGATTAACATTGTCAGCTACCTTATTGATATTATAAAATATTTTAGCTACATTTATTAGTTCATTACCGTAGATCCAATATTTTTTAAATCTCTAATATATGAATTAATGTTAATTTTTCTATCAGCCTCGTATTTGCATAACATTTTGTTTCTATGTAAAAAACCTTCAGATCTGCCAATTTATATTCTAATGGAGCATTGTACTTGAGGTGAATGACACCCTCACATGAATTGGTTTCACATTCATTTTATAATAAAGCTCATCCCTATTTTTTTTGGACATACACATATAGAAAATTTATACCTTAGTTATTATCTTCATTTTCAGAGTCCACTCCAGAAGTTATGCTTTAATCAGTTCTAGATGTATATTGTTAATTTGAACTTCTGAGATGCATATGAATATGTTGTCTATGTATCTCATATAAATATCATTATTTGTAGGGACTAAATATTTTGGTAAAATGTTGTTATCAAATTTTGGAAGACTAATACTATTAGCAATGCCCCTCAGTGGGAGTCCCACCATTTTATAAAAAATTTCCATTAGCAATAGATACAATTTCATTATTTTACCAATTAAGAACTTCAATTATAAATTCTTTTTGTACTAATTATAATTATTTTGTTGAAAAAGGTCCTATATGATACCAATAGAAAGGTCACACGTCATTGATCAATAAAGCAAGTTTGAATGCAAGGAAAGAATTAAAACATTAAAGTTAATAAAACCCACATATTAGCATTGATAGATATCAAGGAGATTTGTGTATCAGTGCCTTGTGATCTTTCTATTTGCATCATACAGGACCTTTTGCAACAAAATAATTATAATCAATACAAAAAAGGATTTATAATTGACATTTTTATTTGGTTAAATAATGAAATTGTAGCTACTGTCAATGAAAATTTTTGTAAAATGATGAGTAGATCACCCACGGAACTCCCACTAAGTGCCATTGTTAGTAGCATTGTTTCTTTGTAAATTCAAAAACAACATTTTACCAAAATATTGGGCTCCTGCAAATAATGACATTTATATGAAATACGTAGATGACATATTCATATGCACTTCAGAAGTTCAAATTAACAATATATATCTAGAACTGAAATCTGGAATGGACTATTGAAAATGAAAATAATAACCAAGGTATAAATTTTCTAGATATATATGTTCAAAGAAACAGGAATGAGCTTGATTATAAAATGAATGTGAAACCAATACAGGTGAGAGGTGTCATCCATCCCAAGTCCAATGCTCCATTAGAACCTAAATTGGCAGGCTTGAAAGGCTTTTTTTTTTTGCACAGAAACAAGATGTTATGCAAATATGAGGCTAATAGAAAAATTAACATTGATTCATATATTATGAGTTTAACAAATATTGGATATAGCTATAACAAACTAATAAATATAGTTTTAAAAAAATTATAATAACATCAACATGGTAGCTGACAATGTTAACCTAGTTAAACCATGGGTAAGCCTGCCATACATCCCTCATATAGCAATAAGCCTTCGAAAGATCTGCATGGACACTTTCAGAGTGGGATTCAGATTCCCCCCCTCTCTCAACATCCTTTTAAACAACACCAACATCAGAATTTCATTGGAATATGCCCCCCCTCCCGATTGTATATAAAATTTCATGCCCTGCCCCAGCTTGTAACTCAGTGTATGATGGGGAATCTCATGCTAATAGATCAACGAGAGTGCCTAGAACACATATTTATATAATAAAGTGAAGTTAAATTATGAATACAAATTGATATCTTTTGATCATGAGAGACTACAGGACATATATTTTCCCCCATTAATGTTAAAACAATATGTACAGAGAGGAATCATAGAAAAAGAAAATATAAAGAAGTGTGGATATTGCTAAGGATCCTCATTCCAATAATAGAAAAGATTCCTGGTTCCCATTGTCAAAAAAAAATGGAACATCTAATTTACATACTGCACTTTATTTGCATATTGATCTTTGCCACAATATATACATATGTTTAACAACACAATCAGTGTTAGCATTATGATTCTGGCAGAAGCCTGCCGCAATCTCCGTTCTCTTGAATCTTATTGTATTATATTTACTTTTCATATTAACTCGAACAGTACAAGTTTTTTTATGTGAGTGATAGATATTTTTATTTAGGAATGAAGTAAATTATAAAAAAGACACATGAAAAAAAAAAAATCACATTCGATTTCTTTAAATATTGATAAAAACCTTGATCAAAACCAAAGTACTATTTTATCATTCATTTATCAGGGAGGATTAGGGGTTTTTTTTGTTAGAAATAAATAAAATCTTAAATAAGAAATGAATAAATATTAATATCTGATAAGTCTTGCGTTGTTAGCCGAGAGGTATCGCAGCAGCCATGCAAGCAAGTAGTTGGTTGCAGACGGGTGTGGGTTCGCGTCCCGGCAGATGCTATGACATATGAAAAAACTTTTAAAAAATTTAATAATTTTTGCATTATTGCAATATTTTGTAACAGATTGTCATTGATTACATGTTAATAAACAGTTTGTTATCATATTACCTGCACTTTGCACTTGTTCGAACATATAACAGTTTATTTTTAACTAAGTTAGAGACTGACAAGGGACAATAAAAAACAATCAAGGAGGTTTTAAAAAGGATTCAAGTTACTGAATTTTTAGATATCCCAACATCTATAGAATTTTTCTGGAATTAAAATATTCCAAATAAAATATATATAAAATTACTTATACTTTAAAAAGAGGGCTAGCAATTTCTCTCAATAGGTAGTAAATTGAAATTCATATGAATTGCTTTGGGGAGAAAATTGGAATGGTTAAAAAAGGTTATAAAACTAAAAAATAGAAAACAATATATTCTTATTAATATACAGACAGTTCTCTACTTTTATACATTCTACTTTCGTACAATATTTCATACACATTTTTGTATTTTCGATTTTTATATGTCAAAACATGCGTACTTTCATGTAATGATTCTCCCTTTCTCATACACTATTACTAATCCTGCTCCCACCTCTGACATTAATCATGTCAATTTTCAGCATCACACATTCAGTCTTGAGCAAGGACATTTTGTATTAACACATATGTTGATAAGTGGAGTCATGTCAGTTTATGTTAGAACGTGTTATCACTTTATGTACATTTCTGTTTTGGTTAAAAAAATCTACCCTTATTAATTCATAAACATGAATGAAAAATGAAACAACAGCAGTGTTGATATGAACAAAAAGAAATCAAGGTCTCATAATGTCCATATGATCAAAATGAAAATGGCATATCTTTTGCTTCAATCAATCATTCATATAATTTAAGTTGATTGATAATATGTTCAATCCTGAAAATCAAGAACAAATTAAGGGATATTTCCAGATTCATACACTTTCAAGCATTTTTTGATATTATTTGTCATGATTCTATATGCATATGATTGAGTCATGCATGACTATATATTGTATTTAGCCTCATTTTTTTCTCAATTAAAATTTTTAAAAAATTAGATAAATATTTTTGAAGTATGAAAATATATGTGACTACAAGAAAAGATTACATTCTGTTAGATAATTAATAAATTTGCTGAGCATTGCTTTTAACCTGGGGTGGGGGGCGTAAAATATTGGACTGACAAGACCCCCCCCCTAGTTCAAAAGCAATGCTCAGCAAATTATTTATTTAATAACAGAATGTAATCTTTTTTTTGTATTAGAGTATTAACGTTATTCATAGAATTACATATTTAACGAAAAAAAGGAAAATTATAGAGTTATGGAAAATTTATTATATATTAAAAATTCTTTAAACTTTTTTTTAAAAATAGAAACATAATAGTTAGCAAATATATATATACTTGTATTTTGAAAACCCTTTTTTTTAAACGTTGCTCTACTTTCATACATTTCAATTGTTATACACATTTCAAAAACTAATTAGGTATGAAAGTAGGAGATTGCCTGTAAATGCACTAAAGAGGAAAAAATAAATAAATTTTCTTTAGCTTTCATAGTATTTATGGTAATATGCAATAAAAATAAAAGTCTATTTGTGCTCATGTTCAGAAATAGTCTTAAGAATGTTTCTAAACATGAATGCCAGATGCTTTCATTTTGATCACATAATATCAAAAATACTATAAAAGTTGAAGAAAACTTATTTTTTTACTTTTTAAAGCATTTATGAAAATAAAAATATTTCTTTGTTGTTTTATTTTTATTTTTTGTAAATTCTTCGAATAAAATAAAAGGCCTTAAGTTTAGAGAAGGATGGATTGCTTTTACTTCTTAAATAAGTAGGTGAATCCACTCCACAGCTATGTTATTTTATATGGAATTGATTAACTTTATCCTTAAATAATAAATTTAATATATTCTCTAAAACCATTTATAAATCAAAATCTCATGTAAAAAATAAAAGGTCATAAATATTTTTTGTGGTAAAAAAAGATATTTGATTTTTAAAATAAATTAAAGTAAACATTTCAATAAACTTATTATCCAAAAAATTTTAATTATGGGTAAACATAGTACAGTAGAGCCACAATATTTGCTATATTTTGTTCCAAGCACCCCTTGGGTACCTCATGTAAAATAGTTTGGCTTTTGGTGATAAACTTTTATTAGAATAAACTATATTTAATTTATTGAATTATAAGTGTACCGCATATACATATATATATATATAATGGACTAGAAAAAAAATTAGATAGTTGGCAGCATATTCCTCAGGTTTGAGTATAAAAAATTATTTTATTAATGGGGGAAAATAATATTTAAATTTTCTTAGACCAATTTTTATTAAAGAGTTATTATTTAACTCAATCATTGTAAAATCCCCATATGATAGTATAAATCAATTATTTTATATAGTGCGATGTTTTATAAACTGTAATAGTTAAACAACATTAAGCTGTTGCACGTGCGCTTTGCAGATTTTAACTATAAATGACTGAATACAAACACTTCAAACACATGATAAAGTCTTTGGGAAAAGATAGAATGGCCATCCAACTTTTCGAACCCAAACACTTTTGTATGGGCAAATCTTAAGTGTCTGAAAGTGAAAGCGTGAAGATATTAAATAATCACTTTAAATTACTTTTACATGTTTGAATGAACGACGCTGGTGAAAATTACTAGAATTTACGATACGTCATTCTTATTTGAAATTAAATATATGTAAATAAATCAATTATTTTATATAGTGTGATGTTTTATAAACTGTAATAGTTAAACAGCATTAAGCTCTTGCACATGCGCTTTGCAGTATGAAAATTCTCAAACATTAAATATATATAAGTGTATTTTTAAAAAAAAAAAATAGAAAATAAAAAAAAAGGGAAGAGCAAAAATAGAGTTTTAATAACTTTGTAAATTTTAATTTATCAGAGTTGTTTTTCTTTCTTTGTCTCTATTTAATGAAATGAAAAAATCAAATCAATACAATTAACATATCTTCTTGTTTGTTTGTTTTTTGCAAGATTTGATTTTTAATTATAAAGAGTATCAAGAATTTTATGTTGTTAAATTCTTGTTATTAACTTGTTTTTAATTTATGATTAAAGAGATAATAGTTTTTAATTTATGATTAAAGAGATAATTAGATGAATAATTGTAGTTATGAAATTTTATTTAACTGATTGTCGTGAAAATGATAATGTAAGAGACAGATTGTAATTGGCTTGTGGGCAAGATTGTTCTAAAAAATATATATGTGGGGGTGTGAATTAGTAACTATACCCAAGTATCTGGAGAGAGATTATTGCTAACTTAACTGTTGAAGAAAGCAGTCATCTCTTAATTCTGCTGCTGAAAAACATAGAAGAAAGTATTCCTAACTTAGCTGTTAAAGAGAAAGCAGTGGAGTTTTAATCTAGCTGCTAAAGATGAAAGAAGCAGAAATCTTAACCAAGCTATTGAATAAAATAATAGTTTTTAATCCTGCTTTTAGTATATTAGCATTAAAAATGGTTTGTAAAATAAAAACCATATGCTAAGTTCAGCTAAAAGCTAATTATCACTTTCCTCATGTAACCTACGTTCACTGGAAACAAATGTAGGGAAGGTAAAAAAACCCTTTAAACAGTCTGCAGCTTTGCTTTCAGCCAAGAGCAATGAGTATTTGTCTACATCTGTCTCACCTGGAAATTCAAGAGGAAAAGGACAAAGATTGCTATTTTCATTTACCTGGAATTGCTACAAACCCAGGAAAGGGAAAATTTAATGAGGCCTATATTTAGAAGCCTTCAAGAAGAAACTCCATTAGGAAAAATTGAAATTGCAACTAGAAAAGGCCTTTATAGACAAGAGACCCATGGCTATAGGTATTATTTTTTATTATGTGTGCACACTATTTTTTTTATTAATAAAAAAAAATTTTTTTGTTTCATAAATGTAATGGGTTTTTTTCTCTCTCTCAATTTGTTCTCTGGGTAGAATCAAAGATTGCTATGTTTGATTTTTTTGAACATGTTTAACAAACTCTTAAAAATTTTAAAGATAGAACCAAATGAATTTAAAGTTAATCCGTGAATAAAAATTAATTGATAGGTTAATATAATTTTATCAAACTGTATATTTATTTATTTTTTGTGATGAAATGGATGTTTGAAATTATCTACTATTATGTCATTTTTTTTTTAATTAAGATATTAAATAATTGTTTTTTAAAAAAAATATTCTTTCTAATCTTAATTACTTTATTCTATCCAGTTCCTGTTTCATAAAGTGTAGCCTTGATTTTATATCACGACAGCTTCTATTCTAAGATTTAGGGTTTTTTTCTTGATGATCCCAATAAAACTAGTTATTTATAAGTAGAGGAAGTCCATGAATTGATTACATTTATTTATAATAAGCTAATTTATTTATTTATTTCCCACATGTTCACAGTAATAAAATTGACTTCTTGCTTCGTGAACTAGATTTGTACATAACATATATGGGATAGGAGGTTTATATTTAGTGTATGGGCATCCAGATTATGATGATGATAATGATAATGATTCCTGGATTGGCATGAAGAGAATATTCTTCAAAGTCCATGCACTATGTTTTATTTAGTTTGGTCTTTATAAATTTTATTTTTTTAACTTGAGTATAAAAATACAATTCCTTAGATTCCTCATGGTTTAAACCCCAATTTTCTGAAGAGTTACCAATGGCTAACCATTTTAGGATAGTTGATGTTCATGTACTGGTGACCATTACTCCAGGTATGATCCTGTATTTCCCTGTAGCATTACAATTATATATTGTAACAGGTGTGTTACATAGCACACAATAACATAGTGTGCATGCATATAGATATATATAATTGAAAGGAGAAGTAGAAATAAATACAGACAAAAAATTTTGAGATATTTTCTTCATTTTCCTGGAATAAAAAACATAGTAACAGATTAAATAATTTTGAATTTAAAATAAAATTTTATTATAAATTAAATGGTTAAAAAGGTCTAATGAATAATTTTATTGAATTCTGATTGAAATTAAAAAGAATCATGTTTTATGTTAAAATAGAACTGATAATTGTAAACATTCCTATTATCTATTTTTGATAATTTTTGTAGATCATACTTGTGATAAAATTCCAAAACTAGCTTTTAATTAAAAGGAATTGAAATCATTAACTTTTTCCCAATCAAGAGAAATAAAAAGTTTTTAATTAATGTATTTTTGTCACCCCACTCACGCTATAAAAGGTTTGGAAAAAAAGTGTAGAGTTTAGTAGTTTGTTGTTTTCTGATGAGTTGGTTGGCAATAGTTAGCAGATGGTTTCCAGAACTATACAGATAATTACCATGAATCAGATGTAGTTAAATTTGATACAGTTGATCCAGCAGTGGTCTTACTAGTTCACTATGCTGGAGTTTAGATGCACCTAGAAGGTGACCCAACTTCTTTGTTTTCTATAGCCAGCTGTCCTGAAGTCTTAAGTTGAACAAATTGAATGTCAACAGTTACCTGATTTTACTTTTCCTGATGATGATAATCCTGGACTATACCTGTCTCACCAAGAGAATCCTTGCTGAAGAATTAGTTTAAATGTGTGCTGCTTTCTCTGTATGCAAGAAACCACAGATAAATGTATTACATTATATTTATATAAAGTGCAACTGAAATTGGAGTGATGGTGATAGTTATATATGTGCTGCTTTATCTGTACACAAGGAATCACAGATAAACATTTTATGCCATATCTCTAAAGTGTGGCTGGTAAGTTTTTTAAGCAATTTCTTAAAATGACATTTTTTTTAAAAGTGAAATATATAATTGAGAACAATATTATTTTAAATCATTTATTAAAGGAAAAAATTAAATTCTGTGTTTTAAGTTTAAATTTGTTATAACTAAGGATGGCCTGTTAAAAAAAGAAACTTTAATCATTAAAAAGAACAGGTGAAATGTATATACTTTCAATGTGGAATTAACTATGAAAAGTATTATATTTTAATAATTGAGTATGATATTTTAAATAATTTCTATAATGAAAATGATATTCAAAATCTATATTTTTTAAAAAGAATAAAACAAGTAAATAATTTTTGTTGGATTAAAAATATAAGAATAAAGAATTAATTCATTGACCATTCTATTTTTGGAAAAAAAAGAAATTGAAAAAACAAATCTTTTTAAAGTAACTTGTCACAAAACAAAGAAAAATGAACTTTTTATGAAAGAATTTAAGAACTGATTCATGTTACTTATATATATATATACACACACATATATGTGAGTTTTATATATTTTCAACATTGAATTAATTATCAAAGAAAATATTTTTAATAATTTTATTTTGATAAAACATTGTATAAATAGCAGAGTGTGCATAAATTGCTAAACACACACACATATATGTTAAATATTTTTAATTATGCATTATAAAAAGGAAAATTAATGTTTTTATTATTAAATGACCATTCAAATATGTGAATAAATTGTTAGATGGTGCATCTGGGCACTGGTATATATGGGTTTTATGTAAATCTAGTACAGGTTCATTTTAATCATTTATTGTATTACTTTATGACAATTCCAATATGTTCAGAAATTATTATGCCAATGTCTGTGTGTATATATATATCAATACTTATCAGGTAGACACTTATATTAAATTTTAATTATTTATTGTATTATTTTATGACACTTCAAATATGATCATTTTTAAAATTATACTGCATGTCAGTGTGTGGATGTATAGATAGGTGCCGTATATTGGAACATATGTAAATCACAATTAATCAAAATCAGAAGGCTTATATGTGTATAGCCATATTCTAAAGACCTTAATTTCATTTTTTTATTGTTAATAAACTTTTATTTCATTGTTAAAATTATTTCAGTGAACTTGATTCTAAATAGTATTGAGAATATTATATGCTGTATCATCTCTTGATCACAGTAACAGTTATATGCTTATGTTCTCTGAGCCGGATTTATGCAAAACATGGCATATATATATATATATGGAAAGAAATGTATATTAGTGTCTATGGGCATCCAGTCATGATGATATTCTCATCAATGATGATAATCATCATCATTCTGGTTGGTGCAAAGAGAATCCTCTTTAAAGTCTATGCATTACATTTTATTTTAGTTTAGTCTCTATTAGAATTTAATTTCATAGTTATCATTCACTAATTGTACTAAGTGGCCAGAGCATTGATGATGATCAATGTTTTAATATTACAGCATTATTGTTTTATGGTTATATATTCTAATGGATTAGCACTTAAGTTTGTGCATTCAAATTAATGTTTAAATAATTGCCCCAAGCTGGCAAAGCTAAATAGTTGACCTGGTCTACAGTAGAATCATTTCAAATCTAGTCACAAGATTGACTGTTGATTTATTTTATTGTTGATCATTCATGTATTGCTTATATTTATTTATAATGTTGGTGAATTTATGTTTGATTATACTTATAGTTACTCTAGTGCATTAACTATGCTGATCTCTCAGGGTGATCTATCATATTAAATTTTTATATTTTTTTTTCACTTGAGGCTAAACAAACAATTCCTAAGAATCCTGATGGTTTAAATCCCGATTCCCATCCTGATATTGTATATATTATACCCTATGCTTAAGCAATCTAGGCAAATCTAACCTAAAAACTTTCTGGCTAACTATAGATAAATATAATAAATATAAAAAGAATTAAAACTTCTTTTATGTTGTTATATTTAAACAATAAAAATTTATTATAATAAGATATATAGATATTTTATTATATCTTATTATAATAAATATAATAAACTATAACCAAGTTATGTAAACAATAACTATTAAAGATAAGTACTATTATAACTAGCTCAAAATGCACTTCTAATGTATAATATTAATCAAGTTAAAATATAATAATAATATTTAGTAATCAGGATTCAAATTAAATACTTAGCTCACCTATTACATTAACAACTTAAATTGCAACTAGCTCATTAATTACAATTAAAATATAGTTTGATTAAAATACTAATACAAGATTATGAAATTCTTAACATGAGACATCCAGCAAGGTACATGCTTTAACACTGAGGATGTATCCTGAAAGATATACACCTGGGTCTCGTTTTATGCGGATTTTTTTAATGCAATTTTGAAGTTATGCTATTCATGTTTCTTCTTAATATCTTTGTATGCGGTTTTCTTTTATGCGATAAAAATTATTAGATCAGAAGTCAAGCTCTGATCTATTACTTTAAATATTATAAATTTTGCACACTCACACATCATATTTAAAGTAATAGCGCATTATCAGAGTTCAACTTCCATCTAATAATTTCAATATTTTCAGCACTTTATAATAGTACTGTAATAGATTTTATGCAATAAAGAAATTCATAATTCACTTAAAATCAGGATTTCCCCATTTTATATACACACATTAAATTTTACAAGATTATAATGTAAATCTGTTCAAACGTTATAGATGCCTATACTATGCATGTTGTTGTTTTTGCATTTTAAATCACATTCTATTTTTGCTTTTTTAAAAAAGAGTACATAATCAATTAATCATTTAGTGTCTGCAAGTTTATTTTTAAAAGGTGAGTAACAGTAGTGGGCACAATTAAATTTGACAATTAAAATCTGATTTTTAATTGTAATTAACAATTTAAAAATTTCTTAACATGATCTGAAATTAATGTGATGTGAAACAATGAAATTTGATTTTTAAACGGAATTGAAAATTAAAGGCAAAAATAAGAATTTAATTTTTAATTGTTAGTTTTAATTAAATTTTGTCCAACAGTGGTGAGTAGATGTCTTTTTATTATAAGTCTAAGTTTTAATTTTTATTTTAAACTTGTAGTTTACCCTAATGGAGAGGAAAAAACACCCAAGAAAATGAATTTCTTTAGAAACAAAAATTTTAATTTTAGATCACTTAGCGAAATGGGAAGGATCAACAGTGATTGGAAAACATTTTAGTTTGGGCAAGTATACTATAAGAGCATTTTAAAAAAAAGTTGTCACTAGTTGTTCCCTTGTTATGAAAATGATGTCTTACTAGTTCACAAACAAACGTGCATATTGTCAAATAATGATAATGATTAAAATACTGTACATGTATGAAAAAATTAAAATACTGTAAATTACACATAAAAATATATTGTTTTGAATAAAATTAAATACTATAGTTACTAAAAAAAGTTTGTCTTATATCAATTTTTTTCAAATTTGAAATTTTTTATTAGTCATGTTTTATTTCCTTTTTTTTTTTTTTTTTTATGCGAATTTTAAAGTAATTTCACATTGTTGCTTTGCTTTTATGTGATTTTTGAAAATTACAGTACGTATCCCCCATTTTTCAAGGTAAGTTAAATCTATTTTTGTGTGATTTCTTTTGTCCGCATTTTCTGAGGAACCTATTTAATTTATATAACAAAACTACCTTGTAATACTCTCATGTCTTATAAGATACATAGAATAATCATAATGTAACTTATTAAATTTATTATGAAAACAATTGATCAATTACCATTCTTTCATAAAATAATATTAAAATTTAACATTAACTAAAATTTCTATCCATTATCACTTCATACAACTCTATAATTATTTAACATCTCAGGTTCATCCTTAATAATAATAATAATAATAAACCAATTAATACTCTGTAGTTAAATATAATGAGGAATTTTACATATATCTAACTACTCTCACAAAAACAACAACAAACAACTAGAATACTTATATGATTCTTAAATCATACATCTATTTAACTATTCATACTATACAATAAACTTAAATAAAATCATAAAATTCCTATAAAACATCATATAACCGTTTATTTATTATGTGGCATTCACAGAAAATATATTTTTAATATAATTGCAGCATTAAATAGTTTTAAATTGGCATTGGACAATATTAACTATCACCAATAATTAGTTGAGAAGCTAGTTGAATAGATATTTGGAGGAATGAACATAAAGGATAAAGGAATAGCTAGATCAAGAAAGCAGTATATATGGACAGATAGATGAACTGCAGAGTACTAGTGTGGACATTAAATTACATATGAGAATGGGTGAATAGTTAAATGGATATATATAAAGGTAACTATCTAGGTTAAGTATAACTCATGTGTGTGCGTGCTTAAAAACATCAATCAATATATCATCTGCTGGCAATAACTAATGTTAAAAACAGTATAAAAACATGACATTTGTTTTTATCGATGAATGATACCTTCTAAATTTTCTAGTTTTAATTTTAGAGCTAGTCTTGTTTTAGATTATTGATAAATGGCTTTTCAAAAATAAAAACACCTTTGTAAACGATTTATTTTAAAAGAGACAACATTAAGGTCATAAATTTATTAATCTTTTTTAATACTGAAGGAAATTTAAGAAAACTTTTTTTGCATTAGTTGCTTGTATTGATAAAGCCTAGTTTGTACATTTGTCTGATCACTAATCAACATTTATTCTCCATTAGTAATTTTAAGCATAGCAGACCACCCTAATAGATCTACAAGCAAGGCTTCTTCATCTACCTGGAATTGAATGTGCTCTTCACAGCTGTGCCTACACATTTCATACTCCCCAGTCGCAGATTTTCAAAGATTTTTGAAAACTCCAAACTCATCTTCTTTAGGTTGAAAGTAATTTTTCTTCATTAATTGCCAGTCTCTGGAGATATGAATCAGTCTCTAGAGAGAATTGACAAGTGGGCAACTCTGTTGATGACCAGAAAAACTTCACTAACTCATTTGATTTTTGCTGCCATTTCTTAATAATATCACTCTTTATTTTGGTCTTAAAATGTCTTGTAAATATTTTTAGGTAAAGAGCCATAGAGATTATCTTTATTTAGATAAATAGAGATTGCCTCCCTGACTGATTATAGCTAACATATTTATTATCACAGAAACTGAAGAGATTTTATCAAGTATTAAAGTTTTTATTTAATTTGATTTTTTTTTTTGTTCCGGTTGTTTATTTTCTAGAGGGAGAGAGCAAAATATTAAGAGAAGATTTTATCTTTTATTGTTCATTTTTAAACTATTATGATTTTATTTTTATTGAAATATACTATTTTATTGAAAATGTATGTAGTTCAATTTTTTATTATTATCTTTTCATCATCGGAAATGAATTTATAATGTAAGTTAATTTCATCCTTCGCTTTCTATATTTTATTAAAAGAATAGTTACCTATTAAATCTTGTCTATGTGTGAGAACATAAATTCAGCGGTACTTACACATGCAGTCTCATATATATATTTCATAAGTGTACAGCTATGGTTAGAATAGAAAAGAACGTAAATACAAAGAATTATATAGACTTGGATTCCAAAGCAATTAATATTAAATTTTAATAATAATCAAGAATATGAGAAAAAAGTAATATAAAAAAAATCCCATAATACTATATATATATATATAACACCCTCGATTATCAGTGGTCTATTAATCAGTGCTTGCATATATATCTCGGTTGTGATTCAACTGAAATATTAAATTCTTATAATTAAATTAATATCCTGCATTTTGAGATATATCTAAGAGCTATTAATTATATCATAATCTCTTCCAATAAATGATATAATATTGAAAGTGCTTTTAAACCAATAATTTAAAAAATAATATATATACAATCTAAATCACATAGTAATTTGCATATTAGACAACACAAAATTTGTATTATTTTTAAAAAAATATTAAATAGAATGAACAATATTTATCAAAGCAGTTATTTATTATCACACTATTTTGTTTAATAAAAAAAAATATATATTTTTTTATATTTCAAAACATGCTACAGGCTTATTTTCATATTAAAATATTTCCTAACATATTTTTTTTCAATCATGTTAGTGCACCTATGGTATCATATTGTTCCTTACTTGTTTTATAATTATAAATTAAATCCACCCAATTAGTATTCCTTTATTGTTTCTATATTTAGAAACATTACAATCCCAATACATGACAGTCAATGGATTTTCCAGTTTCTAAGCTTACAAGTTATAATTCACTTATTATGACATAGAAAAGATGATAGATATTTTCTAACCAGACAGAGTTTTTGTTTATCCTATTGAAGTTGCATATTCGTTTTTTTCAAGAATCATATTTCAGATAGAAACTCGCACATAAACAATAGTTTTTCTCAGCATTCCATCCTAATTATGATACACTTGTAAATATTTTTGTCCATAGTTCTCTTTGGGGTTTTTTAAATTACTGTTTCTCAATGCTGAGTGAATTGACAACTGTTTTGTAATTTTTCCAGTATTATTATTAACAGCTTTCTTTATTACTTTTTACAATGCTTTATATGGTTATTATATTAATTATATTATAACTGTTTTGATTGACCCAGCATTCTTCAGATCTATAAACAAACATAAATACAAAGACATTAATATGTATACAGAAACACATAATTTTTCCATATATTTCATATTATGAATTCCTTTTTTTAACCTATATATATATCGTAATAGTATATCTGGTCAATATAAGCAGAAGCAGCAAAATGTACAAGTAAAATAATGTGACTAGTTAATTAACTAGAGCTCCTTCTTCATACAAATATTTGCTTTAGCATGTTCTCATAGCTATGGGAGGGGGATTTTATGGCTTGTGTGTATGTGTTAATTGTGTATATGAAATAACAATAAATTTGTTAACAAAGAAATAATTTGTTAATGACAAAATAAAATAGATATAAAAACAAATAGCCAATAAAATAAATAATTAGAATCTTCTTGGGGAGATTTTCTTTCTTGATTGCTTTTTAAGTTAGGAATTGTAATAAAAGTTCAAATATTTTATCACTTTCTAACTTTACAGTAATAATTTCTCACATTAAAAAAATTACTGTACAGTTTGTGCTATAAATAATTCAAATTCAAATATATTTTTTATGCTTTAGTTTTTTAAAGTTCATAAATATTCTTTTCCTTTATTTGTCTTGAATATTCACAAATGACAAACATCAAAGCATTAAAGTTCTGGCTTTAAAATATTTTCCCACTATCTTGAAAATCTTTCTTTACTTTTTTTAGATTTTTCCTTATTTTTAGTACTGTTAAGTAAAGCATTAAAGGCAGTTACACAAAGTGTCAATATCCTTATTTCTTCTCTGACAATCCAGTTGCCAAGTTATATTTATCAAAACAGTTTTTTAAATGAGTTGATAAGGAAAACAATTGCACTAGATCAAAACTAATGAGCTATATACTCCTACTTAGCACTTCATCTTCCATTTAAGTTTTAGTACAAAGAGTATTTCCATCACTTTAAGTAAATAAAAAATAATTAGAAGCTTACACTTTTTTGGTTTATTTTCTTTTTTCATTTAATATATAATTGATTTTGCTGCTTTTCTTTATACTTCAAAAAAATGGAGAATGAAAGAAAACTATCCCATTTTCATATTTTTAAATCTCATTTACATATCAATAATTCATGTTCTATTTTCATAACTTTTTGGGGCAACTCCATAATAAATTTAGAATACTTTATTTTTTTTACAAAGGGAAAATTAATTAAATCGATACATCATGTTATTTTCCACAAGTATAATATTGTCAATATAATCTGTTACAATATATATCTTACATATATACTTTTATGTACTCCTTTATATATATATCACATATTCTTAATTTCTGTAAACATCCTTATATTATAATATAATTGATATAATTAAAGGGGATTTGAACCCAGGCTTTTAAGCTCCCTACAGTCATCCACTATCCAGTATAGCCAATACACATGATCAAATTTATGTGAAAAGGATTAATGATTTCCAATGTATGTATTTTGTGCTGAATCAGTAGTCATCAGTTGGTTCAGATCATCTCCCACACATATAATCAGTGCTCAGTTTTATATTAAGATAGCAAATTTATGCACTTTACTGGACAGTCTTCAATCCTCTCCACTCCCCCAACTTTTCAGCCATTCATATCTCTAAAAATCTGATGATGGAATGCTCAAAGCCTTTGATGATGCCAACATTATAGCCATATGTGTTGACCTTAAATCAATCTGACCTCTCATATGTAGGATCTTAATATGTCCATTTAAATACACAGAAGAGGGATGGGCAGAATGCAGGCTGAATGTGTAATATTGAAATGCAAGGATAATGTATATACTTAACCTAGCTGTAATTAAAGGGAATTTGAACCTAGACTTTCAAGTTCCCTATAGTCATCCACTATATCTAATATAAATGACACATATGACTACATTCATGTGAAAAAGATAAATGATCTCGAGAATGGAGAGGATTGAAGAATATCCATTAAAATGTGTAGATTTGCTATCTTAATATAAAACTGAGCACTGAATATATATATGTGTGGGAAACGATGATCCAGACCAAGTGATGAGTGCTGTTTTAGCATAAAATACATATATTGGAAATCATTTATCTTTTTCACATGTATGTGGTCATGTATATAGGTTATATTGGATAGAATGGATGATTGTAAGGAGCTTGAAAATCTGAGTTCAATTCCCCTACACCTATGTTAAGTATATACATTATACTTGTATTTCAGTACAATTGATATAATAACTGTATAAAGATTTGTAAAAATTAATAAAGAAATGTGTTAATAATAATATTGTTAGAATTGTGCAATACAATAAAAAGAAAGATTAGATTGTTTTGTAATTTTTCCTTACTAGTTTGCTATCAATAGCATGGGGGGGAGCTAAATAAATCACTATTAATAGAGAATGAACAATTAAGCTAAATTTTTCTACCTCACTCTTCTGCTTATATCACATCTAGCTTATCTCATCAAAATCAATTTGTTTTTTTAAACTGTTAAGATTTTTATATTCTTAATATTTAAAACTTATGAGATGTTTTTCAATTCTAATTTGAATTTCAATTAATTGTTTATTGACAAGAGTTTGTAAGCATTAAACACCAGTCAACACTTAGACAATATCAATAACAATCAACAGTTTGAAATTTTTGATTGTTATTGATATTGGGATTGTCTAACGTAAACACTGGATTAATGATTATTATTATAGAAAATTTAAGTAATAAATTGTACAGTATGATTTACTATTCCAGCAATGATTTACCATTTCTACAAAATTTTTAGACCATTTAAATTATATTTTTGGCAATAATATTACTAATAAACCAAACTAAATTCTACGTAATAAAGCTATGTCTACATGCAAAAAATTACCCCTCACATACACACCTCTCCTAAAATAGCTAATTCATCATTTCCTGAAAGTACATACATATAATCATGCAGTAATAAACTTTCAATCATTGAATATATTAAAATATATTCTACATTCAACCATAAATAGCACCAATAGTCAAATATCCTCCATCTTTGTTTTCATTAAAAAAAGATATCGGGTTCTGAATTACATAATAAGTTAGTACAATTACATGATCCATGGAAGCATTCATTATTAGATGTCTCTCTAATACATATTTATAATAGATCCATACTTTGTTTTATATATTAGTTTCATTTATAATATTTTATTTAGTTCATCTTTATTAATTTGAACATAGCTGTTTAAAATCCATTGTTACTGTAGTTATATAGTACTTATATATATATATAACGAACATGCTAATAGCTCTAAAGAAGTTTTTTTGATAAATACCACAAGTGAAATAATTTGCAATACAAGCTTATTAAATTAAGTCATGATATATAGTTTGGCTTTCGAGGCTTTGCTGATGTTACATTACTAAGACTATTAATATATGGTGTAGCTGAAGTTTGTTCAAGCCCACATGTCTACTTAAGTTAGATAGCTGGATTTGAAGACATATAGATGTTTGAAAAATTTAGATTTTCCACTTAACTCTTAGCCCACCTCTGATGAGAGGTCTCGCCGACGTTTGACGTCACTCTAATTCTGTTATTTTTAATGCTAGGATAGCCGTTTTACAGTTATTCGTTAGGTTTTAAAAGTTCTGTAAGATGCTACCATCTTCTGAATTATTTTACAAGTAAAAAATCAATATGTTGGTAAACCTAAACAAAGAAAGAAGCTTGTTGGTGATTGGCTCTCAGCCATCAAAGACATTCTGATTGGTTGGCAAGGACAAAGAAACCGCCTAATCAAAGAAGAACGCTAAGATTTTCAATTCGAAAATGATAAATCAGTGTTTTAGACCATTATAAAGTATACTTTGAAAAATTATGAATTATTTAAGTAAAATAATGCTAAAAACTAAATTATTTTAAAAAAATATTTATGATTTTAGTAAAAATATTTAAGATTTTAGCAAAAAAAATATTTACTTTTTCGTAACGTAAAACTGAAAAAAAAAAACATTTACGTCAGCAAACTCTTTTTATTTGTTACTAAGTTTAGCTTTTAATTTTGCCGCTATGAAATATTTCTACAATAAACAAATAGAAATTTATTTTTGAAAGAACTTTTGTTCACTTTCGTAACCTGACAAATTATTAATATACTTTTTACAAACGAATCTAAAGTGAATATGACATTAAAAGGTTGAATATATTTTGACAATTGACTTTGTCTTGGCCAATTAAAAGTCTTGATTTTTAACTCACTCAGGCCAATAATATAATTAGCGGTTAAAAGGTTAATAGTTAAGTATTAGATAAATCCTGAGAGTGAGCTGATATTTTAAATCTAGTGTCTGAATATTTTAGTGCCTCATTGAGGAGAGCCAGTAGCTTGAAATCGATCTGGGGATAGGGATAATTCTAGATAGAGATTTTTAAATGCTTTCTCGGGCGGCATTTATCAGAAAAGCTTGTTTAGAGCTATTAATATGCTCATTATATTACATTTGTAATACAAGCTTATTAAATTAAGTCACGTAATGCATGATTTGATTTTTTATTATATATATATATATAATTTACATAGGCCATATTTAACTTTTAAGTCTTGTTTATTCAGGATATTACATTATTGAGTTTTATTTTTTTTTAATAAATGCTGGTATCTAGAGCAACATTGATTGAGAATAATGATATCAGGGTTTAATACAACGTGCTTTAATTTTTTAAGCATTTCATATCATTACGAAAAATATTTTATGTCAAATGCAAAAAAGCCTTTAAATTGTCCACTGCAGACTTCTCTAACATCCTTCCACTATAAATGAACAATAGAAAGAAAGCTTAACAGATGAACCAATCAATAGCTTTTAACTTTTTAGCTAAAATACCATATTTATAAATAGCTTGATTAGATGTGGATCACTACTTGAAAAAAAAAAATCTTACTCTTAATTTAAACCTTAAGAATATTTTTTTTCCAGTTTTTAATCAGCTTAAGATTTCAACTCAGAAGTGATTATGGTAGACAGGTGCAATATGACTACATTGTCACACCATCTATACATATATATTATGATGGCAAACCCAATTCATTTGTCCTCTTTTGTCATTTATCGAAGGATAGCATAACTGCACACAACCAGTATCTTAATATCGAACCATAGAATGCAAGATAAAATGGACAACTCATTCAAAAATTTCATTCTAATATAATCACAGTGTAAAAAAAAGTTGAAAAGAAATTACAATTAATGCTTAAAATAGGAAAAGTTGGTAATTTTCCAGCAATTTAATGAAAGAACTGAATTAATTTTTTAAGTTGATAAGTAAAAATAATGAACTACGCTATTATTCAAACAAGAGGAAAGAAAATAATATATTGCCAGCGTATATATATATTTGGATGATGAAGTAAATTTTCTTTTATATAATTCTCTAAATAACAAATTGAAGAAAATTGAATTTATTATAAAGTACCAAACAATGTATTCTGGCTAAATAAAGTCACCATAGGATCGAAATGCTGCCATCCCAGCCATAAAGCATGATGATTTGATTCTCTTGTATACATAATGCCTAAAAGAACACCAAATGCCTTATCTGAAATGTCTGAATGAATTCAGCAGGAGAGCAACTGCAGAAATGGAAACATCATCTCAAGTACATTACCGGAGAATTCAAGTGAGCAGTGGAGGATTTATTGGAGTAGAATGACGAAAATAAAGCTAGACTGTATGCAAGAGAGACATTATTAATAAATTCAAGGATTTTGATCAGGGTGATTTGAAAAGAAATTGATTTATCATGTGTTATATATATATGTGTGTTTGTAAAATTCTATTCTTATTTCATTCTCACACTTGGAAATTTCAATGCACTTACATTTGGAATAGTCCATTATGTTGAAAAATAATATAGTACAGGATGGAAGGTATTAAGTTAGATAAGATTTTTTTGTATGTAAATAAAGTTTAGGTTAATTTCCTCCATAGTGATTTGACATTTGGACACCACTGTGGATTATGGGATAAGATAAGAATTTTCTGATACTCCATATTAAGTACATGCATTATTACAGGACAGAGTTTGTGTTAATTGTTTATTTAAGTAATGATAATCATATTTAGTTTATTCAGTGTGAATGACATTTTCTTATATGAATGTTCCTTTTCTAACAACCATACATAGATAGGGAGTCTCAAAGAAGATGAAACAGCAATCATTGGAATCTGATGGCAATGCTTTTATATATACCTATTTGCATGTTAGGATAAATTAATTAGTCAGCTTCATGATCATTGTAATAATGAATCAATGGTTTTTTTGTTAAATTTATCTGCTTTATAAATACTACGTCTTGTCATGTATATCTACTATGGGAAGGGTTGGAATTATAAACACATTTAATTGTTAATATGGTAGAGATACATTCTTGACATACGTATGTATATACATTTTTTTTATTATGTTAAAAGAGTTTGAATTTTATCTGTTATCAAATAAACGTTAGTTTAATTTAAATTAAAAGTGGTCTTTCAAATCATTTATACACCCATCCATCAATTTATCTGACTATATAAATGCACTCACATATGTATTATTATCATATTGAAGCTGGAAATATAGTACATATTTCTGCTTCATCTAGCACTAGTATGGGTTTGAGCCCAATCTTTTATATTAACTGACACTTATCTCATAATAGGTGGTATATTTATAATCAATATTTGTAATCAATATTATAATCTTTCATTATAATAAATGTTATAATCTTTTATCTAATTTATATTTCATTAATTTGTATTTTATGATTAACCTTTTAATTAGCAAATGAACCCTTGGGGCAACTCTTTCAGCTTCAAGCCGCCATATTGAACTTTTTAAAATACTGGCCTGACACACAATTTTCACAATAACTTCAGTTTTAATTATGTTAGAGCAAAAACAATTACATTGCTAGAAACTAGAAACATTAAGGAAAACAATAAATATAAAATAAATAGTGATAACTATATAAAAAATAAGGAAAAAAGAAATTTTCACATCCGAAATAATTATTATTTTATTGTTTGTTCATAATTTGAAAAGTAACATTAACTAAAATTGAAAATACATCTTCAGTGATAATTTATTTATATTCCTCACAAAATTATCTTTCTAAACATGTATAACATGTCTTACCTGAGATAATCCACAGCTTCACAATCTCCAAAAGAAGTCGGATATGACTTCTTCATTTTTATCTTGTACCCCAAATGTTCTAAATGTCAAAAGCATCTATAAAGAAAAAGATTCATCCTAATAAAAGATACAAAAGAAATCATCATAGCAATTGGCTTCTTATCTATCTAAAACTAGAAATTGTAGGCTACTGTTTATATCACTGATAAAATGAGTTTCATCTCTTCATTTTATATTTTTTTGTTTACATCAGTGATGTTTATATTCTTTATGGACACCAGTGATGTTTATATTCTTTATGCACACAAGTGATGTTTATATTCTTTATGCACAGAAGTGATGCTATCTTATTATATTTATTGTATCACATAGATATAATTTATTTGCATATAGTGTATTTGTTAGCTATAGACTTGAAAATAATGTTATGAAACATATAGCAAAACCAAAGCATGAACAAGAGTAAACAAAAACATAAATAAGAATCAGAATGTGATTATGTTTGTGTATGCAATGTTTGTATACATTTGATTATTAGTTTTATAACTGTTTATATTCTTTATGCATACAAGTGATGTTTATATTCTTTATGCACAGAAGTGATGCTATCTTGTTATATTTATTGTACCATATATATATATAATTTATTTGCATACAGATCATTTGTTAGCTATAGACTTGAAAAACGTAAACAAGAATTAGAATTTGATTATATATATGTGTATGCAATGTTTGTATACATTTGATTATTAGTTTTATAACAAATTACTTATAAACCATATTATATAAACATAATTAATGATTTTCGTAATAAATTATATTTTTTGAAAAACATTATTTTTATAATAGTGTAGGTAGAAAAAATTACATTAGATATGAATTCTATATGAGCATAAATAACTAACACACACTAATTACAAACTAAAATTAATAAAAAATATAATTTTATGAAATATATATATATATATATAATTTTATGAAAAAAATTAAAAATGTTACTTATGGGATTACGTTGAAAATCCATTGTAGGCCTTCTTTGTGAATAGCACCGGAGAAAATATCATTTGCTGCCCGTAAATTATTTTTGTCTTTTATTGCTTTATGATAAGTACAAAAATTATCAAAAAAAATTAAATACTGTGGTCGATTAAAAAATTTGCCAAAAATTTAAATTTTAACCGATTTTTTTTTAAATAAACATTTTCTGAAAGCCACGTGATTACGCTATCGAAAACTCATATTTTGTTCTACGTCATGCTTATACATTTTACATCAGTAAAGAAAGAAAACAAAACATCATCTGAAAAATGAAAGCAGGCACTTGTAGCACTAAGGAGGTCGAAGAAGTTAATGCAGGATGATAGATTTCCCTCCAAAGCAGGCACCAACCTCAGAGAACCACTTAGAACAGTTGCAATTGACAGTTGTCACTGTAGATTGAATCCTATAGATAAAACCAGATCAAATAAATAGTGGAAATTTTTGATAAGAAGGGATTATTATTGAAAAAGAGTTCACTGAAGAGAAGTGATTAATATATATAGTACATCATGCCTAAAAATGACTGAGTAATAGATCGACCGTTGCTTTCTGGAGCTCTGTCCCACCAGCTCATCAATGTCTTTCCAGTGCTCTCAACATCTAGCCAGAGACTGTATTGTGTCAAGGAAGCCTGCTAAATGATCTGACTGTATAACTGCCTGTTTCAAGCCATGGAATGCCTACCGATTGATTCTGAGGTAATGTCCAATTTGCCACAAGCCACTGATTCTATTTTACTTGTTTTCCAAATCAATATTAATTTATATTTTATATATCTGTGTAATGTTTATACAACTTAATTTTAAAATGCATCTTAATTTTTTTCTCTTAAATTTAAAATATCAATTCTTCTAAAAATCTCACATATAATGATGCAGAAAATTAAATTAATTTTTGTTGGTTTATTTAGAATATTGACTTACCGAAATTGCCAAGTATAAAACTCAATGAGAAACTAGCTTTAAATCTCTCCCTCTTATTTTCTCCATTTAAAAATCATTACCGGAGACTTATTTCCCTTAAATTACTTAATAGAAAAGCTCATTTAGTTTTGTACCTTTTATATTATAAATTTGTTTTAAATGATAGAAATTATTTTAAAAATTAGATGTGTTATTATTACCTCCAATTTAAAATTGCCCTTGTAATTTTTTCTGAAAGAATAAAGAATTTAATAAATCAGTTAAGTAAATCTATTACGATTTCTGTAAAACAAATGTCTTGAAAGAAAATTGTTGAAAGCATTTTATCAGTACATGTTTCATACATATATATTTTATTTGTCAAAAAAATAGTAAAAATTCAATGTATAATTTGTTATGCTGTATATTGTCAAACTTCACCATAAGTGAGTTTGATATCCAATGCTCCATCTATGTTAGTTAAAAGACAGTTTTATTTTGTAATCTTCAATGAGGAACTATTTAATAACTTACTAATAAATGAAATATTTGGAAAATGTGGAAAACAATTTATATTTTAATTTTAATTCTTGCCTTCCCTTTTTATATTATATTTTATGATTCATTCATTAATAGCCTAAGGGTTCTGGGGACTTTCTATTATGTCAGGGAGCCGATTACTTTAATCAGGAATTATTATTTTCATTAGTGATACACTATCTGTATATGTCTAAGGCATTATGTATTTATAGCTACAACCATTCATTTATTATTAGTATTTTGCTTTGCTACTTACTTCTCAGGACTTTCGGAAATTTAAATCTGACCAGTCCAATCTTTCGTTTTCCCTCAAAGTAGACATAGTTCATACCAAGGGATCCTTTTTTGGGCATTGCCATTAAGATGTGTATGGGAAGTCCAGCACATCAAAAATATTATTATTCAGAGACATGTTTTGGCTGGAGGGCCAACATTTCTCTTATCTACCTGTATATATCAGGGATTTCTTTTAGCAAAGCCACCCAGAGGTTCGTAACAGACCTCATTTATTCTTTTGTTGTAATCTATAATATCATACTGCCTTTATCATTATATATAGATATATTTGTTTGCAAACCTGAAATGCTCTCTGCCGTGATGGCATGTCTTTCACAAACCAATCCCAATTAATTAAATCTGACTATATAATTGTCAATTATTTATTTAAGAATTATTTTGTTTTCCACACTCGGTAGAGACAACTGATTTAACTATAATAGTGTTATAAATGCACATCTTTCATATCTTGTTATCTATCTATATATATATATATATAAAATCGATTCCTTTGTAATCTTTTAAAGAGGGCTAATAATATTTTATTGCTGATTGGTCTTGGCAGACCAATTAACAAACTGTTACTTTGTTATCAAATGCCTTACATTTAGCCGCATCAAAAATGAATTCAAAAAAATAACCAAGTTGTATAAACAAAACTTAACGTATTTTGTAACTCAATTTCTTAATAAATTCTTGTAATATTATTATTTTAAATAAGCTTAGTTTGTCATCACTCCGAATCTCTAATGTTAATTACTCTATTTATTTATAATTTTGATTTAAAGTCACTTCTTTGTAATGTTGCCAGAAAGAATTATCATTATTACATTTCAAACCATTTAGTAATCGATATCCAATCACATCTGTACCGTTCTGCAATTCACTAAATCATTAATTTCTTATATAAACTCATTATTTTGAGTCTCTTTGTGAACCATGACCTCCAGCTGGGATGGAATAAAATCAAGGACTGCTAGTGTCATCACAAACATTATCCATTAGTCAGAGATGCAATAGTTCAGGCAAATAGGTTAGGATTCACCATTCCCCTGACATCTGTATCTTGGGTATGGTTGGATTCAAGGTACTTTTGCTTGGATTATTGGTCTTGTTGAATGAATACACGATTTTGACCGGCACAATATGTAATACAGCAATAGGGTTGAATGTATTTTAAGTCAACAGGAACCTATATAGAGATGTGATATTTGCTATATAAAGTAAATTTACCCCTGAAGAGAGCTAAATGCAACATTCTCCCTGAGTTTAAATACTGAGGCATAATGGAATCAGAAAGAGGGATGAAATATAGATGAACTAGCCTAAATTGTGTCTAAATTTAATATATAAACTTAGAATTAGCCTATTGGAGGTAGATACAATCATTGGTTAGGTACTTCATCATGTCAGTCACAGCATCTTACCTGAAGACCTTAGGTTTGACTGCAGTAAGATGCATTCCCCTTTTCTGGTTGAAAACCCAGACCATTACATTCTGTTTCCCAGACTTCAGGGGCATGAAACAATAGTTTCTAGGGAGGTCTAGACATTGGACTGATGAATAAAAAAAAAAATTGGGGGAAATTTGTTTTCTCAAACTTTCCACATATAAAACCCTGATGGATTTATAATGAGTAACAATGGATTGGCACACCCAACCATAAAAGTAATACTTCCTATGAGACATTGAATACAAGTCAATTGATGGGTATGAAATGATAAACAGAGATCACAAATAAATGACTAATTAATAAAAACACGTTAAAATAGATGAGGTAGATGGATAAAATTTAGGCTAAACAAAAATTAAGCATTAAAAAAACAGCATATGTACTAACAAAAGTATAAAATGCAGGAAGGAATTAAATAAACATTCAATGGAAAGGAGGTAGCAGAAGATTTTATGACACATATATATCTATATTTATAAGGAAAAATAATTTCACGTAATTATTAAAGAAAAAGGTTTAATGATACTTAGAAGTGGGAGACAATTATTAACCAAGAATATGAAGTATGTTGAAAAATCACAGAGTGCTGGTGATTGTGAGATAGATGATACTAGTAATATTAGGGAAGGGTCTTCATATATCCAAATACCTGGGGGGGTATGACAGGGTGATCACCCTCCACAGGCACATGTGGCAGACCCTGTGACACCTAAAGCACCTGAAGCTGGAATAGTACAGATTGCAGAAGGTGAATTGATCATGGTGTGGATATACCAAATGATCATGCATGGTATGAGTAATCTAAGAGATGAAATGGGTAATATGGAAGTGAGAATGAATCATAATATGAACAGTATGAAGGAAGATATGAAAGAAGAAATGAGCAATAGGATGGTAAATCTGGAGGAAATCTTAAAATAACACATAGCTACAAAAATGTCAGGGCAGATATAAAAACAGAAGTGAGAGATATAGATACTAGGCTGTTTGCCAACATGGAGCTGTTGTCAATAACAAAGGGACAATTTGGAGTTGAAGCTGGCACTTGTCAACCTGAGAAATGAGATGGATGTAAAAGACCTGAAATGCCAACAATGATTTGAAGAGTTTAACTCCAGTTTCATTGGAAAATTAACTGTCAAATGTGATGTGGTGTACAAGAGTCAGGGGATCTTCAGAGACAAGATGCATGTGGAACAGAAAAAGGTGTATGTCAAAGTCCAGAAGGAATTTCAGGATATGTACTCAAGGGTAGACCAACTCTTAGAAACACAGAGCATAGAGGCAGAGTCATAAGATAAAGCTCTAGGAGCCCTTGATCATCATATTAAATGACTCGAAGACAAGATAGCCTCAACAGAGACTGGCACAATCATAGACAAGACCACTGTTGAAAAATTGGTTCTCTGTGCAAACAAAACACAGGATTGGATTGATAGGATAGATGAAGCCATCAATCAAAGGTTTTCTATGATCAAGTATCAGCTGTGCCAAGGTATGCCAATCCTTGAAATGCAACAAACTGAGATTGGCCAAAGGACTCATAATAATAGGGAAGAATTGAATGGCACAGGAAACAACCCATATATTGCCATTGAAGACCCAAGTAAAATGAGTGGCCAGTGCCAAGGCCCAAAAATATACTCCAAACACAAAGTTTGCAAATGTGGTGACAGCTTTCAAAGCAGATCAATAGCAGAAAAAGGGATCACCACTGAAGAAAACTGTTGCAACTACCACATCAGTTTGAGATGGTCAAATAAAGATCATATTTCTGACTATCTTATCTTACATAACTGATATGACCTTTGAAATTCCTTCACCATAAAGAAGATGATCTAAATAAAGGAAGTTGTAACACCCTACAAACCAAGAAACTGAAAGTCCACAGTTCCATAAGTTATGCAACACATATGATGGCCCCTTTACATTCATTAGGCTTAGAAATGCTAGTGCTTAAGAAGCAAATGTAAGGATGGACCTCAAGGACTATGACCTGGGTCATGGGAAGTGGAATAAACCCAAATTGATGCAGAAAAAAACATACTAGCATATCAGCAATTATTAACTAAGGCTGCACAAAGGAGTAAAAGCACAAAAAGGAGTAAACACAACTTCAAGATAGGGGATAAAGTATTTATCAACCATGCCCCATATAGGTAAACCACTAGAGAATAAGTATCAAAAAATTTATAAACAATATGAAGGACCATTATTGTGAAGCAGTCAGTTCCAAATACATTTTGGATAGAAAGGGGAAGTTAAGGGAATGTATAATGCCAACATTATAAAGCTATATCTTGGTCAATCAGAGTGACCACAGAGGTAATCTACTTTACTGATACACAAATTATATGATAGACATAAGTTTTAATTAAAGTTAGAATGAAAAGAGAGAGAACATCAAAGAAAAAAGACAAAATGGGGTCTTTAATTTATGATGAGAGTATACCCGGGTAATCACAAAGCAATTACTGGGATACTTTAGAGTCAACTGAGAAAGTGGAGTTGACCCATATAGAATGATGAGCACTCCAATATTTTTTTTAGTCCTTAGAAAAATTCAGTAAACCTCAAAAAGGAGAAAATTAAAGGCTAACAAGTTTCACTAAGCCATCTTCAATATAGATACATTAATGGTTGATCTCATATCATATAACCACCATAACAAAAAAGGACCGATGTGTAAATGTCCTCACTATGATGCAAGCAATTATAACCCTTCTTTAAAAAAAACTTAAGCAATCCAATGCTAAACTAACATACACTAATTAAGTGTTAAAATTTTAATGACACCACAAAATTTTAACCCTATAAGGATAGAGGAGTTGTATAGATGTCTTTCAATCCTGTTCAAACCAGCCCTTATGTATCCACAATATCAAGTTAAACCCATTGGAAACAAACTGTGATAATAGATTAGATATGCATTATCATTTTTATACAAACAGATATATAAACATATATATATATATTAAAAGTTTATTTTAATAATTACTAAATCAAGATAGTATTAAAATGAAATAAATGCTCTTTTTCAATGGAAAGTAAAAACCTAATTAAAAAGACCTTTCATATATATACATAGACTAACAATAAGTCTTTTGTCAATGTGTAAATGTCATTATTTAAGACTTAAACTTTGTAGGCATAGTATGACCTAGTGTCAAGTTAATACCTAGATAACCAAGTATTAGAGAATGAGAGAAGAATCTTACTACATAATTTTACTACAGAATTTTATTACGTAATTTTAACTTTATCTACAACCAATATATATAAGCAACAATAATCAACCACAACAATTAAAAAGGAAATGAAAAAGCTTGTATACTAAACAATGGAAACTAAGTCCAGTATAAAAGCAAACCCAGTTTATTTCCATCCTCTTTTGTCATTTATCGAAGGATAGGAAAACCGCACACAACCAGTCTCTTAAGATCGAACCATAGAACACAATAAAATGGATGACTCATTCGATAACCTCATTCTAATTGCATACTTTTCACAGCATAAAAAAAAGATGAAAGAAATTGCAATTAATGCTTAAAATAGAGAAAGTTGGTAACTTTCTAACAATTTAATCAAAGAACTCAATTTTAAATTGATAAGTAAAAATAATGGACTGTGCTATTATTTAAATGAGAGGAAAGAAAATAATATATTGCCAGTATATATATATTTGTACGATGAAGTAAATTTTCCTTTATATAATTCTCTAAATATCAAATAACAAATTGAATTTATTATAAAGTACCAAGCAATGTATTCCGGATAAATAAACTTGCCATATAATCGAAATGCTACTATCCCAGCCATAAAGCATAATGATTTGATTCTCTTGTATACATAATGCCTAAAGAAGCACCCAATGCCTCATCTGGAATGTCTGAATAGATTCAGGAGGAGAGCAACTGCAGGAATGGAAACAACATTGTCTCAAGCGTGTTTTCAGAGAATTTGAGCAAGTGGTGGATTTATTGGAGTAGTATGATGAGAATATCCATGAGAGATGTTATTAATAAATTCAAGAACTTTCATCAGGATGATTTGAAAAGAAATTGATTTATCATGTGTTATATATATTTTTATGCGATTGTAAAATTCTATTCTTATTTCATTCTCACAGTTGGAAGTTTTGATGCACTTACATTTGGAATAGTCTATTATGTTGAAAAGTAATATAGTATGGAGGGGAGGGTATTAATTTAGATAAGTTTTTTTGTATGTAAATAAAGTTTAGGTCAAGTAATATAGTACGGAGGGGAGGGTATTAATTTAGATAAGTTTTTTTGTATGTAAATAAAGTTTAGGTTCAATCCCATACTATTCCATATTAATTGCACACACGATTACAGGACAGAGTTTGTGTTAATTGTTTATTTGTTTATTTAACTAACAATAATCATATTTAGTTTATTCAGTGTGAATGACTAATTTTTTTATATGAATGTTCCTTTTCTATCAACCATACATAGATAGGGTGTCCTAAAAAAGAAGAAACAGCAGTCATCAGAATCCAATGATAAGATTTTTTTACATACATATTTGCATATTAGGATAAATTAACTAGTCAGCTTCACAATCATTGTAATAATGAATCAGTGATTTTTTTTTGTTAAATTTACCTACTTTGTAAATACTTTGTGTCCTGTCATCTATATCTACCATGGGAAGGGTTGAAATTATAAACATATTTAATCATTAATATGGTAGAAGTACATACTTAGCACATATATATACATATTATTTTATTATTATTATTTTTTATTATCATGTTAAAAAAGTTTGAATTTTATCTGCTATCAAATATATTACATTTTTAGATTTAGTGATGAAGGACTTCAGTTTTAATAGGAGAAACATGGAAAAATTATGTTGTGGAAAAAAATTGTGAATTATTCATTTAAATTCAAAATGAATTTGAAAAAAAAAAATTCACTGACTTAATCTTAAGTTCTAGATGTGATACAAATAACCCATTCTTACTACTTTTAAGAAATCATCAGACTTCGATTTGAGATTATGAAGTAATTAGTTATGAAGTGGATCAACTGTAATATGGGGGGAAGAAATAATGACTGATAATTGCCAAGAAATGAAGAGTCACAATGTAAAATGACAGATATTTTGAAGAAAATGGATAAGACAAGAAGTATTATGACTACATTTACGAAGACAAAGGGAAACAAACTTTAGAAATGAGCAAACATTCAGAAGAATTGAGGGATCAAAATGTAATTTTAATCTTCAGTGAGTTTTCTGAGAATATTCCAATGAATTCATTATAACAAACATCATTATACAAAAAGTCTATACTATAAAAATATGAGGTAATGACATAAGAAATTTTGATTTGAAAGAAAAAAAAATCATCAATCCTAGATACACTTGTAATCTTTTTATTTTTAAATGCATTTTTAATTAAAGGTTAAAAAAATTGAAATTATGACTAAATAATCATAAAAAATGAAAGTTATGATTGTTGGAAACAGCAGCTTGCTTGATAATAAAAACACAAAAATTGTTGACAGTTCCCCCCCCCCCTTTATTATTTTTTTGCAAAAGAGAATTTAATGGTCAATAAATTCACCAAAATATCTGGGAATAATTGCAACAAAAAGTCTGTAAAGAATACTTATATTTAAGACCACATCCTTTAGCACTGAATATTAAAAATTCTTCAGGCTACGGTATTTTTTTTTTTCAGTTTGATGGTTGAATATTGAAAAAGAATTGGAAGATTATTAATGCTTTTTGAATTGTAATACTAAGAAAATCTTTTGAAAATAACTGAATGTTGTATCAGATTAGATCTATGTATAAAATAATCCTCATGTGTAATATTTCCCTGTATTTCTAAGCACACTTTTATTTGAATTGAGAATTTGAGAATCTAGTTCAAAGTTTCTAATGTCTGTCATCTATTTTATATTATAATGAATGAATCCTTACTTGTAATCCCATAAAGTTAGAGGAAGCTACTGAATATATAGTAGCTGACTGAAACCAAACAAATAGTTAAATCTGCAAATTCCAACTGAAATTGTTTATTTTGCTCATATTAAATGAAATGTGTATAAAGATATTATGTACAAAAAGATTGATGATGAAGGAAGAGGAATATAGCCAGCAATAAACTAATTCCATCATTATATTCTGTTAAATCAAACAAATGATAGATTACTTTGGAAATGTAGTACTTATAGATAATATTTCTAGAAGTCATATAATAAAACCTTCAAAGATGTTGTTTTAAAGTGAAGGCAAATAAAACTTGGTCATAATGCTGATAAATTTACACCATCTGATTCATCAGTATCAAAAGCAATATTATATGACAATCATGTATTATCTTCCAGTCAGATTACACCTAGATAATCTATGATTTTTTTTTGTTTTGCCAATCAGCACCAACAAGCAAGTGCACTTAACCATTGCACTTAATCATAAATGTCTGTAGAAGTTTAACTTTTATAAAACTTAATTTTTTATAATATAAAATTAATTTTTAAACGTTTGAGGAAATGTTTTAAAGAAATTTTGAAATATATGTATGGAATTAAGTGGATTGATTTATAAACAAGTAACATCAGAATATTGTATGGTACTAATCATAGAAATAATAATTGTATGAATTAATGTAAAATAAATACAATTGTTTGAAGAAAAAGTAGTGATATTTATTGATATAATAATAAATATTAGTTTTATATATTGGAAGTTATATAGACTTATATTCAAAATAATATGTTTATCAAATTACAATTTTACAAATAGGTTTTCTATAATTACTATAAATATGAGAATAGATATATATTTAAACAATTTAAATAAAAATTGATAAAAGGCAAAGATAATTTTTTAATTAATTAATTTAAATTGTTTAAGTAATTTTTTTTTCAATTAGTAAGATTTTAAGATGGCATCCATCTGATAAAGCTCACCAATTAATTCTAATATAACATCTACACCTTCTGTAGTAATTTTTCTAATTAAGATTTAAAAAATTCTTATTTTTACCTTTATAATATTCCTCCATATTTTTCTCTCCATATGATTATTAATTAATAAACAATTTCTAAAAATGTATGATAATTATGTAACTCATATGTAATAAAAGTAGATCATTTTCTTCTATAATATAAACCTTAAAATTATAATTATTAATATATATATATATATTATGTGCATTATTATATTTAATGGTCAAAATGTATTTCCTATTTATAATTTTCAATTATGTAATAATTGACCCTTTAACCATATTAATGCATTTTTCAATAATTTTTTGACTAACAATATTTCATAACACTTTTTTTTAATGTTTTAAATCTATTTATAAATTTAATATTTTTTTTACAATCCATTTTATGATCCATTTTTTTGCAAAATGGTTATATATGTCTGATGTTTTATCATTCCTATTTATTGTTCTGTCGTGTTTTTTTTTCTCATTTTATTATTTTCTCTAATTTACCTATATAAAAATTATCACATTGTCTGCAGTCAATTTTATAAATTACTTCTACAATTTTATAAATTACTTCTAAAATGATGATGATGATGATATAAATTTGACGTTTGTTAAATAGGAAATAAATACGTATGCTTATTATGTGTGTGATGTATAATTTTGCCATGTATCTATAGAATTATGTATGTATTATAATTCATATTCAATGAGGAGAATGAGAAAAAGAAAAAGTTATATTATAAAACATAAATTATAAGTAAAATATTTTGGAAAAAGTGACCACCGGAGGGAGATGCTATATTTTAATTAATTGATGAAAGACATATTTAGACAATTTTTATTTAAATTCTTTTTAAATTATAATTTATACAACATTACAACATTATGAACAATTTTTACTTAAGGTTGATCATTTGAAATGTGTGTTTATACATATATATAAACTTATACTATTTTTTTAGGCTCGCAAGATTTCTGAAAATGCATATACCTTTGCTAAAACAAATCTTCTTGCAACAGATATTTTCTGTTACCATGTTGTCCTTTTTCAGGTAAGTCTTGTTTATTTAAATTAATCTATAATTGAATTATGAATAGAGATAATAAGATTTTAAAATTATATTATACAAGTTTGAAATGTATATACACACTTATGCAATGGCAAAAGAAATCTTTTAGAATCATTTATGATTACCATAGCAAAAGATTAAAGATAAAAGAGCAAAACATCACTGCAGAGGTCAACATATCTGAAGAAGCTTGTCATTACAAGGGATATTTGATCTTGATACAAATGCAGTGACACAGAAGTGGTAGTATTATAAGTATAAATATGACGAAAAGTAGATCATTTAATTGAACACATTATTGTTTATAATTTAGGCACCTTTCTCCTGAGAAACATGTTGATGGAACTGTTATGATTTGGGCAGACATATTTGGTATATTTGTTATTTACTTTGAGATGTGAATGTATCTGAGCTTCACATTATTTGAGCATTTTGAAGGAGGGAGTACATGTATCTTATTATACAAATATTTTTTCCAGAGAATACTATCATTTTTCAAAATGATATTTTTACAGCCAACACATTCAAATATAATTTTGGTTTTAAGAATATGAGAATATTCAATATTTTGTATGACCGCTCCAATCATGTGATTTAAATATTGTTGAGAATCTTTTGCTATTTTTGAATAATGAACAAATGATAAATATTTTCCATCTCTGTTAAAATAATGAGATTTTTTTCCATAACGAATGGCCTAATATTTTGTCAGATAATGTTCAAATATTATATAATTAGTCAGCTGCATAAATAACCTTTTATGGTTATTGATACAAATGGTGATACAGATGTAATATTGATAAAAGTAAATAATTGTTCCTGTTATTTTATCTAACTATTGCACCTGAGCTGAAATTTAAAACAATCAAAAATCTTGACATTGAACCTTTTTTTAATGACTGATTTAAAACCAATATGTGTTTGTATGTTGAAATATTTCTGATACTTACCTTTACTTAATTTGCGAATATTAATTAAAAATTTACATAAATATTATGTTGTTGTTTAGTTGTTGTTGTATTATGGTTTGTCCAATCTGAGTTAAGTATTGATGCAGATCAGGCAAACACTATTAATTCAACACAAATCAGTTTTATTTGGAATAATAAATTTACTATTATTTACAAATATTTACTCAAACGATTATATTATACAAATATAGCTAAGAGTTACACTATTAAAATGAAATACATCCACTTATTCTGGGGAGGCAAAGTTGTTGCAATTAGCATTAATAGGATGCAACTTCACTGTAAGAATAATGGACTTCCTTATCAAGCGATTCAAGCCATTCATATTCAAAAGATATTTAATTTTATCACCATGCTTATTAAATCATTTGGATATGAGCAAGTCATTTTGCCAGTTATCCTGACAGATAGACCCCCTCCTAGAGTCAAGAATTTTTTTGATGTCGCAATTGACTTGATCAGAAGCTACATGGTAATTACGAATAATATGTTTGATAACAGGATTAATATTTGGCAAGCACATAGTCTCATTCACTCTGTCACAATTCCCATAACACCACTACTTGCCCTGACCAATAATAAGATCATCTCCCTCTTCAGGTGCTGGGCTATGGAACTGAAATTCTTTGATTTCATTATTAAGATAAATTTAAATGCCATTAGCACTAATTGGTTTCTCTTTCATAGGCGAGGCTTCAACAAAATTGACCCAATCTGTCTCCTCTGCCAGACTCATGATGAAACATTTGACCATCTGGTTTACTCTTGCCATGGTCTCTGGAGGTCTAGAAGGATTATTGCTGATAACCTTAAAATGAATTTTTACCTTGTTACCTCTCTTAAGGACAGTATTAGGACAAGATCCATCCCTACTATTAGGTTGTCATTATTTATCAACTATGCATTCTGGTCTACTCGTTGTAAAATGGTTTTCAATCCCGGTGCAATTCATGAGGGAAAATTCTTTCTGAATAAACTTATAAAATTTAGAAACCGTGACATGCTCCTAGCTCCAAAAGTGTTATTCGAGGAAACATGGACTCTGATTACTTTATAAGAATGATTTCTGGTAAAACGCTTTGTTTCTTCTGTCTAAGTTATTGCTGAAAGTGGTTTTGTTAATAACCAGAAGTTCAGATCCTTAATATTTTCAAAATGGATAATATTTAACTGAACATATGAAATTTAGCATAAATACCTAAGCCTTCATAGTTGTAGTGATTTTTCCAATGGTGATTTGACCAAACTCTAGATTGACTAAGTGACTCTTGGTAGTGTGAGGCAATTTGTCTAGGTGAGTTGGGTGAGCTTAATTGGCCTACTTGTGTGTTAACAGTAGACCAGGTATTCGAGTTTACCTTTTGCCCAGAATAATACTATCTTATATTTATTTATAATCATGTAATTCTTATTTATGTTTGTATTTCTAGCTTTCCTTTTAATTTACCATGTATACATAATTGTCACTGTAAACATTGTACTTGTTTAATAAATATTTTGAAAGTAAAAAAAGTACATCCACTTACTCAAGATTTTTGCCTTTTGATACTGAAACAGTCAATCTTAGCCCAAGATTGAGCTTCACTATTCTACTACTTAACCAGCACTAGCCCAATATCAAACCATACATGTCATCCCACTCCTTTTAATTATATATATTGTGACCTTTTATTTAGGTCCCTGTATTTAATAATGCAAAATTTTAAATCATAATAATATATCTGGCATGAAAATCTTAATGAGTGGCTTTCAATAAAGACTGTTCTGGATGCACTAGGAAATTGCTTGAGTGGAGATGAGATTTTAAACCCAGTGTAGGTTTGAAACTAGGGATAAAACAACAATTTAAAAATATTGTTATTAATTGGGAGATAAATATATTGCTATTTTATTATTGTTGAATAGCAATTAAAATAAATAAACAAATAAATTAAATTTATTAAATCTTGTAAAATAAATGGTTATAGTCAATTACTTAAGCATATTGTTTTTTATAGTGAATCTAAAGCTGTCTTGAATAAGTATGAGTAGTTATTAAAAGGAAAGCCAGATGGAGTAATATTAATATATTCACACTAAGATTATTGGTTTATTTGTTACCACAATGCATTGTAATAAAAGATATATATTATAACAAAGTTGTAGGGGGGTGGATTAAGAAAAAGAGAACTAAACAACAACAGACTTCAACTCTGATCTTCTAAAATAAGGAGGAAAAAAGCTAAAAATCAGAAAAATTTGGAATTTAATTGAATAAGGATTATAGTATATTGCTATCTAAAAACATGGAATAAAAATCTAAAAGCCTTGCTATCATTTTAAACACCTTTTCCATCGATTGATAGTTCTTAAAAGTTATACTGGAAAGGAAATGGAAACCCTGTGCATCATAACTTACTCCCATAAATATTGCTTCAAACCCAGAAAAATTCAAGAAAAAGTAAGCTTTTGCTTTTATTTTATTCATATTTTTAAAATCTCTTCTTTAAAAATGACACACAAATTATTTATAGTTAAAATAAAGAGTTGATAATGTTTGTATTTCGTGCCACTATTAAACATAAAGCAGAACATATGATCGTTTGAAAATCGTAATTTCAAGAAAATAATTCAAAGTAATTTTAAAGAAAGATTTCAGAAGATATTATAAATAAATCAAAAGTCATTTTATATCATATAATTTTAATAAAGTTAAAAGATAATTGCAAGTGATTTTATTCTCAATTCTTTCTTAAGAAATAAACACTCATCTGATAATTTTTTTTAGCGCGAACTTGTATAATGTTAGAAATGAAAAATTACAGATTCATTAAAATGTTGAGGATATCATATTTATAATTGGATAAATTCTTTTTAATATTGCTAATCATATAATGCTTTGCTAATAAAAATGGAACAAAATAATTATTTACTTATAAAAGTTTCCCGTGCAATGCGTATAAGTAAGATTTTAAAAATGGTTTAAAAATGCCCAGACTGTTTAAAGATTGTTACATATATATTGCCACAGGAGGAAAGAACAGAATCAATAAATTATTTAAAAAAAAAAAAATTAAATATGTTAATTGCAATAAAATTATAAAATCATTTTCAAGGAAAATCATCTGGATTAAAATGTAAATAAAACGATTTTAGTTATATCCCACTTGAAATGTTTAAATCTTGTCTCACTATGTTAATAACGAATAAATCAATAAATGTCTTTAAAAAGTTTGTTTTGAAGATTATAATAACCTATAAAGTTATTAAGGAAAATTATCTCCAGAAAAGTGGATAAACCTATCCTTTTAAGTATGCTACACTTGGAAGTGTGAATTTTAATTGTCTTATTAATTATCGGTACAGAAACCATTAAATAATTTTTTTTTTTACCTTTGGAGAAGTGTTCAATATTGCTTTATTATGCATCAAACAGGATAATAAAAATATATGCATGCATTATTTGGAATGTTTACCCATCATAATATCAGTTCTTATCATTTTAGCTCACCAGAATAAAATAAACTTTACGAACAGGATAAACTCTAATGGTAGAAAATGTTTGTTTATTTTTTTTTTATTACTGCTGTGTTGGCTTATAATGTTTACATCATGTGTTATTTGGGAATTTTTTTTATATATATGTTTATTGTGGTATATGGTCTAAAATATATTTAGTCAAAGGGATATAAAAATGTATAAAGATACATACATTTATTATTACACACATTTTTGTTATTTTCCCAAGTAAGGGAAAACATAATCTTAATGTCATTGATCTGAAGAGAGAGAAAAATATTTATCTCTTGCAGTTTAAAACTGATTTTAGGGTATTTTATTAAAGGGTGAACATACAGACATTTTTGTCAAAGATATACTAAAGACCCAATTATTTACTTATATAAAAGAAAAATTGATCTAAACCTTTTTCATTTCTTAATTTTACATAGGAATGAACTTGTCCACTTTGAATACAAATGCAGGTTGGTCTTTATTGCTTAAATATGTTGTGATCTCTCTAACAAAAGTATAGTTGTCATTTTAAAATAATTAATGATCATTTGACATATATATTTTGGTTTGTCTATTGATACATTAATGGTTCTGCATTGTGAAATGGAATATGTATATCTCCACTGTTATTGTTGGTATTGTTTTACCTTGCTATAATATTGAGAATGATTTGTGACAGTTTTTTAGCTGATAGGATGTGCCAATAGAATGGCATCCAATAGATTAATATTAATATTGAGCATGGGCTGATGGAGAATCACCTATTGTTGATTCCATGAGAGGATAGTTGTGTAGAGGCTGAGTAATAATTAATTCTTGTTAGCATAAATAATCCTAAAAGAAAGGATATCCATGGTCTGAATTTTATTTTTTCATGATGAGGCAAAGCCCACATGTGTATACCCATAGAGAGGTAGTAGAATTAGCCATATTATTATACAACTGTCATGTTGTTTTATAGAGCCTCCCTTTTTATTGTTAGATCCCTCATGATGATATGGAGTTAGTTTTTCCACCATGTATGGTGAAGTTTCGTATTTTAAAATCATATGGCAAGGATAAAATAATGTTAGATTTAGGAACACTGATCTAGCTATAGTGTTTGCCTAATTATAATAGTGCTTTATGATGTTGTAGGATCATCATCAGTTATAGACAGACCAAACCCAAAACCTACTTGTAATTGTAGAACTTATAGATGTAAGAGCAAGAGATTCATGTGAGCAGTGTGGATTCATCTTCATCGAATAATGATTTGACAATGGATTGGTAAGAACAGTTAAGCATTCAATAATTAGGTTGTGGACATAGATAATGTTTTAGTGACATGTGTGTATTTGACCTTTGATGTTTGTTCTTTAATACACCAAACCTATTCATCTCAAATTTTAATCAGTTATTAATTGCACAGAATATGATAATTGCCCTTATCATATTCTGATAAAAGAAATGGCTTTGATATAATGCACTACTTTATAACTTTTGAATTCTAAATTTAAAATTTGTGCATACCATAAGGTCCTAAATACACTGTTGTTTTTGTAATTTAAGTGCTAGTTCAGTTTCAATAAGGTTTCATGATCTTATTCTTTAAGATAGGCTAAACAGTAATAAGTGATACTTTGAATATCATTGTATAAGCTGGTGGTATTGACTAAGAATATGGTCAATGGGATACTGAGTATTTTCCCATCCCTGAGTTTAATTTAATATATTGGTTTTATTTCATGCCATGTCTTTGAATTAAAATTTGTAAATATTGTAAATAAAGTTTGTTGTGTTTAAAAATTTATTTAGTTGCCTGTAGTCTTATTGCTAATCACCATATATACACTATTATTGTTATTGCTATCGACCTATCAGAAGATTATAAATTGAAATCATCATCGACCAATATAGTACTATTAACTATATTATGCTATATCATAATAATTTTGTTAAGCCTTATAATTTATTAGTACATCTAATGCATCATCACACAATAATCAAAATGTTAATAACTTAGAGTACAGATTATTTTAAGTAATAGATTAAAAGATAAATATAATATTGATTTAATTGGTTTAGTTGAACCCACAGAGCTATCATTCACTGATCTTGATCACATGGTTTATAATTATTTGAGAAAAGGAATTTGGTAAGTTATTGTGTTTATTTATTAAAAAGTTATTCCTATTTCTTAAATATTAAAGTTATAAGAGTTATTGAGTTCATAAAGTTTATGTGTAACTGCTAAATATAGTTCTTAATTTGAGTTTATATTGAGAGCTGTTTTGTGCATTCTATTTGGGTAGTGGTAAAATCCCTCTCACTGACCCAAATATATTTTGTATAATGATTTTGAGTGTTTGAACCCTGAGAAGAATTAGTTGTTAAGTTTCAAGGTAGAATTTAAATTTGTAATAAATTTTATATCTAGTTAATTATTATAGTTGGACTTGAAATAGATTACTTTCACTGTTTTATGAAAGTCAACCAAACTTTAAGGTATAAATTACTTCTTTTGTTGTAAAAAGTATAGCTTGTTTTAACTTCATGATAAATATTCTGGTTGTGTCAAGCTTGAAATCCCTATTTTTATTTAGCTTATCTTTTTACCATTTAATACCATATTAGTTTATAGTTTAAGATTTCAGTCTCCATCATTAACATTGTTCTTCAATTTCATCTTGATCGTTCTTTTATTTATTCATTCTCATTTGACATTAATTCATTATCATAATTGATTAATCATACATTAACTTTTATTCTTTTATCATCTTAACTATTCATTAACTCTTATTCTATCATCATCTTAATCATTCATTATTCTCATACATCTTCATTCTTTTCTCTTCATTCTTAGACTCATTTCATTCCACTATTTAATTATTACTTCTTTCCATCATCCATTTAGTCATCTACATCATAATTTACTTATCATTTCATTTATAAGTTTAATTTCATAATCATTCCAGAGATATAATTATTAGTTATTTATTAGTTTGCTGAATATCAAATTTAACTCATCACCTTTTGTTTGTGTGGATTTTAAAGCTGGTTTGACCAGAAGTTATTATCTTTATTAGTCATCTTGTGATCTTCTTTAGATCTACAGTTTCATGCTAGTTTTATTCAATACAGGAATCATTTCGTTAGTTTTACATTTTTGTTTCTTTATGCTTATATTCTTGATAATGAGAGTATGATAGGTTGCATAGGAGAATTTAGTCACTAAAACGTGTGGCATGATTCATTTATGACCAGTTAGACCAGTGAGAAGGTTACAATATATATATATAAGTTGTATGTGTATTTCTGAGAAGCATATAAAAAATTTATAAATAAAAGTTGAATAAAAATTTCTTTAATTATTTTGGTATTATTAACGTCAATAGATGTGGCTGTTATATACATATATTACAGGAGTATATGTATATAACTACAAATATTAAATGTAAATAATTTTGTATATTTTAAAATTATATTTTTTACTTTGCAATTATTTTATATATATTTACATAAAAATTCAAGATGGAAGGTGCAACTGTTGATTGTTCAAAAGTAATTAAAACATTGGAAATATTATCTTGTTTCAGGGTTTTAAAATAAATTTTAATTCAAGTTTTAATGGAAGTAAAATTAAAACAAAGCTAATGGATTTTACTTTGGTTGCAAATATTTTGATCAAATCTATTTCCAGTCTGGAAATTGATTTGAATTTATTTTTGGACAGTTATCTAATGATTGCATCTCCAGTAACAACGAAAAAAATATTTCTTTAGATTAAAGATTATGTTTGGGAAAGTGAAGACTAGTATGCAGACATAAACAACTTTAAAACAAGGTACATCTCTATACTTCCAATTGACTAATTTAGATTTAAAGTCATCATTTTGGATGTGTATGTGTGTCTATACTATAAATTTGCTTTGCCTAAATTTAATCTCTAATACTAAAGAAACCATTGAAATGTGTGTCTATACTATAAATTTGGTTTGCCTACTTTTAATCTTTAATATTAAGGAAATAATTGTAATATATGAATTTTGCTATTATTCTGCAAGTTTTATGCTGAACTTTTTTATAAAACATTTCAAAAACTCTATTAATAATTTCTACTAGCTATAAAGGAATAAAGTTTAAATGAAAGGATGTGTGCATATAACTTATTATAAAATGCATTATCATTATTATTGATAAAAAATATACCTAACCAGTTGCATCTCTAGAATTAAGGAACAGAATGAATGACACATATGATTAATGAATCATTAACTTATTTCTAAATGTGCTTATAACTGAACAAGTGGAAGAGCATGAAAACTTGATGTGGATATTTGTATTTTATTGTTTTCCTCATTTGCATTTGATTTTTTATTAAAATATATTATCAATAAATTTATGTAGACTTATGTGGATATTATGAACTAATAAGCTATTTGTCTGATGGATGATCTTTGAGAATTTAGCACAAATGCCTTGATGACTGTAATGAATTAAATTGTAAATTATTACTAAACATATACAGTAATAAATATTTATTTTCCATTATTAAATGCTTCACATGTGCTATTGCCAGGCAGTTTCAGTAGCTATGGCTAAGAACTTTTTAAATGCTCTTTAATTGAATACAATGCGTATTATTGTCTCCTTGCAGGAAATTGTTATGTGTTTACAAATATCTATTGTTATACAACTATCATCATCATTTTTGTACATGACCATGATGTGTTATTTACAGACTGTGTAAAAGAACTCTTATGTTCCAGCTAAAAAAAAGATTTAATGATTTTTTTGTTAGCGTTTGATAGATAGATAGACTAATTATTTGTCTTATATTTTTTATTATTATTATTTAATTATTATTTCTTTCTTCAAGAATGTCTCGGAAAAGTATAATGTGGAGAAATATTGTATTGTGTAATTAATTATTATTTTAATATAATTATATTGTATACTTATGTCTCTATATGCGTGTGTTGGCAACAGAAATATGTTTGCTATTGGGAAACTAATGGCTAGCTTTGAGAAGGGGTAATTGCATAAAAATTATTATTTTATCTTTGTGTTTTTCAGAAATTATGAGGTCCATTTCTTAATAATTGTTTTGCTTTAAATTTTAAAGCTTTGTAGTTCATCACAAATGAAATTTTTATTTCAATTTCTTGGCTAATGTCAAATGCACTAAAGAGTTATTTTACTTTTGCTTTGATGAAGATTATTTAGTAGTAATTATTATATTTTGAATTTACAATATTATAGTTTGTCAGAAGTGAGAGATTCATTTTTTTAACTTATTGATCAATGTTATTACAGTATTTACTTATTGAATCTGATTTGAAATTATTGTATGCATTATTATGCATGTATGCCCATCTGTTGTTTAATCTATTTATATAATTGCTGAATTAAAAATTAAATGACTTACTTTCAATCAGTTTTGGATGTTGTAATGTGCCAAATGAAGTGGAAGGATTAGGGATTTATTTAAGAGTGAATTTTTTTTATATGCTTAGGTTGAAATGTATTTTGTGGCAGAAAGAGTTTATGGTATATATTGTGTTATAGGGATTGAGAGAACTCTTCCTCAGTTTATTGAAAATATTTGTCATGAGTGGATTGTTTTCCAGATTAAGTAATTGTGTTATGATGATTACATTTGAGAGATGGATACTCTACCACTAGGCTAAACTGTCTGATACATACAAGCTCTGCAAAATATCATTGATAAAATGAAAAATTATTGTAATTAGGAGGTAATATTTTTTTTTTTAAAAATATTTTTAATTAAATTATTAATAGTAATATGTTACATTTTATATAAATTAGTGTTAGGGAAATCTCAACATTTTCATTTACATATCAATTTTATTAATTATAGTGACAAAAAGGTATCAATCTTTTGAGTTTTGTGCAAAGGTAGAGTATATATGAAATATATTTCAAGGCTTGAATAATTGCTACAACAAGTTTAAGTAAAAAAGTATTCCTTTTATATTTAAATAAAAAATATTTATAACCAGAGCATGTTTTTAACAATAAAGTGATTCAGAAATTTAAACATTTACATATAAGTTTTATTAATGATCATGACAAAATAGCATTGGCCTATTTGGTCGAGCATAATGATAAGGGTAATATGTAGTATATTTCAAGCCTCTAAATTTGAGGTTCAGGCAATTGTCACAATAAGGAAAAAGTATTCCTCTTATATTTAAATAAAAGATATTTACACTCAGGACATATTTTTAACAGTGAAGTGATTTGAAAATGCAAACATTTTTATTTATTTATAAATTTTATTAATGTTATATATGGAGCTCGCAAAAATATTCTGCAAAGCTTGTTAAGAACTTATTTGCGAGCTCTATATATAACATTTGTAATACAAACTTGTTAAATTAGGTCATCTAACATATGACTTGATTTCTTTGTAAATTTTATTAATTATCTTAGCATCTTGGCACCCCTGTGATGAAGTACCTTTGTGCTCTGCTTAGCCACATGCACTGGCCCTGCTTAGGTTTGATTGTCAGTAAGACAATCTTAATTGATCATATGGCATATAATTCTGCTGAGTGAATAATTATTGTTTTATTTTTTTAGTTTATAATTTGACATTTTTAAAGTTTAGCTTGAATCTAAGTGGTAAATATAGATACTTATGTATCAGTCTGGGATGACAAAATTTTAGTCTTTATTAAAAGCATTATGGTTATCTATGATTGCTAAATATTTGATAATATATTTTATTTAATTAATTAATTAATTAAATTTAATTTTTGAAGATACGTTGTTGAAGATCTCAAGAGTATTTTTATATCTACTATACACTTTTTTATTAATTTTTATCTACCACTGACCTACTTACAACTTAAAAATGGTCATCTTTTGCAACAAAAGTAAATTGACATTAATACAGAAAATGGAGTTATTATTTATAACTTTGTTAAAAATGATTATTTAAATCTTTGAAAGTTAATTTACTTAATTTAATAAATAAAACATGCTATCAAATATTTAATAATAGTAAATAATGAAAAGTAATGAAGATTAAAATTTCATGCCTGGTAATAAGTAAGTACCTAAATGCATTTATAATGAGTAAGTTTTCTTTTCAATTTTTATAATATTTAGATAAATGCTTTGCTTGAGTTGGTTTTTTAGATCTAATGTCCCAACTCCTCACTGAAGAGACCCATAGGTCGAAACCGGTCTGGGGATGGGGACAATCCAAGATAAAAATGATTTGAATGCCTTCTCTTGTAGTAGCATTTATCATAAATAAAAAAAAAAAAAAGCTTGTTTGGAGCTATTAGCACGCTCTTAATTTTAAATATTTTGTTTATTACTTTTAATTCAATAGATAGGAAAGGTCCCCTATGTAGGAAATATTATCAAATTATAACTCCTTTACAGATTTACAGCTTAGAACTGCTTTCGACCAGACCAGTCATATTACTTTCAGTTATTTGAGCCTTTATTAAGGTATAAACATTTTACTTTAATTATGGTTTTATTTGTTTGATAAAAGATATATTATTTAATTTCCATCTTTATGTAATATTTTACAAATTAGTAATATCAACATAATAAAATATGAAGTTAATTAAAATACAAAGACTATGTTTTAAAATTGTCTTGATATCTTTGTAAAATTTATTTAAAATGGAAAGAATTTATTAACTATAAAATTCATATGAGAATTAAAATATCTAATTCGTAAATCTATTTTTATAGTTACCATTAAAAGAAGATTTTTTTTTTTTTCTACATTTGTTAAAATAAGTATATATATTTGGATAGCCCCCCTCCCCTCACCGCACGATATTTTTGTAAGTCTTATCTTTATTTATTTGATTTCTTCCAAAATAAAAAACATTAATGAAGAAAACAAAATTAAAATTTCTTTTAAAAAGTTTTTAATGAATTGTTAATAAAAGTCTGTTTTCTTTTGCTTAAAATAAATTTGCTTAAAGTTTATATCAAAAGTGTAAAGAATAAATAATTTAACGAACCTATAAATTTATAAGAATTGTGCTGTAATCAGAGTTAGCAGTTTTATTGACTAAAATCGAGATAATATCTTATGTTTATCTGAAATATTTAAATTACATGTCTATTTTATAGTTTTCATTAGAAGAATGTTTAATCACTTTTCATCTTATTAATGAATAGAGCATGATTCAAAGTAGTAATAAAATTTTTAATTACTTAATTGGGTTCTTAAAATGGTTAAAGAAATTTTTTCATTAATAAATAGTCATTTACGCATCTACTGGTATATATGTACACATGTCTAAACAATTCTCACGGATTATCTATTCCAGCGTTTCCCAACCTTTTTTGGCTCACGTACCACTTGGTAGTATATCATGCTAAATTGTACCACTTCGTAAAAATGATTGTATTTTGTGAAATTTGTTATTGCGAGTGTGTTATTTTATTTGCATTATACATATTATAGGGTGACCATGTATTCACATCACATAATGAGACAAATTACATTGTAACATGCTTAAACGTCATGCTGGATTGTAAACTCACTGTAACATATATGTATGTGTTTGTTCAAAGTATCATATTTATCTACTATTTTGTCATATTTCATTTACTAATAAATGGTTTTAATAAAAACACAAAATTATAAAAACCCAATTAATATATTTTTTTATCATAATCAAATGTTTTTATAAAATAAATTTAATGAGATCCTTGTGCTTGTTTCGAAGAACATAATTTTTTGAAATTTGGTTCAGAAGATGCAAGATATACCCTTAAGTCTACAGCTGCATTCAATCTGTTTCAATACTTTTAAAAAAAAAAAAATATATGAAGAAAAAGCTCTTTCTACTAATTCCATACTAGTAAATGGTAATAATAATTTAAGAGCTTTCTCAGAAAACTGTTCATATTCTTTAATGTTTAACCAAAATTAATTAGATTGTTTCGATAATTCTATTAAATTTTCTTTCTCTTTTATTGATAATGATGTAGCTTTTTCTAAATTTTCTTCATAGAAGGGGTTTGAAATCCACTTATCATTTATGTTTTCGGGTTTTGGAAAATATTCCATGAAAGACAATTTTAATCCTGTTAAATGTGCTATTATATTTTCTGTATATCTTGAGACAGACTAACCTTATTTTCAAACAAAAAAATATGTAGAGTTTCGAATTTTTCCGGTTGATTGTTTTCAATACACTGTTTCCAAAAATCTAATTTCTTAATCATACTTTCAATTTTATCATTAACATTAAAGATCGTTATCGAGTTATTCTGAAGTGTCAAATTTAAGTTCATTTATTTGCAAAAAATATCAGATAAATATGCAAGCACCTGAAGCCAATCAAAATCATACAATTTTGAAGAGAGATCAAAAGGATTGTCTTAAAAAAAAAAACCTGTGCTTCTTGTCTAAGTTCGAATAAGCAGGTTATATAGGGATCAATGAATTTTAATAAACAAAAACGATACAATCACAAACAATAACCTGTCACTTGTAAGCCATGCGGTGAAGTGAATAAGAGTGCAGCACTATCACAACAGTGGCGGCGACATCTCAAGTTACTGGTGGCTAACGGCTAAATTTAAAAGTGCACTCAAAAAAAAAAAAATGATATCAATTGCTGGATTTTCGATCATCGACTGTACATATTAACAACTTTACTGTATAATATTATTCATTAAAATAATTTTTATGAATTATAGGAAAAACCATTTTTATGATATTTTTATGATTTAATTTTTTTTTATTTTTTATGTCCGCTATTATTGATTATTTTTCGTGTACCACCAACCAGCAACTCGCGTACCACCAGTGGTACGCGTACCACAGGTTGCGAAACACTCTGATCTATTCTAATAAGTCTTAAATAATTAAGTTGTTTTAGAGACTATATTAAAAGAATTTGCATTTCTTAAACTTTTTTAAAAAATTATTTTGCAAAACAACTATTAAGAACATTTAATAATAATGGGGATATTAGTGGGTGTAAAATGTATGTAAAGTTCATATATGTTGTTTAATAAATTTGGTTGACTGAAATACTACATTAAGATTGTTTTTATAGCAACAACAATTTTGTGGCTAAATTATGAAGTAAATAATTTTCAGACATTTTATATATATTATCATTATCACCATCAGTAATCTTTCAAAAAGTAATTCCTTGCATGTTATCCAAAACTATTTTTTAACAATCATTTAGGTTTAAGGATAGTTATTGATATTCAGGGGAATTAACAGATCACTACTGGAAATACCAAGCAGTAAATGGAACATTCTAGTCAATAACAAATGGCAAGTTTCCATATAAATTATTAATGGGACAAAATTAAGAATTGGATTAATTCTTTTACTCTCAAATAATAATTATACAAATTTAACTCTTAGACATATAAAATTTAACATTAAAGATTAAATTGGGATCAGATATGGCTCTCATGTTCCTTAAGAATGGGAGATTTACAACCTCAAATGCTTGAAAATATCTTATTTAAAAAACATCTGGCACAGACCACAAAGAAAAATAGAACCCACCTAAGTATAACAGAATTAGTTACAATGAAATAATTGATTTATTTTTTCTTCTGTTTAATTATACAGAATGATATATATATTATGTATATATTTATTATAAAAATGTTCTTAAATTAGTAGTTAATTGATATTCATTACCATTTAATTAGCATGCAACTTATGCAACCCAAAATGAATATCTAGTAATGATTTTACTGATAAATAAATAAAAAAACTACCCATGAGAAAAAAAAAATCAAGCTTTAGTATTATACCGGTCAAAAATGTATGTCCATCCAACAAGACTTAGAATTTGAGCAAAAGTACCCCAAATCCAATCATACCCAAGATATACAAGTCAGGAGCAATCATGAATTCTAACCCATTTGCCCATTCCCTAATTCTATAACACTATGGATAATACCTACAGTGATACCACATAAATTCATTATTTCTGGACCCAGTGCTACAATGTTTTATATGAGATCTTAGCTGATGATGATGATATATTGAATAAACCCAATATATGATTTAAAAGACGTATATAATTATATTAATAAGATTTGAACACATTGGATTAAGTTTAAACATGAATATATATATTACCAACTTCATGCAATGTATACTTTATTTTAGTTACAAGCATTCGACAATCTTGAATCAATTATTTTCAGATTGACAGGTATAGATCTAGTGCGGTATTACAATAAATAAAGTATATTCAGGAATCCAATTTTATTTATTTTTATGTAAAATGTTTATCTGGATGATTGCTGGATGTTCTACACATTAACAAATTACATATAAAGATATAATAATGGGGCTTTGCTAATTTGGCTAGATTGCCCTTGGCATTACAATACATTTATTGCGTTTATTTATAACATTGAAATGAAATAGATTGGATTCTTAAGTATACTAAAACAGATATTTATTATACATTTTCAACATTTAAAGATCAAATATTTAGCAAAACTTTATAAATATGGTAATGGCTTAGTTAAAAAAAAAGGGGAAAGGGCAGCTTCAGAACGGTTGACACTAAAAACTCCAATGAAAAATATTTGAAGATCTAAATGATTCATTATCACATATCATTATGTTATATTTTATTAAACAGGCAGGGAAATGAAATATAAAGAATTGTGGTGCTAGCATATATGTCATTGAAGAGAAATATGGCAACTTTAGCCGAGAAAAGTTCATCATTCTTCTATTGGACAAAGGTATGCCTGCTTCAGGCAGAATAATACCCTATGGAGAGCTAGGTAGGAAGTTGCCATGGTCCAATGTATGGTGATCCATGCAGAGCTTCAACTACACTAGCTCACTTGTTCCAGGACATAGATTATACCCCTATTTTGAACAAGAAAAGAATCCTCAAGATTCTCCAGAGCGACAGTATGGATGAACCTGAGCAATAAAATAAAACATATTTGGAAGAAGAATGCAAAACAACAGGAGACTTCGGAATCCCCCAGAGCAAAGGTACAGATAGACCTGAACAAACAATAAAATATGTATATATATTGTAACCCAATGAGCTATGATGATTTATCAAGCCCAACACATTGGAGACCAAAAACCTACTGTAACCTTCCCCCAACACCTATCCTACATGTCCTATCAATAAATACCCGGGGCACCAATTCTATTGATAATAGAATAAACTACTAGCCTGATCTTGCTTTGAATTATTATTGTGACTCCTATAACGCTGTCCTGCCATAGCTTAGCTCAGTGGGGGCTACAGAGATCTATAAGGTGTAAAATGCATACTAAACATGGGATGAAACATTAAGAATTAATAGGAGTAAAATATCTATTAGGTTTTAAAATAATATAGCGGAAGAAATGCAAGTAGCTTTTCAATCAGATAGGCATATAGGAGATAGTTTTTTTGTAGTTACACAACTATAGACATGAGAGTAGGAATATAGGTAGACGGTTATATATGGTTTTTATAGATATAAAAAAGACATATTGATAGATTGAATAGAAATAGATTATGGGTAAGTTTAATAAATTTGGGAATGAATGGAGCTTTAGTGGATCTTATTAAGTAATTGTATGAAAATAATTACTATTCGTATGAATTAGGAAATATAGAATCAGTTAAAGTTAAAAATGGGGTGGAACTAAGGTAAGGATGTCATATATCACCTATTTTGTTTTTGTTATATTTGAGAAAAATGAAGAGAGCAATAGAAAGACTAGGAAGACAGGTAGAGGTAGCATTAATAAATGGCAAGGGAGTATATACATTATCAGGTTTTTTATTTGCAGATGATATCTTCTTGTGCATAGAAAGTAGGGAAAATATAGAAGTTATGTTGAAGACATGTGAAGGGTGGGTAAAGAGATAGGGATTAAATTTAGTAAAGAAAACTCAAAAGTAATGATGGTAAATACTGGGGAAAGAGAAGAGAAAAAATTTTTATTGGTGGATATGAAGTTAAATGTGGTGAATAGGTATAACTATTTGGGAATAATTTTAAGTTATCAGAGAAATTGCTTGGATGAATGGGAGAAAAAATTGATAAAGAAGCAAAGCAAAAAAAAAGACTGATAAAGAAATTAACAGTGTTTTCATATAACAAATATAATGTAGATAGAATTGTATGGAAGGGAGTGGCAGTAGCAGGGTTAACTTATGGTAATGATGCATTATGTGTTAGTAAAGATGTTAAATTACTTAGAAAAAGTAGAAAGAGAAGTAGAAAGATGTGCATTAGATGCAGGTGTGTGAATAACAATTGAGGCAATTCAAGGAGAAACGGGATAGTCCAAGTTTTTATATGTGAGATGCAAAAATCAAAATGAAAATTTTTGGTAGTTTGCAATTTATAGATAATAAGAGAATAGCCAAAAGTATTTAATTGGGTTATGAGTAAATGACCGGCAGCAAGACAAATAAGAAAGGTAATATAGTATGCAGAAGATTTGGATAAAGAATTTATGTCAGTATACTTACGCAAAAAGTGGGATGATTGTGCTAAGAGAATTGTAGAGTTCTAGTGTGGCAAGGAATGGGATAGAAGAATAGATTCATTAATAAAAAATAAGTAGTTGGAGAGATGGAGAACTAATATGGAGAGTAAAAAGAGTTTAAATATATATAGAAGTAACTAGAATATTGGGTGCAAGTTAATTTAAAATAATAGCAAGGAAAGTAATTTGCTGTTTAAGGCTCGAACAGGATCTTTAGCAACAAGGAAATATACACATAATTGGAAAAATATGGGTGAGTTAGTCTGCAAGTTATGTAAGGAAGGCATAGAAAATATTAGGCATTTGTTATTTGAATGTAAATACCTGCAAGCAGAAAGGGTACAAATAATGAAGTTGTGGGAAAATAAATATAAAGTGATTATACAGAAAGTGGATTCTTGATTTTTAGGCTGAGTTTGGGAAAAGATAATGGGGATTTAGATATAAAGGATCATAGAGTTGACAAAGATTATGTTGTGGAAATGGGATGGATCTGAATAATGAAGAATATGGGAAAATCTTAGGGTGGGGAATGGAAAGGGAAAGTAGGATGGCTAACAGGTGTCTTTAGGCATAATGGCTGAGAGATTCCTGACTCTGAAAAAGGAGAAGCCACAGTGCATCACATCACATTAACTATTTAAAATCCTAGTGAACACCATATTGAATTTTAGCAATTGGACTGCAATATTATTTGTACAATATCTTCAGTTTGAAGATGCTAGATGTGCAGTGATATATAATGTCAAAAAGAGCAAATATTAAGGAATGGAATAAAGCTAAGAAAATATAGGCATTACCTTTTAAAAAAATTGGATTTTAATACATTTAGATGCTTTTTTTTATATAGGTTTACAAATTCTAAATTTTGAGAAGTAAATTTTAATCTGATACATTTCTAGACAGCTTAATCACATTTCTTATGATTTTTTTTAAAAAAAAGATATATTACATAACTTACTTATATTTCATTTTTACCAGCTGACCTATCTCTGTCTTGGCATGCAGGTGTCTTCTGAAAATGTGTTTGCAATAAAGAAGATAAATTTTTAACAATGAAGGCATTTGAAATAACTGTACCAAAGCAATGCCAGAATAAGTGGTTTGGCTAGCATTTGAATTTTTTGTTTCAACCACACTAAACTCACTTCTGATTGGTCAAATCAGTACTACCCATGAAGCAGTAATTCATTTTGACTGAAGATGGACATCATTATGAATATCATTTTTATCTTTTCTATAAATAATGTCATTTCCAGATGATAGATAAACATTATTGAACCTAAAATTAGCTTCTTATTCATCCAGCTTTTTTGTTAATTCAATGCTATGGAAAAATCTGTCACAAAAAATAATGGGATTCTGTTTTGCAAGATATAGAAAAACAACATAATTCAAATATCCATATGTAGGCCATCATCTGAAGTTGCACATTTGCTTGTGTAAACTCCATATCATACACACATCTATTATGGCTATTTGCATACATTCACCATATGAATCCTCTTTATTGGTTTTGAGATATTATATTGCTTCATTGTATTATAACCTGTAAACTTGTAATTGCTTCATCGACTGTTATTTCTTTTTACATCTGATATGCAGCTTTGAAATTTATATTGATGGGTGGAATATCCTTCCAATGTCAAAATTCCACAAGCACTTGAAACAGAGGATGTCACCAATGCTGGACATAATATAGTAGAACCAGTATATAAATATTTCAAACAAAAGCTGCAATCACATTGTGCCTTCAGATCTCTGAAGATCTTTTTGACCAACCAAAATTAAATAAACCATTCCGTGCTACTGATTTCATGCTGAAACTAACCACAATACAAAAATCTTGCCATCCAGGGCCACATTGATTTCCTATAATTGTATTCTCACATCTTAGTCAGTTTACCACCTGTGATTTAGCAAATTATCTATCACAAAGGTTGTTTAACATAAAAGATCTATATCCAATCTCTTTAGTTCCATTCAACAAAAAACAAGCTTCCATATTCAATCTAATCGGTGACTAATCTTTATGGGGCCCCTTGGTAGAAAGATCCTGGAAAAGGTTCTAAAAGATAAAATTGAACCATATCTCTTCCCTTTATCATCACCTATGAAGCATGCAAAAAAAGGCTCCTCAACAGGCCAAACTGCCCTATTTTCAAAACAATCTTAAATTCAATCTTTATAGTAAATGCTTAGGAATTGGCAATCCTCATTGTTTATAACTTACAAGCTTAAGAGATAGGGTCATGTGGTCTATGACTTATTTTGACTAATCTTAAATTCAGTTTGAGAAGAGAAAAAATATGCTGCAATGATTGTTCAAATTGACATTGAGGCTGCTTTTGACTTGGTTCCTATTGAAATTTTAATTCAGATGCAGACACCAAAATACCTCATTCCCTCATACCTACTAACCAACTTACTCCTTAGTCGAGAAATCTATATTACAATTAACAGTAGATTATCACCTTCATTTCTTTCCTCACCAATCCATACCTCACGGATCTCTATTCAGTTCTTTAGCATTCATGTTTTATATTAACCCTCTCATAAACTAAATACAACAAAAATTACAAGGAATTCAAATTCCATACATTGGACTATATATACCATATATTGCATACATAGATGACCTTACTGTTTTTCTTACCTCCAAAAAGCAACTACCTATTCTGGAAAAATTACTTAATGATTACAGCTTCAAATATAAACTCAAGATCAACATTAATAAAACATCAGCTTGGTTTCTCTATACTGGCAAGATATATACACAAATTTCCTTTCTATCTAGGCCCCTCTGGAATAATTCAAAAGATCCAGAAACAACTGAAAGATGATGCAGAATGCAACAACTCTCTCTCTCCAACCTACCTCATTATTTGCAAAAGTATGTATTTTCCATAACTACAAAGATAACTTACTATTCATTAATTATAAACTTTGTGAAATCTTTCACTTCATCCATTTACTCACTCTGTAGCAAGTTATTGTGCAGAAAAGTAGTCTCCATTTCTATAAAACAACTCTCTCCCACCAATCAGAAATGGATTGGTCTTAACTTTCATTCAAATTTTTCATAGACAAAAAAAGTATTAATCTTTTGGCTACACTGATAAGAAGTTTTCCAACTCTCAAATGCATTCTTCAAAGAACACCCACCGACTGACCACTACCTTCACATGGATATTTGTCTTTGCTTGTAAACCAACTCCAAAGCATTTATGATTAAGTATCCTTTTTAGTTATTGGTAGATACACCTATTAGACCATTTATAATATGATGTATTTGGATGTAACTATTGATACAGTCACCAATGCTAAATATGAACAACAGTCAATTGATGTAGCAATTCAAAAAATGGTCATTGGAACCTAATTTTTTTTTTCTCTACCTACCTACCTTTTATTTCCTAAAATACTGCAGGCTAGACACCAATATGAATGCTTTTTGTTTACTGTACCACGGGGAAGAAGAAACACAACAGCAGCTATTCCACACCTGCACTACTCTGACAAATACCCGAGAGATTATGATTACCATGAATAATAAAATAACATCATACTTGGTAACCTAATAGAAATCTTCAGCAAAGGCTCAATCCCAGCAGCCAGTACAGCAACTTTTTGTTTATATACTTTACGGTGCACTAGATGTACTTTCTATCTTGGAAACAATACCAGAAGGCACCCAGCCACTTTCTCTAATGGGCTCAAACAACTGAAGACCAGGGATGTCAAAATTGCACACCCAGATATTTTTGCTGCTATATTGTCACTATTAAAAACCCAAGTCAAACTGTAAACTTAAACAATCAAATGACTTTTGCTGTAACAATAAGTTTTTTTTTTTGCCACATACCTCATTTTCAATAATCTTTGGAACACTATGTCATTGTATTGAATAGTTCAAAGAATATATTTACTTCAATCAAACTAATGAACTAAACCTCAGACAATGGAAATAGAACCATAAACAAATACACAGTTTACACCTAACAATTTATTTAGTCTGTCCCAATATTATCTGTTTGTACTGAAGTTATCTAGTTTCCAACCATATATTTCTAATAATGTAATTCTTTATGAACAATAAAGTTTGATTTGAAACATAGTAATAATAATAATGATGATGATGATGATAATAATAATAATAACAACAATAATAATAATAAATAATAATAACAACAATAATGATGATGATGATAATAATAATAATAATTATTATTATTCAGCAGCAAGATCCACTCGTTCACAACAAAAGTACTCAAAACCTAAACCTGGCAAGGTAAAATCCTTATCCTGATATACTTTTTTCAATTTCCAATGAGTTGATAATTACTTAATAATTTTGTGCTACATTTTTCCTTCAAAAATTCAATTAAAGTCAAGTTACCCGACAATAATTTTAGAAAACAATATGACACCAGCGTTATCACATGACCAAATGCTTATCACCAATATTACCACCACAGAGTTTCAAAATCCAAAGTTCAGTCAAACATAAGTGAATTTTTAATTTTATTATAGCAAATTCCGATTTTTGTTTGGTAAAAAAAAATTCAGTTACAAATTTCCCAGCAAGCAATTCACTTGTTAAATAAACACGTTAACTAGTACTGTTTTTTTTTTTTTTGGCTTAAAAAGAATTCAAAATTTTAGTCTAATGCAAGATAATAATATAGCTATAATTAATTGATTACTTACTTCCAACTTTGTATTACATTTTTTATTCAAACTTCCAATTGAAATCAAGTTCCCTAACGATAATATAAAAAAAAGCCATCGCATGACCAGGGTTTGCCCCCAATAATACCAGCACAGAGTTTCAAAGTCCAAAGGTCAGTCAAACATATGCTTATTTTAACATTATTGTAGCAATCTCTGATCTTTGTTTAGTAATAAAAATTCGATTTCAAATTCCCAGCAATTATTTTCATTTGCTCACAACTAAGTTATAAAGTAGTCAAAATCTTAAGCTAGCAGGAAAAAAAAATTAAATTTATATACCTTTTTCAATTTCCAATCAGTTAATAACTGATTTCCCAATTTTGTATTTAATTTTTCATTCAAATCTTCAACTATCATCAAGTTACTGGATAATTTCAAAAACCTAACTCACTTCTAATAGCAATGCTGAGCCTAATTATCTACCTAGATTTTACCTTGACCCCCTGTATCTGGACACTCTAGCCATGAATCTCACATGAAAAGCCTCATTCTGTCATCACCCCTAATACAGTCAGACCCAGAGTCTGACTAACCCTACCACAAACTCCAATTCAACAATTGCAACAAGTTTTAACATAGCTATACCGCCAGCTCTCTGAAAATCAGGACATTCTTCTCATAGATCACACTTAAACTTCATCAAAAGCATTTCTCAACTTTCAAATCTAACACACAGCTAGACCCAGAGTCCAACCAACATATCACAAACTCCAACTTTAACAATTTCAACGAATTCTTACTTAGCTGTACCACAACCCCTCTGGAACATTCATCTATTCAAATGCACCAGAAAACAGGCATGGCATTTTCATCATGCCTCCCACCCACATTGCCACTGAAACCAAGAGAAAACTTGGCTGCCCAAAGAAGATTCAAAACTCTAAAAAATCAAAAATAAATGACATTGATCTCTTGCTAGTGCAGACTTTACATATGTAAAACTGCAACTACAGATTCACTCAGGCAACTCAACCACATATAAATCTAAACTTGATTTGCATCTATAGATACAGCAGTTCAGACCATGTAAAATTTATGTAATCATGTGTAAATCAATCAAACAACTTTTACATATGTCAAACTACAATTACAGATTACCCATGTAACCAAGCAATCCAAGCTATGTAAAACCCTTGTAACTAATCCTCAGCATAAATAAATAAATCAACTTTTACATACATAAACCTACAACTATGGATTGCTCTATGAAAGCTTAGCAATCCAAGCCATGTAAAACCTTCATAATTAATCCACACTGTGAAAAAAAATTTATAATCTTGTGTAAATCAATAAATCAACTTTTATATATGTAAACCTACAATTACAGATTGCCCATGTAAATACAGCAATCCAAGCTACATAAAACTCTTGCAACCTTCTAAGATAAATAAAGCTTATTATTGAAACATTAATAATAACAACAACAACAATTATTATTATTATTCATTCATGAATAAACAGGTCAAAAGAAGCCACATGTATTTATAAGTATATATCTGTATTATAAAATTATATAGATATGTTTCAAATTACTATTTGCATTAATAATATCAATATCTGCAAACTTCTTATATTCCAGTTGCAATATATGCAATGGTGAATTAATGGAATGTCTCTACATAAGTAAAAAAAAAAAACAATTCTTGACATCTAGAATTATAATAATAATTGTTTCTTCAAAAACATTGAGGTAGTGGGTCCAGAAATTAAATCAGTCCCTATTTTTTATAACAAGGAATTAATTAATTTCTGGACTCCCGCCTCCCCCATCTTTTTATTTCAAGTTAAATTTAAAAACTTCAATTGTGGTGGTTGAAAAAACAATTACTTTTTAGAGCAAAATAAACAAAAATATGATTTTTTTTTTAAAAAAAAAAAAACTTGTTTTTTACTGAATTAACTTTCATATACATAAAAATAAATAAATAATTGAATTAAGTTTAAATTAAAATTAATTTTTAAAAAAATTGTAGTCATAATGCATTTTTTTAATGTATGATAAATAAAGTTACTCTGAATTTTGAGAAAAAATATATAAATATATGAGAGGAAAATAATTAAAAAAACGTATTAATGAGCTTTATATAAAAACATAACATTTTATATAATAAAATAAGATTAATTAAATTTAATGAAGAAAAATGCTTAGAAACGTTTTTAAGTACAAAATGATAATTGTAAAAAATACTATTAAAAGCAGATGTATGAAGAAAATGGGTTTTCTATTTGACAAAAAAAAAAATATAGGAGTTTATTAAAAAATGATAAAAAAGATTTATAACAACAGAATTAATAATAAGAAGATGAGGAAAAAGAAAAAGTAACAGTAGTTTGATTTATATTTTCACTGAATTGTTTTTCAAAGAATTTCAGGTAACTTGAGTATGATTTGACAGCTATGCTAGAGATATCTAACAAAACATTGTTTTAATTTGAATGTATACCAAAACTACTGTTATTTTGTTTGGTTTTAAAGTTGTCTTGGTAGAATTGAAAACATAGCTTTAAAGATGAAGCTGAAAAGAAGATTGTATTATATCTATTGTTTAGAATTGGAAGAGTCTTGGCTTAGTTTTAGATTTCCAGCTGAATTTTAAAATTGCACTAGCAGATTAATTTACTTAGCTTATGTCAGATTGCAGAAACTATATATTTTCTGATTTTTTTTGTTATTCATATAAAAGTACTACTGTCTATTGTTTTTGTTTTGTCTTTATTTAATTATTCCTATGATCCCTCATTGAGCATTTTTACTATTAACTGTTCACAATGAAAGTTTAAGATGTAGTTTGTATGCGGTTTTTTTTTATATATTCCATCATTTTGAATTATGTAATTGACTTAAGATGGAACAAAATCATAAAATGCACTTCTGTTGTACAGTTAATAAAATTGATAAACAAAATATTTCCATATCTCTCAACTGTAAATTAGCTGAGAGAAGTCATTTTTATCAATAATTTGTTTTAAATGTTAATGTAAATGTGTTAAGTTTTAAAAGTCAAATTTTTACTAAAACTTTTACTTGTAATGGAGTAAAATTTTATAATTAACTTTCTCTCCATATAAGATATGAGAAGAGTTTAGCTTTTAAAAAAAAAAGTCAAACATTTATTATTGGAAGGATTGTTTTAAAAGATTTTAAAAAAGGAGAAATTGTTGTTATTGTTATTTTTATTAATATTATATTTATATATTTTTTGTATATATTTCTTATAAATCTTTGATTTGATTAAATATCAGCTATTTGCTGAATCACACCATTTGCTAAATAACATTATGTATGTATAGTTTTTTATTATTATTTGCCAATAAAGACAATTATTTATTTATTTTCACTCCATTTGCTAAGTAACTTTATATATGCAAACTTGTTATTGTTTGACAATAAACATCATTATTTATTTAGTCAAGCGTTGGTGGTCGAGAGGTCAGCACAGCCGCCTTACAAGCAGTTGTCCTGGGTTAGTGAGTTCGTTTCTCAGCCGATGCTATGACACATGAAAAAAAAGCACCATTATTTATTTATTTAATAGCAATAAATGTATTATTAACTTAAGTAATCTAAAATTAAATAATGAAGAAATAAAAATATTGCATAAAGGTCTGTGGTATATTCTTAATATAGTAATTTAATTAATAAAGAATTAAAAGAATTAAAAATAGATGTTGAAATTCAATTAATTATTGGTAAATATATAAAAGAAGAATATAATGTTATAAATTATAATATTAATATCATTTATGTTTTCATTATTTTTACAATGTTTTTTTTAAAGTAATAAAGAACAAGTGATATTAATATTACATGGATTTGGTAATGCAATAAGAAAAATAAAGTTATAAATTATAAAGATGTTGAAACTAATGGTGATATTCTGTTTGAAGGTTTAAAAAAGGAATCAGCAAATAAACTTTTTATTTGAAGGGCTGGATAACAAATTTTAAGAATCTTTATGGGCCAATTTAAATACTAGAGGCATTATAATCAAATTATTTGATTGGAATAAAAAATATAAAATTATATGAAAATTTATATTTTTTAATATTTTTATGAAATTATAAGATAATTAAGATCTTTATGCTTAATTTTGATATTTTCTGTTGACTGTAAAATTTCTTATAAAAAATAATTTCTTTCCTTTATTTCTTTTATAAAATGTTTCATTCATTCAGCTTTAATCTATTTTTAATTTTTAAGAAGTATAAGTTATTCATCTTTTAAGGAAAAATCAGGTGATTATATTTTATTCTTAAAAAAATGAAAAATGTACCCCAATTGTGTTGGTATGTAGACTTTTTTTCAGTTTCATTTTCTGGTTACAAATCTTATATAATTGCTTATATAATTGGAAAACAATTTTTTACTTTATTTGTTGATTATAACTAGATCAAAAATTAATGTTTTACTAATTGTTGATTATAATGAGATGTTTTCGTTCCAAGCAGCATGGCATGTCAGGGCCAGATAAAATTGTTTCATGGGCCACGTATGACCCATGGGCTGTAGCTTACTGACTTCTGACTTGAAATAATTTTATTAGAATAAGGGATAATTCATATAAAATATAAATTAATTATGATAAAAGGAGATTGTTTAAAAAAATAAATTAAAAATTAATAATCTTTTTTTTAAAAAAAAAAAGCTTATAAAAGTACAGTTGTGGTTAATATAAATAAAAATATTTATGATACAAAAATGAAATAATAAATTATGAACATTTCACAAAAAAAAAATAAAGATGACTGTAAGAATAGTAATAAAAAATTAAATATTATAGTAAGTAAATAAAAAATTCTAAATAAATTTACCTTACTTTAATAAAAGAGAATAATATTTATACAGCTAACATATATTTAAAATGTATAAAATTGTTGTAAAATAATTGTTTAGTCAATCGTTGGTGGCCGAGTGGTTAGCATAGCTGCCTTACAAGCAGTTGTCCCGGGTTCACTTCCCGGCTGATGCTTTGACACATGAAAAAAAAAATAATAATAATAATTGTTTTTCAAAAATTATTTTTTTCTACTGGGTAAGTTGTTCTCCTATTTCTTCTATTTATAACTTATACCTGTCTTTTTTTTCCAAGTGTTTTTAACAATAATTATTATATCAGTACAAAAATTGTTATAGATACTATATAAACAAAGAGACAAATAAAGCTGTTATATTATTCTTGAAAGTACTGAATTACAGATATTTATTAGCATGAAATTTGATTCTGTTACCTTCTATAATTGGCCAATTTATTTTTTATAATGAGTATTTTTAATAAAATTATTTTTTCCCCTTTGCATAACAGTAACTCTAAGTGCTTGTAATGCTCTTAGAAAAAGGATAACATAATTATTATGTCATCAACATGTTAGGTTTAAAAGTAAATTCAGATGTTGATTAAACAACACCACTATTACCAGGACTAATTGGTGTATTTTACATAAAATGCAGTCAGTCATGTATCAATGCATTCTAAATGGGAAGAGAGTTTCCATCTCAACTATGGAAGAGAAAAATTAATGGAACATCCACAGTGATATTCCAGGTTGTTATGGCAAAAATGTTAGCCTGTGTATATGATATGTCTTATGTAAACTCAGATTTAGAGAGTTGTGCTAAAAAATCTAAGCCATGTCAAAAGAAAGTCATGCAAAGGCATGTTCAAGAGAGCAGACTGATAAAAAATATTATTGTAAAAGAAGCAATGTGTGTTTTTTTTTATGTATCATGAGATTCTAGAAGTGCTGGTTTCACACAGTAAAACAGCTTTCACATCAGAGATGGAACTAATGCTGAAAATGGTGCATTAACATCTTTGTACTATATAAAATTAAATGAACTTTCCAAAAAGATAGTACAACATTTAAAGGGGATATTAAAAAAGACCAATACGATTTATTTCCATGATGTTTGCTAAATTCAACATTATTCACACGACATATAATATTGGCATCTATTGATAAAACCTTAGAAGAGCTATGAATGGTTGATCCATTAGTTATTAACAATTACAAGTCCATTTCATTTATCTCTATTATTGTTAAGGTATTTGAAATGACTGTCATAAATAAGATATCATTCTTGAATGTACATTTTGTTACTGGAAAGAGTACTTTATATGCTCTATATAATCATATGCACAATTTAACATACTACATCATTTATACTCATATGGTTTCCAAAGTCATTTTGCTTTATGATTAAAAAATTATTTAAAAGACAGAAAGCAACAACCCAAATTCATATTATTGTTAATAATATTAAGTTGGTTAATCATGGAGTTTTTCAGGGATCAGTGCTTGGCTTTATATTATTTTACTTTATATAAATATCTTTATGCTAGCTGTAGACTCATTGATTTATGTTTTTGTTGATAATATTGATCTGTCATGTGGTGCTGTATTCATATGATCATCTTCAAACAACAGGCAATTAATAAGGATTTGGCTTTAAATAGTAGCTGATTTGTGCTAAACTGTCTAACAGTCTATCATAATATTTTTTTTTCTAATTGAATTAAATTTATTAATATAAAAAAAAAATTAATAGAATTACTGAATAACAAAAGATATATAACTGATTATCAAATGTGCTGAACATAGTACATCAGAACAAATTTTGTCTTCCTATTCATATTTAAATTCTTTTTTATAACCAGATGTTTCTAAATCTCAATTGTCTATTTTAATTTATTGTTTAAATAATGTTCATTCTTTTGGGTTAGATGGCTTAACCTCTAAGATTCTAAAAGGTAATAAATTAGTTTTTCTTTCTATTCTGGTTCATTGATTTAATTTATCCTTGCATACTGGAACCTTTCCTGAGTATTTGAAATTCATTGTCTTCACAGCTATCTATAAAAAGGGTATCACACTAATGGATAATTATAGGTCCATAGCTATTATTTCTGTTATTTGTAAAATATTAGAAATTGTTGTTGAGGATAAAATGTCATTTTTGATCAAAAATAAAGTATTGTCTGGCAATTAATATGATTTTCTTCCTGGTAGAAACTTTAGATGCTTTAAAAAATCATATGCATCATTTAAGGTCTTCTTTAGATTATGAACTTAAAACATCGTGTAAGCCATGTGATTCTGTAAGTCGTAATATTTTAATTGAATGCTCCTATTTATATAATTTTCATGGTTCTCTTGCTCTTTGGCTAGAGAGTTATTTAAAAAATAACTTACATTTATAGTAATGTGATCATAATTATTCATGAAGTCCCACAGGGTTTCATCCTTGGTTCTTTATTGTTTTTAATTTATATTAATGATATATTTTCATTGAAACTAGAATTGGAGATTTTTGTTTCCACTGATGATATTGCCTTAGCTGTCTTGAAAAATTAACAACAAAGATTTAGGTTTAATTAATAAATTGCTAAAGTACAATTTTTTTATTGGTAAATCTGCCTAAAACAAAAGCTGTTCTTTTTTTACTATAAGCATAATTCTTTCTCTCCTAAGATTAAAATTTGTTATAAATATATTTTGCATTTTAATAATGTATGTATTTGTGAGAATATGCCTTTTGTAAATAATTATTGTTATTTGGGAATTTATGCTGACTCCATATTGAACTGGTGAAATCACATTATATATCTTTGTTCATGTTTATGTAAGTTAAATTATACGTTTTTTCATTTAGTTAAATTTCTTCCTAGATCAGCTCTTGTTTTTATTTATATTGCCTGTTATCATTTTATCCTAACAATATCTCTATTTGAAATAATTGTTCTCCATATATTCTATCTTCTTTAAATATTTACAAAATTATACTTTGCTTATTATATCTGGCAGATATCAATCCTCTTCTGTTCAAGATATATTCATAGAACAAGATATATTTGATGTTGCTCATTTATATCAATGATAGGATTATTTTTGACATTTACTGATGAAAAGTTTTTCTGCATACCAGAGTATCTAACCTCAATACTCATCTTTCTAATAGATTTCTATTAGCTTTGCCAAATTTTTTTAAGGAAGCTAGTAGAAGACAGTTTGTCTATTCTGGTCCAAGCTATTTAATAAATTTATATATGAATGTTCAATAGATTTGAATAATACTTCTCATGTTTGAGTAATACTTCTCATGTATCTTTTAAAAATGTTTGTGTAATATTTGTTCACTTTGTTAAATATTTATATTCCTATTTATATTTATTCACTTCTGGATAGTGTTGTATTTTTTTTGTATATATATACTGTATCCCTATTTCATTTATCTTTGTTCATTTATTTTACATAGTATTTTATTTATTTGTTTATTTTACATGTAAACTTCCAGCATAAGATTTTTTTTTAATGGAGTTTTTAAATGACTGTAGCTTTGTGATAACATCATTGAATAAATTGAATTGAATTATTTGTTATTATTTCTATTATTTTAATAATAAAACAAATTTTAAAAAGGAAAGAAAACTCAGAATTTTATATAAAAGCATTTCAACTGGTATCTACTACCTATTATATTTTTTTCTAATTATCAAAAACATAATTAGGAAAAAATGATAATAAAACCAAAAATCTAGTTTCGACTTGGATTTAATTCTAATGTATGAGTAATTATTATAGATGTTGATATTCAAAAATTGGTTAAAAGTCGAAAAGAGTGATAATAAAATTAAAAGTCTAGTTTCAAATTAAATTTAATTATTATAGATGGTAATATTTAAAATTGGTTAAAAATATGAACTATAGATATTCATTTAAAATAACTGTATATATATGAACTTTTAAGTAACATTTTGTGCGTTATATATATACGAGCATGTGTTTGTAGATCGGTGATCAGAATAGTAGTTGAATTAATAAAGTTTTAAGTAAAGTTGAAATAATAATTAAAAGTTGAAATGTAAAATTGGAATAAAAAAATTTAATTTAGATTACGTTTGGAAATGAAAAACACTGTCAAAGAATATCACAATGTGTAGTTTTTTTTGTTTTGTTTTTTTTAATAAATAACCTTTTATTATAAGATTACAACTTTGTTTGCTCATTTAGTTGTTAAAGTGATTCGGTTATGTCAATATACATGATATTATATATATTGTATTTACTTCGGTTTTTTTAAAACTCGATCAGCATTTGGAATAGATTTTTTTTTTAGTTATTCATGACCATATTATGCAATAAAAGTTAATACCTGGTGATCTTCAATCCTACTGCAGCTCATTTGTCTTTTAAATGTGAGTAATTGTTTAGTCAGAGGCGTTGATGTCTGGTCCAGCAGAGAATGAGGAAGAGCTAGAGAGGAGGTAGAAAATATCTTGGTTCTCTAATGATTGCTTCTGCAAGACCCCACTTGTTTACTGCTTCTGGCAAATCTTGAAAACCAACTTTTCTAAAAATAAATTATCACCTCTGCAATCAAATGAAGTGTGTTTAAGGTGTGGAGAATGTTTACAAGACTTGTCTTACTGACATCTAGATAAAATTACTAAAGTTAAAATTATTTTATTTCAAATTTTTTTATTTTAATTATTAAGAATAATTTGTAAAATGCTAAACTTTTATTGTTTTAAATATTTTTGTTAAATTGAGAATTGTTTTGATTAGCTCTATATACATTTCTAACTTTGCTCTACCCCCCATATTTTTTTTGACAACTAATATCTTAATTAGTCAGTTTTCTTACCCTATATATTTTAAGGCAGAGGTAGAGTGGCGACTCTGGAGGTCAAGGGCCATGGATCACGAGTTCAGTCTTGTCATTTTCAATGCTTGAAATTGACAAGTAATAAACTACCCAGTTATAACAGTCTATTTTTTTATTATATAAACTATTGTGTTTATACATAAGGACCCATATTTTTATACCTTATTTGACTTAAGCCTGTTGTGCTATTGGTCATATCTATGCATTATGGAATTGTATGTTTATGCAATCATATTTCCATTTATTTATTTTTTTTGTTAAATTACAAGCACATCAATTCTGACTCCAATTCTAATCTCAGCTTACACATCAGTTTTATATTACATGATTACCATTCTTTATGCTTACACAAGCTGTTTTTCAGAGGTAAAACTCTCCATGCAGTAGCACCACTCAGTTACAAGCCAGAGTAATCAATGGATGCAGGAAGGTTTGTGCATAAAATTTAAGGCTCCTCACTGATGAAAGCCACAAGCTAGAAACTTGCCTGGGAATATTGGATGAGTAGGCACTAGATAGAGATATTATGCACAAACCTTCCTACATCCATTGATTACTCTGACTTACATTGAGTGGCATTGCTGTATGGAGAGTTTTACCTCTGTTAAAATCAGTTTTATAGTCTTCACAAAATTTGTGATTAACTTTTTATTCATTGCTTTCTTTCTATCTTTGTTTTCTTTTGGAATTAGAATCGCTAGCTATATTGTTAATACTAATATAGTCGTTTTTGTACTATGAGCATCAATGTCAATTTATTTATTTTTAATTTTTGGCACTTATACATTAATCTGCACAAAGGAAAGATTTTGTCATCATAAGCTAGATAAATCTGTCTGGATTAGGTGAGATTGTTGCAGACTGTTATACTTTACCCTAGATAATATATTTTGTAAACTCTTGTCTTACTTTTACATGATTTGGCTGGCTTATCTTATTTTTAGTTATTCATTTAAGGCAACGCTACTTTATCGCTTTTTCTTATGGTCAACTCTCAAACAATTTCAAATTGCAATGTATATTGTTAATTCAATATTATCACAGGCAATAAGTTTAATATATTATTTTCTACAAAATATAGCATAATTACTTTCAATACCAATCAGTAGAAATCAAAGCCTTTTGAGTGTTGAAACTATGAACTAAATAAATAAAGTATTCCATTTTTCTACTAAATACTGAAACATTGTTGCTAAGTAGCATTTTGATATCTAGCCTTCTTTTCAACTTTGATGAGAAGTAGATAATTTTATTTTATGGGATTTTTACTGCTATTAAAGATGTTTTCTATATTACTTAAACAAATCTTATTTTAAACTTTTTTTTCCTCTTTTCTTTTTAAAAAAGAATATTTAAGTATAATTTTTTTTCCATATGTCATAGCATCAGTCGGGAGGCAAAACCACAACCGTCTACAAACAACTATTTGCTTGCAAGGTGGCTGCGATGACCTCTCGGCTAACAACATTTGACAAGTATAATTATTATTTTTGTAATAGAAAATACAGGGAAATACAAGAATGTGTTTAACCAATAATGGGAGGTGGGGACTGTTTTTAAAATAAAAAAGATAATATCTTTAGAAGAAGAAGAAAAATTGAATGATTTTATTGTTCAAGTGTTCATAAGAAGTTTGAGTGCCAAATGTTCCCGAATTGGGATCAGTCCAAGGACTTGATGTTTCAGAGTCTAACATTCTACCACTGCATTGAATCATGAAGAACAATAATGCTATAGATGCTAAAATAAATTGTATTAAGAGAGGAGAAAGCAGTAGTAGGCTATAACCAACAATAAGTGGACTACCTGCCCTCTGATGGAGAACTTTACTTGCTTGCAATATTTTTACTGGCTTCAATATATTCAACAGAATAAATGTCATTTCCAAGTAAACCAATACATTGCATTTGAATATTTATTTCTAACTTCTAAATTAAATGACTGTTAGGAAAAAAAAATCTTTAATAAAATCAAAATATATATTGTTTTTTCACATTGTTTTTTATATTATTGTTTTACTTTTTTGGAATATACATCAAAAGTAATACAAAAATTATTTAAAAAAACAGTTTGTATGCATAAAGCGAAATGTAAAGCCAATTTTCAAGTATTATTGCTTTGTGTTCAGTTTCAATTTTAAAAATAAACTAGAAATATAAATTAACTTGTAGTCATATGCATCAAACTATAATGATACTACATTTCCTATCTATTTAATTTTTGATTAAAGAAACAGTTGTCAGGTGAAAATTTTGGAATCCATAACAATGTTTTATTTAATCAGGAATATATGTATACAAATTATGGTGGAGTTTATTATGTTATATATTTACTGTATCAACTGTGTTATGCATAATAGTATCAAAAATATTATGGTTAAAATGAATTATAATAAAAAATAGAAATGAGATCATATCCATGTAAACAGAGATAAATTTTAACCTTTGATGTTGCCAAGAAATGATCAATTACTACTAATTGACAATCCATGAGGCTAAACCAGTTGTCTCATTTACCTATAATAGTTTTTTGTTGGAGATTTATATATATATATGTTACCAAGAAATTAAAGAGTTTTATGAATGATCAAATGTAGAATATGAAAATCTTTTAGGCTATAATATGGTGCACACTGAAAGAGATTTACAATTATTTAATTCCACAAAATTCTACTTTTAAATCAGATTTTTTTTCTAATAAATATTCAGATTTGTAGTTAAAGCTTGATTGTCACTATTGTTAATAATCTATGATACAATAAAGAAATTAGAAGTAAAATCTATGATTTTCAGCATATATTGAAAAATGAATATTTTCCAGTACTATTTTTACATAATTTAATAAATAACATTAAAAAATGGACTGGTAAATAAGAGTTGGTTTATCTGTGCCATTAAACATTTAATTAAGAAAAAAGACTTAGAATATTAATGTGTTGACCATTTAAATGGTTTTTTTTTAAAAATTAGAATTAATCTTTAAACATTTCTTCTTGGATAGATGTTCTAGATGTGGGGGGTCATCATTCATTTAGGTGAAGTCATAAAATGAGTTGATTGAGAAATAATAAAAAACTATAGTACTTCGTGCACTTTCACATTACAAAAAGTTCTCTTCTATCCTGCCTGCTAAAGCTGCATATATGTATATGTTGTGAGAGTGCGTCTTCTTAAAATTATCATGTGTCATTTATAATTGTCAGAAATGGAAATTAAACATTTTACAATTTATATCACTAGTTTTTATTGTTTGATAATTTAAGTAATCACTCATTTATACCAAACTTTGATTGAGAGAAAATGTGGTGAGTAAATGAAAAAATAAAACATTCAAAATTTTTATTGAAAGCTTTTTTGCTGGTAAAGTCTTGAAATATGTATCTGTTACAAAAAGTCATAATGAGCTGCATATAAAATAATAAAAGACTGTGGGCAGCACATAGATTATAGTATGCTCATGGCTATTTTAGTACTTCTTAGATATAAATTCTGTTGTTACATTTATAAACTTTTCATTTATTTAATGCTATTCTTTGTTTATATATTTCAATATAAATAAAAAAATTTGTTTTAAAAATTTACATGCATATTCGATAATTTTGTTAAAATTTTTATTTATATGCCTTTTATGTAAAAATAGATATCTCTATGTTATACTGTTGCTTCAACAATTTGATTTTAATATTACTTCTGTGAATTTCTCTCTCTATTATTTAATAATTCTGTATTACATCGTGTTTATTTTTTTAGCATGTAGTCTGAAAACATTTTTTGCATTTGCAAACTTGGGATAAATATAATTCCTGGAGGAAGTTATCAAACATTGACTATGTATATTTCTTGTCGCTTTTTAAAGTAAAAATTATATAAATAAAGTGGAGCCATGAACTATGCTGTATCTAACTACATGACTTCTATTATATATCATTCAAAGAAAAATATAAAGAAACAAACAAACAAAAAAACCATTAAAGTTCATAAATTTATGATATTGGAGCAGAAGTTTTTTTCTCTCTCTAAGTACTATATGTGATTACATTTGGGAAAAAGAAAGTAAAATTCGTAAATAAATTTTACAATTCACCCGTAGCCATAAATGATTGTGTTTATTAATAAAATTTATTCAGTTTATGTTGAAAGCACATATATTTTATTCTTCCTTATCCTTTTTAAATTTGATGTGTAATATTTCACCTAAAAATATATTTTCTAAGAGTAATGCTAAAAGTTTTACAAAACTTTAGAAAATACTGACTTTAAAAAGATTAAACAATTAGATAGATTGTTATTTTTTGATAAAGAGATTAGTCTTTTATCTTTTTATAAGAGTAAAAAGTTATACCATCCAGAGACTAGAGTGTATATAATTTTGATGAATGTTAAACATTTCATTATTTACCTTTTTTACAGAATAAGGCTACAATATTTTTTTTCTTTTTAATCTTATTTTTTCATAAAATGGATGAATGAACACACATGCAGTGAAATATATAAATGTATCCTCTGGATTTATTAATAATAATTATATTAGTATTATTTTTAAAAAATTTGTAATTTTAATTTATATACCTATAAAAAAGCGTCTGTGTTATATATATGTACGTGTTGAAAAGTACTGTATACGTGCAGTTCTATAAACAACACGTATTCTAATCAGTATCTATCAATAACACATGAGTTATTAAATGTATATACGTTTGAATGCTAAGGGGGCTTGAAACAAAATAGTTCGGGGCTCTGCTTCTCACATTCACCAAACCTTTTTTTTTTTTTTTTTTCTGGAATATGCAATAATAGGACTGTAAATAAATCTCCATAAATAAAAGCAGTATATCGTTAACACCTGAATTTATTTTATAAACTTGTATATAGGTGCATATATTTTAACATATGCATATTCCTGGAAACAATTTAAAAATTTATATAATATATGCATTCTTAATAATTTTTTGATTAAAAAAATAGAAATTATCTTTGTACAGTATTCAAAATAAAATCAAAAGTGTTTTAGTGGCATTCTTCTTTTTTTGTATGTTCATGTCGATTTTTTTTAATCATCTGTTTATTTCATGGTAGAATTAAACATCTTTTTTTTTAAAAAAATGAATAGGGAGGGGCATACTCATGGGAAGAAGAGTCAAGAATGAAAGTATTGAAGAACTTCCAGATAATATACGCTCCTCAATCGTATACGAAATTTATTTTCAGATTACTGAATATCATACTACCAACAACAACATACTTGTCTTGCATTGGTGGTCGAGAGGTCAGCGCGACTGCCTTGCACTTGCAGGCAGTTGCCCGGGTTGCGGGTTCGCGTCCCGGCCGATGCTATGACACTTTAAAAAAAAAAAAAAAACATACTTAAATAGAAGACTAAATATGAATTTGAAGAATTTATGTATATTTTGTAGGACCAAAGAGGAAACTTGTTTACATTTGTTCGAAGAATACAATGCATTTTAACAGATAATAAAAAAGTATTCCATACGCCAATTATAAATTTGAAAAGATTAGTGCTACAAATCATTAAACATTTTCATCGTCATAATATCATAGTTTTGATGTACACTTTAAAGGCAATATGATTAGTAAGGTATGGTATGATATTTGACAATAAAAAGTACAAGTGGCTAAGGAAATTAGAAAAAGAATGGGATAAATATTTTAACCAATGCTTAAGATACCTTCCAAAGAGAGTGATAGAAATGATTTCGGCAAGCACAGGATTCACATTGTGTAAGATATGGAAATGAAATTTTTATTTGATTAATAATAGTCATCCAAGAAGTGAAAGACATATAATACCATGAAAGAGTATTGAAGAAAGTGAAATGTAAATCAAAAAATGTATGTAAATATTTGTATATATAGAAAGAGATAAAAAGTGTAAATATTTTTTTCCGTTTCTGTTAATGAAGATATTACTTAAAATATAATAAAAGTAAACGTTTATGCGTCCAAGAAAGTTAAACAAAAATACAGTAAATACTAAATTGCTTTTAAAATATAAAATATCTGAAAGCTAAAATGTATTTTATAGATTCTTGGAATTATGGACTTAATTATATCTCTTCCAATTGAAAAGAAATCATTTAATGATTGGCTACAAATCCATATTATTTAGTCTATGATGATTTGTTATGACAGCTGGCTCTCAATTTATGTTTTCTTTTTCCTAAAAAGAGATCAAGTGATTGCCTGTCTTTACACCAGCTGATCTGATGGTTGCTAGTCAGCAGTCAAAAGTAGAAGAATCCCGGGCACACAAACGAGCTGTCCACTGAGATTACATGCCCGCGGTCTTGTGGGTTTCAGCAGAGCCTGCTCTACAAGAAAGTCAATTCAGTCATTACATTTTGTGGATCAATAACTGACTTCTGAAATGAAATTTTTCAATTCTTTTGAGAATTTCAAAACTTTCTAACTAATCAAAATAAGGAAAATTGCTTTTTATTAATACCTGCTTCACCCTTCTGTGGTTATATATATATGCTGGCTTATTATTCGGTATAAATTTTTTAAGATTGGTAGAACTAAATAAATTTATTAGTGCTAATCGTCTCCCATTTTGTATTTATGCATTTATAATGGAGAACTTAGATTGATACAAAGCGATAGGGTTTTTATATTTATTTGATTTTGTCTTAAGAGCATAATATATATAATCATTATTATTTCCTTAACTCCAAAACTTCTCTTATCATTTTACACTTTTTGAGTCTGTTTTTATCTGCTTTCTTTAAGATGATATAGTTTTCTCTTTAATATCAACTATACTCTTTATTCTTTTTTTTGTTTTTATTCTTTCTTTTCTTTCTCTGTCTCTCCGTCCATTATCTATTTATCTCTCTGTACATTATTTTTAATTTTTTAAGAAAATATCCTTTTTTTTTTTACTTCAATAAACAATTTCTCTGCATTTCTACCTTTATCTGTTAACACAACTTTTATGTTGTTGTTTTTTTTATGTTTTAAAAAAATAACTGTAATTAATTATTAATTTAAGAAATATCTTTAGGAATAAAACTATTGAGGAGTACATTCACACAGTTTATAATATTAATTTTAAAATACAGAGTTATTCCACTTAAACAAAGCAATTACAGCTAAGCAAGATGAAATTTCTGAAATAGCTAAATAAGAATAAATACTGCAGGTGATTAAGGAGCAAATAAAATAATGAATGAATTTCAAAACCAGACTGAGTTCTTAAAAAATATATATCTATCATCATATACTGCAAAACTTATTTAGTTGTAAGGAGAAAAGCACTCTATTATTTAATACAGCTTATAAACACTATAATTTTTCATATTCATCCTCTTTTTTTTTAAATATATATTTTTGACAACTACATAAACCCATCAAATTGTTATATTACTTTATTAAAACAGGCAAAACTCACTATATGTATTGCCACACACAGCAAACTAGAGTAATCAATGGATGCCAGAAGGCTTGTGCATAAAATCCTCATCTAGTGCCTACTCATCCAATATCCCCAGACTAGTTTCTGGCTTGTGGCCTTTGTCAGTGAGGAGCCTTGGATCTGTGCAGTGCTCTCAGATCCAAGGCTCCTCACTGACAAAGGCCACAAGCCAGAAACTAGTCTGGGGATATTGGATGAGTAGGCACTAGATGGGGATTTTATGCACAAACCTTCTGGCATCCATTGATTACTCTAGTTTGCTGTGTGTGGCAATATGTATAGTGAGTTTTGCCTGTTTTAACAACAGTTATACACAAGCATAAGAGATGGTGGTCATGTGATATTACTTTATTCCTAAGAATAAATAAATACGCATGCTAAAGTGTAACCAGAAGTTGTACAATTAGCAAGAGATAATCCCAGTTGTCAAACTGAAGAGAAAATTTACGATTAGGAAACTACTTTTGTGCTGCATATATATCATATTTTGATTTGCTCTGCATCCTATGATTAAGAATTTATTTTAATGAGATAAAGTGAAAGAATTTATTATTATTTTTCAAGTGTTTGATGGTTATACATTGTGTTTAACTAAATTAAATATTATTATGTTAGCTGGAGAATTGAGCTAGGATTGTATTATTTGAGCAAAGAAGATTGAAAGATCTGTGATATGACTGAGTAATTTAATGAAGTAGTTTTCGTATAGCTACTAAAAATATACCAATCATCAATACAACATTTGATTTCAATTTTTTGTTCTCCTAATTTAATTTTTAGGATATAGTTATGATCTTCAGATATTGGTCTATAATTATTTTTCTATATTAATTTTTGAGACATTTTAATAGGATGACATCAACAGATAAAAAGGAAACAGTTTTATCATCTTTTCTAAAATAGTGATGAATAGTAGTAGAATTAGACAAGCAAGTTAGCTGAGAGTTCAGTGCAGCTGCCTTGCAAGCAAGCTGTTAGTTGCAAACAGTTGTTGCAGGTTCACCTCCCACCGATGCTATGACATATGAAAAAAAAAGTTGAGACATGAATTTTTTTAAGGTTGAAATTATGGAATCTGTAATAAATCGTAATATATGAATTCCTAGAATGTTCTGTTTCTCATTAGAACAAACTGATCAAATCAAAGTCTATCAAGATGAGAGATTGAGTTTAGTGTGTTTGTATTATCAGCCATGCAAGGTTTAGTTTTAAAATAAGAGCTAAAATGTTGAACAAGTTTTCTTAAATGGTGTTCATGATATTTTAAAATTGTAATTAAACAAAATGAAAGAAATGAATGTGATAAAGGAAATGTGAATCAATTATGGGATCTCGTAATTATATATTGGACTATTTCCATCTCCATCATATAATTTAATTGTTAAATGTATCTGAAAAACTACACACAAGTTATTTTACAACACAAGATTTCTAGTGCTATTATCTATTATTTTATTATTTTGTTCAGATTTTGCTGCCTAATCAATAATGGTACTAACATGGGAATTGAACTGGTGACCTTTAGATTAAAGAATACTTAATTTAAACATCATTCTAATCAACTAATCCTTTCTATAAAAGGAACAGTCAGTAAAAATAAAAATTTATATACATATCTATGAGAGTTCTTTTGATTTTTGCTATTTTTCTTAAGAGCAAGATTAATACTACTTTTCAAACATTGAAGTCACATTGACATGTGAGCACCTTCTTTAAATTTTCTTTTTGTTACCTTTTTCTCACTAACTAATATTCATGACATTTCCCAAACAAACATTTGTTCATTGATACATGCTTGGTCTAGGCTTTAGATACATCTGTTGTTCCTCTGTCATCATTACTTTCTGTTATTTTAATAATTTTTTTGGTGGAAGGACAGTTTTTGCTAATGTATGTTCTTATTTATTAGCATTTCAAGTTGCGATTTAGAAGAGATTAGGTTCCTCATATTCTACTATAACTTTGGAAAATTGTTCTAAGATAATGATTGAATTTTTTTTTAAAATTTACTGCTATGCCTGTTAATTACAAATTTACTACAATACCTGTAAGTGTTTTTTATTTCATGTTTGTTTTTGTTTATTTAAGTTTTTGTAATAACAACCATTATTTTATGTTGGATTCTGTTTTTCCAAATTATTTGGATTCTGAACAATTTTTTTTATCTTCTAAAATCAAATGATAGTATAACTTCACTTTTAATGTTTCTGTCATGATTGGATTATTTGTTATAAATTTTCTTTTATGTGTGGTTTTTTTTTGTAAACTATAATTCTGATTTTGATATTTCATATTACATTATCTAAACTCCATCTTACATATAATATCAGCAACTGAGGAAAGCTTAAGAATCATAAGCAACCCAAGTCATTATGTTAAAAAAGAAGCTGCTAAATTTCTTAAAGTATATAAATTCTATAATCATTTTTCTTCCTAACAAAGGGAGTGCGACTGTTGTAATAGATATCATTGACTATATCAGAACACTCCTCACAATAGGTCAACACAGAAAGTATTGATAAAGTTTGTACCAGCTATAGAACCAAACTCCAGGCATTATTTAGCAAGCATCACATGTATTTATCTGATTTAGAAAAAGGTAAATTAATATGTTTCAGCAAAATTCCACATTTCCATGGTTTTTTCTAAAATTACAAAGATTATATCAATAAGGCTATTCTTAGTTCTATAAATTCACCATATCGACATTTATCATTATTACTTCTTAAATTTTTTAGTCTTTTGGCATAGAAGACCCAATCTTTTGTTAGGGATTCTAAACATTTAAGGAATTAATCAAGAATATGAAAATAAAATGTTCTAAATATTGGTAATCTTTGATGTGTAGTCAGAATGAAGCATTGCTGTTGTAAGAAGACTAAATCCTGATAATAACTTAAAAGCAAAATAATTATTCCTATTGATAATATAATGGAACATAATATTTTACATAATAGCAACATTTTTTCAATACAATATAGAATTCTTTCAATAAAATCAAGAGATGGTTATAGATTCATTAGTGTCACTTTGTATCAGAATTAGTTTACATGGGAAAACCTTAAAATGCAACCATGTATACCACTTTACCTCCATCAAGAGTCTGATTTACTATGTGATTACTTGTTCCACAATCAAATAGGAAAGTAATATTACAGATATTTTGGAGTCATATCAGTAATATATCTCCTTCATTTAAAATCACTGAAGAATTCGACTAAAACCAAGAAATAGCATTACATGTTCTTGTAGCGAGATCTTTCATAGTAAAATCAAAACTACATTTTCTACAAAACCCATACCCCTTGGAAAATACTTAGCATATGTACTTTAAAATTAATATCTAATAGCTGAGCAACATTTTCTATATGAAGTTTAAAATGTTGATGTGGGAGTTGCAATTTTGATGTCTATTTTTGTTATGCCATGTTTGTTGATCTAAAAATGCTTGTAAAATAAGTTCAAATTTATGAAGTTCAGAATAATGGTAATCCAGCTATATACTATAACAGAATAAAGGAAAATTGTATGTGAATGGTTTACAACCAGTTAAATACTTAATAAGCTAATGCTAACATATAGTTATCTCAATTTATCTCTTACAACCAGATTTCTTTAAAGAAATATTTCTTCTATAAGCACTCTCATTCATTTCCTTGAATTATGGCAATTAATAGACACAAATATATAATCAATACACATCAACACACATGTATAAATACACATTATATATTAACATACATATATAAATACACATTGTACATTCAGCTGTCTAACTCTGTTAGTGGAACCATGAGATTCATTAGTTTTTAAAATCATATGGTTAAGACATTATTAAATTGTAATGTCATTAATAACATATACAAAGAAAATATTAAATTGAGAGTATGAATTAAAAATTAATAAAGAATAATATTGATTAATAATAATAAAAATAGTTACAACAATCGATATAATGCCAGTATTTATTAGTAGTTGTTCAAGTCTATATAATTATTAATTTGATAGTCTATGTTAAAGAGTTAATCAAAATACATTTTCAAATATTTTCTGTTTCCCAGTCACTAGTTTAAATAATTATTGATATAAATTAATACAATAATTTTAATTTAATATGCAATTGAAAATATATCTTGACTTAAATATATATTTTAAAATATTATTTAACACATTTAAATATAAGAATACCAAACTCCATACAGTAGTACCACCAAGTGCAAGGCTTTGTAATCAATGGAATGTTTGTACACAAAATCTCTTATCTAGTACTTACTCGTCCAATATTCCCAGACTTGTTTCTAGCTGTCGCTTTCATCAGTGAGGAGACTTGCACTTGGTGGCCCTACTGTATGAAGAGATATGTAAGCATATGAAATGGCAATCAGGTGACATTTAAATGTATATAAATTGTAAAACAAAATTCATAGAAGCAAATTAGAAAATAGAATAAATGAATTATGTAGAGCTTTTTTTTATCTAAGCTTTTGCATGCAAGACAACCTATACAATATTTATTAAAAATAATACTTTTAACAATTTATTTTTTGCTGCTGCAACAATTATTGTTCATTCCCTATTGTGTTTTTTTTTTAACAAAAGAAAACTTATTCTACATTTAATTTTTATATTTTTGATAAATATTGTTTAAAACATAAGTTCAAAAAATGAAAGTTTTCTTGAAAATAAAATTTTGTGAATAAAAAAGATAGTAATATATGAAAATAAATGGAAAAGACTTCTTTTAGCCTTCAGGCAAAAATAATATATTTTTAATTAAAAAAAGGGAAGGAAAATACACTAAATCTATATTATTAAAACAAATTTTGGTAAAACATATATTCAAATAAGAAAAATAATTTTCAAAATATTACAAATTTTCCATTACTAAAATATTACCAAAAAATATTGTCTTTTTTGACAATAAATAGTTTTTGTTTGACATCAGTAAATTTTCACTTGATTACTTTTTTAATTAAGAGTTATAATATTCAAATAAAACCTAAATATAAATATCAAATATTTATTAAAAATACACATTTAATAATTTATAAAAAAATAAAACAAAGAGAATTATATTTAAATTTATTTTTTTAGTGTTGTTTTGTCAAAAGATAATGTTGCATAAACACAAACAACTTTTTTCTCAAAAGAAAATCAATAATCTTTTGAATTGTTCACTCGTAGATACTGACATTTAGATGACATATTTAGAACTAAAAACTCAAACAATTTCTAATTATGAAAATCACTCATATTTTTTTTTTTTTAATTCAAGCATTTTTGACCAATTGCAGCACCAAAATACTTTACCATTGAAAATTATGAAGAGCTTTATAGAAGCTGTTCTTTACAGGAGAATTTTGTTCGTGATTATGGTACATTAATGGGATTCTAATGAATTAATTTCATTGGTTCACATATTGAAAAAAAAGTTGTTTGATTTCAAATTTGCATGTAAATTCTTAATGATTGTATTTAAGTGATTTGATAAGTATAATTTTTTTAATATGCAATAGTAAAGTTTGTGCAACTTTCTTCAGCATTTTAACTGTAGTCATTGGACACATGATGAGATAATCAAGTTAATTAACTACTAAACATTTTATCAAAAACAGTGGCAATTGATAAAGGTTTCATTTTGGCTGCTAGACAGTATGATAATGGCTGATTTCTGTCAATATTGATTCCATTTTCTTCTTATAGCTCTTAAAAGTTGGGCCTTCTGTCAGTTTTAGATTTGTTTCATTATTCCTATGTGTGATTTCTGTTGTCAATCTCACATGACAATTTGTAATCTCATAATTATGTTATTAATAAAATTATGCAAGTAAAATAAATTGTGTATTATCAAAAACAATTTTATATCAAAATTTTTAATCAATAAATAAAAAACTGTAATTAGCTTCATAACAAAATATGTTTATATGTAATGCATTTAATCTGATAATCGGTTGTTTTTTCAATTAACTTTATCAGTTTTATTATTTTAAAATAAATAGAAATAAAAGTTTGAAAGAAAGTTATAAATGAATTCAAAAATATTAATCAAGTAATCCACTTTTTTAAAATATAGATATATTTTCTTTTACAAAATCTATTCTTGCATATTTTAAATAAAATAATTGAATTACTTTATTACAATTAACAATAATGAGATTACACATTTAATAAAACATTTTATAAATTTATTTAATGCACAGTGCGTAAGCTTGTGGTTAAGACCTGTAGAGGTCCCTACCTTCGCATTTTCAACCACACATGCTTTAGGTTTATTGCCTTAGTAAATATTAAAACATTTCATAGAAGTTAACTACAGTTTGTTCATACATATGTGGAACTAATATTTGTACAAGATATTTAAATTAATTAAAATCACTAAACATTTCAAAATATCCCTTTCTCGAGAAGAAAAAAGATTGCTAACTTAGCTTTATTTATTTATTTATCCTTTTTTTTTTAATATTTATCTGGAATAACTACCACATAGAATTTATGTCAACTCAATATGAGTCATCTTTTCACTCAGTAGAGTTTCACATTTATGTACTGATTTCAATACATTTATTTTCATCTTCTATCAGATTTTCTTCTTGCTCACAATTTTTTCACAATAGTATTGACTGCTACATCAGTTTTACTTGATGAATTACAAAAAAATTAATTCAAATTAAGATTGAATTCATCCTTGTAATTAACATAATTATCATTTGCTGATATAACACTTAGATGTTTTGAAATTTTCTTGAAATATTGCTTGTATTTTTATTGGCAAGTAATTTTGATCATTTATTTGAACTTTAGGATGTTATAATCATTTAAATTTTAGTTTAAATAATTAATTTTACATTAGTTCATTGTTTTGAAGATGTTTTGTTTTTCATGTGTCAAAGCATCAGCTGGGAAGTGAACCCGCAAATCCAGGACAACTACTTGTAAGGCAGCTATGCTGACCACTTGACCAGATTGTTTTTATTATAATTTTTTTTATCAAAAGAATTTATTTTCTCATTTAACAAGATTATTTCAGAGTAAGTAACATAATTTCATCAGATTTTAAGATGATACTTTTCAGATAGACTGGATTTGCCTTAATAAGGTTTCAAAGTTACTTTAAATTTTATATGGTTAATTATCTGTTAATTAATTATAATTATTCATTGAAGGTCACTAGTTTTTTATGAAATATAGAATAGGGTAAGTTAAACAATTACTCTCCCTATTCATCTATATTTTTATTTGTACACATTCTATCTAAAACATCTACAAGTACCTGACAAAACATATAATAAATTAAAATAAAGCCAAATGATTACCACATGAATAACCATTTTTGTAGCCCTTTCATCTCTCATACTGAGGGATCTGGTCACTTCATATGTTGTTTTTTTACTCTTCTAGGTTAGGTGAGGACAGAGACTTCTATGGACCAGGTTCTCATTATCAATTTATCTTAATGTGAGATTCACAATTTGTATTATTGTTTACAAAATCGTTTTGTATTTATTGATTTCACATTCTATAAATTATAAATATTGTAAACTATATTGAATAACTTTTCATTTCCAGATAAGGTAATAATAATTATATTTGTTAAAATTCTGCTTTATTTACAGTATTAGCAATCATTTGTGAATGTATTGAATTTCATTGTTGGTACTTTCCTTTGAACACCTGGAATGTTTTAAAAGCAATATTATTGGTACATGTCTTAGTTTAAACTGATAATATTTCATGGTTGAATGCTGAGTTTAACAATAATAATTGTGTTTAATCCCTTTTATATTTATAAGAGATAATGCAATAAATAATACTGGTTATTTTTAATGAAGTGAATATGCATTTATAATTTTTCCAAGTAGATAGTATTATTTTACTTGATAAAAACTATAAATATATAATCATGATGTTGCCTTTTTAATTATTATTTGTACGTCCAATTCCATTGAAGTGTTTAAGTGTATATAAAAATCAATAATTTTTAACTTTGTATATAGTATAGTTTTAAAGATCTTAGTAACTCATTCAACTTCGGCCAAGTGTAGTTTTTCTAAGTTAAAATTAATATTATATAAAAAAATTAAGAACTTCTGTTATATATATATATATATAACATAAATTATGTGCATATTTAAATTATGGTGAAATAATTATTCTTCATTATAAATTTTGAGATCATTAAAATAAACCTTTATTTGAAGTGATTTCTGCTTAGTCTAAATGATATATGAAGGAAAGAAGGAAGTTTTTCTGTTTTCACTTCAATGTTTTCAACAAATTTGTCTTTTACCCTAATCCTTACAAGTTCTAGTTGCAGGTGGGTATGGTATAGAGTTTTTAAGAACATTTTAGATATATCTAGATTTGTTTATCTTTTTAAAGAGGACTAAAATAAGAGAGCAGATGAGAAGTAACTAGAAGCACTTATTTTTCTTTGATATTAATGTTTTGAATGTTACTCGGTGGAAATTATGTAAAGATTGTGCACATTAAAATACAAATATAGTGAATAAAAAAACAATTTCAAAATTCTTCAAAGTGAAGATAAGGCATTTAATTGCTAAAATGATGATGATATGAATCACAATATTATGAATATATATATATATATAATTATTATGAAAGTCAAAATCTTATTAAGATACAGTAATGTTAATTTCACTCTTTTGCTTTTCTAATTTTCCTGCTTCTGCCAGAATTCTTGTGATATTAAAGCATCAATGTGCTGCTGAAAACTAATATTAAATGTGAACATTCATTTTAGTATTTATTGGATATATTTTCAATATTATCCATATGCTTAAATAGTTATTTTTATAGCGGCAAAAAAAAAAAGCCTATTATTTTATCCTGTATTTTATTAAATTTAAATAATGACTGTACTATAATTATTAATTTTAATATCTTTTAAAATATATTTATTATACATTCTGTTTATTAAACACTTACATTTTATATTCTCACAGTATCTTTATCATAATCAAAACAATCAAAATTAACAATTTGTGTTTTTCCTCTTTACTTTTGCATTTTTAATGTTCTGTAAGATTTAATAATTAAAGTTTATCTTCTCTTTTCTTCTGCAACATGATTAACTGCATTTTAAAAAAAAAAAAAAAGAACAATTAAAGTTATCAATTATTATTTTCCCAAAAAAAAATGAAAATCTTGATCATGCTAAGAATGGCAAAATATAAAAATGGTGCTTAAACATCATTCATGGTTTTTTTAAATTGAATTATGCTTTTGGTTTTTCTTTTAAATGTATGTACTATGTATTAATTTATTTACTGCACTATCTTTTATTTTTTATGTATTCATGTAAAAATTACCAATGAAATCTAATTTGTGCTAAAATAATAAACTTTGGTTGACATATAAATTTGGAGAATAACATTTTATAACTTTGTCTGAATTAAAAGAGTTACTCAAATATTAAATGTTAGATTAATGGCATTGTCCCTGTGTTAGATGTGAAAATTTTTATAAGAAAAACTAGAAAATGTATGCTTTTTTTATTCTTATAAGTTGTCATGTGTAAGTAAGAAACTTTTCTTCGTTTATTAAAGTGCTTTCTTCAGCTCAAGATTTTTATTTTTCCCCTAAAAAATAGCAACTAAAAACTTTAACATTGATTTTTTTTTTTTTTTATAAACATGTACTAGTAAGTTATTCTAATTTATTAATAAAATAATTTTTATGGCTATATACTGAATATTATTTTTTTTAAAACTTATTCATTATTGTTTAACAAGCTTCTATTCAGTTTAGTATAAAAAAGCCAAGAAGGAAGATATAAAAAAAAATTATTTGTGTGACTATAAAGATATTATCTCAATATAAAAAATAAATGTCGATATGTAGAACATATTTAAATATATATCTGACATAGACTAAGATTAATAGTTATTATTTATTTATAAGTTTTCACCAGTGTATTAGTGCTTCAAACATACAGAAGGTTTATAATGAAGATAAAATTGTTAAGACCTAGATTATGTATTCTCTTAATCTTGCAAAAATGATAACCAATGAGGACCAAGGAACCAAAAATAAGAATATTACACCTGTATCACTAAGGGACGACTTTATACAATGAGTAGACAACCAATTATTTAAACATTCACAAATAGCTTTATTTTATTTTGTAAAAATAAAACTTAGTAATTTGTTTATATATATTTCAGGAGTTAGATAACTTTATCTGTAAAGAATTAGATAGTAAATATTTTAGGTTTTATGAGCCAAGAGGAAATTATGGATATTATGTAAATACAGAATGGTCTTGATTATTGCAGCTAATTGAGCTAACAAAACAGGGATGGGTAAGATCTTGATTGTGGTCCACTAATGAACCATCAAGATATTTTGCAATGACCACCTGAATTTTAAAAAGTTAATAGTAACTAACTCTGCATTATACTAGATTTGATAGATATACATATATATATTTTAATTAGAGGGGATTTGAACCGAGACTTTAAAGCTCCCTCAATCATTCATTCCATTTTTTATAACTGATATACATGATCATTTATATATGTGAAAAAAATAAATGATCTCTAATATATGTATTTCATGCTGAGTCAGCACTCATCAGTTGTATTGGTTATATAAGATGGAGTGGATGAATGAAGGGAGCTTGAAAGTCTGGGTTCAAATTCCCTCTAATTATATCTAATTAAAGTATATCTACTAGTATTTAATATATATATATATGTACAGCTATTACAGGTGAGAATCAGTTCTTCTCAATTGACAGAGTTATGTGTAGTTGGGCATGACAATAAATAGGTCAGATGTCATACACACCTTTTTTAAAAAGGCAAATTTATTATCTCAAAGTCGTTCACTATGGAATGCAAAAATGCAACTAGAAGCATCGAAAACATTCTCTTAGTTATAGTGCACAGATTTAATTAATTTATCGTGAAAAATTACTATTTAATCATATTTTTAAAAAGGGGTATTTGAAACAATTGCAAAAGAAATAAAGACTTACCATTTTATTGCAAAATGGAAAGAACAGCTTTTCTTCACAATGAAGAATGCAAAATGTGCGTGTTATACATTTCATTCAAGCATATCACTTTCAAAAACAGGATACATCAAAAATATTTTAAAACTATGCATGTAATATATAAATAGTAGATCACGGCCGTTTAAAAGATAATTGGAAATAGCCCTTGCCCTGACAAAGTGTGCTTATCCCTGCAATAAAAACACCAAATTAATTGAAATCATAATAATCTGAGTTTATAATCTGTGGAAAGACTAATATTGTAGATAGTGATTTTAAAATGAATCATTTTTAAATAAATAATAGAATAAATAAAACATTACTTTAAATGTTAAATGTAACTATATTCCAAAAAATGTACAATTACTATTTTGAAAAATATTTAATTGATTTATTTTAATATTTTTTTTCTCTTTACTAAGGAATAAATAATGATGTCTATATTTTAATTAATTCCAATAATTTTTATTATAGTAACAGCAAATATTTAAAAAATATATGGAGTTCAGTTGGTTAAAGCATTACCTTAAAATTCAAAATTTATAAAAGTCTAGATTCGATTCAAATGCTAGTACTGTCACTAGTCAGGCCATCAACACTTGAAAGGAGAATATCACTCCAAATGTTGTATTATAAACTAAGTTATGTGCTATTACTAACAGTTGAATATATTTCGAAAGTTTAAATGAAATTTGAAGTTTTCTAAAAGTCATCATCATCATTATCAACTATTATCAATCCACTCTAGGATGATGGTCTCTCCAAGTTCATTCCATCTTGTTTGATCTCTAGCCTTTCTTCTCCATATCATCCCTGCACACTTTTTTATTTCATCCATCCATCCATCTCACGTGTGATCTCTTTCTGGGTCTTTTATAATCTCTTTGACTCCAGTTTAAGATTTCAATTGTCCATCTATTATCATCTCTTCTAGCAATATGTCCAGGCCAACTCCAGTCTTTTAATTTTTCAGCAATGTCAGTAACACCTGTTTGTTCTCTTACCCATGTTTGCATTTTTGAACTCTTCTTGTTATTCTTAACATGTATCTCTACATACTTCTTTGAATGATCTTAAGTGTCTGTATTATACTTCTATTAAGTGTCCATGTCTCAGATCCATAAGTAAGAACAGATAAAACACATTAATTAAAAACCTTCCTTTTCAATCACATAGGTATATTTCCCTTTTAGTATGAAGTTATTTTTACCAAAAGCACTCCAACCAACTTTAATTCTATGTTTAATTTGATCCATTATGTTTTTATCTATAGCAATAATATGAATGAGGTATTTGTAGTTGTTAACTTCTAACTTATTATAATCAATCTTTATTTTCATCTTTTGAGAAAATCCATTGAACATTACTTTAGTTTTTTTAACATTTACCTTTAGTCCTACTTTCTTACTTTCATCTGATAACTCTTGCATCATTTTCTGAAGCTCTGAAGTATTATTTGCAAAAACAATTACATCATCTGCAAAATCTAAATGGCTTAAATAATTTCCATTCACTTTTATTTCTTTAGCTTTTCATTTTAATTCACAAAATACTTCTTGTAGCACTGCTGTAATACATTTTTGAGATATGGAATCACCCTATCTTACATCCTTCTCATTGTTGACCTTCTTAGTATCATTATGTAATCTAATTGTTGCTGTTATAAATATTCTGGGTCTATACCTTGATAACTCAATGCTTTAATCACTGAAGAAATGCTTATAGAATCAAATACCTTTTTTATAATCTACAAATCCAAAGCATAATGGCAACTCATATTAATTGGTCTTTTCTATAACTTCTCTCAATATTGGGATATCTAAAACCACTTTTAAATCCAGTTTGTTCTTTTGGTTTGTTGAAATCCAAAGTTCTCTGTAGACGAGTTGTAATTATCTTGGTAAAAATTGTGTATAAAACTGATAAAAGAGTGATACATCTGTAATTTCTAATATCTTCTTCATCATCTTTTTTAAATATTAAATGAAGAAGTGAGACATGCAATTAAATTTATGAAGAAGGGAAAAGCTTCATGTAATGATGGAATTACAATTGATATATTAAAAGAAGTAAATGAAGAAATAGAATTTTTTTTTTGTGGCAATGTTATATACCAAATGTCTAAATGATAAAGATGTTTCAGACTATTGTAATAATGCAGTATTAATATTAAAATCCTGGAAAATTCAGAAGATATAGTAGTTATAAGAGATACTTGTTTTTTATTACTATATAATTCTTGATAGAACTATTTTACCCATTTCATGATATCATTTATTTTTTTAGTAATAGTTCCATTTTTTTTCTTATTGCAGATATGTTTCCTACTATACAAAAATGTTGTTTTACACTTTTGAGACTTTTATTATTTTCTACAGCTTTCCTTGCTAGTTCACAATTATACTTTCTTATATCATTATCAACTCTTTTTTGCACCATTTTATAAAATTCAAGATATTCAATCCTCTTTACTGCATCATTTTTAGAAATCTCCTATTCTTTCTTTATTTCATAAATTCTCTAGTCTCAGTAGAAATTTTATTAGTCAATTGCTGCTTTTTTTAATCAGCTATCTTTGTTGCGGTTTTTGAAAGAGTATTAGTTATTTTCCTTTACTTTAATACAAATCTGAATCATGATCAAAATCTGATAATGTTTAAAAACGATTTGCAAGTTCTAATTTAAATTCATTAAAATGTTTCTGAAGATTGGAAATATCAATTGTAAATATTGTTTTTCTTAATAATTTTTGTCTCTCTAGTTTAGCATTATGTATCTTACATCTTAGTAATTGATGATTACTTCCTGTGTTGAATTTAATAAGGACATTACAATCTTGAAATATGTATTTTCTGTTATTCAAAATATAATCCAATTCTGCTGTACCTTCATTTGGATGCTTCCATGTTTATTTCCTTTTAACATTTTTCTCAAAAAAAAAAAAAGAATTAATAATCTAAAGTTTCTTTTTCTGCAAACTCCATAAGTCTATGTACTCTCTCATTTCTATTACCATAACCAAATTTACCTGCAGCACTTTTACCAATTCTAGCATTAAAGTCTCCTATAACAATTTTAAAATGTTGTTTTGCCTGATGAAAATTCTTTTGTACATCCATATAAAAATCTTTTACTACTTCATCTCTCTGAGAACTTGTTGGGACATAAACCTGAATTATCTGCATTTGACATCTGCTATTAAGTTGAATAACTAATTTTGCCACTCTGTCTGATACACTATCAATCTCTGCAATGTTTTTCCACTTGTTTATTTATAATGAATCCTACTCCACTTCTGCTTTCAATATTTGTGCCTTTGTAGTAGAGAACATGTCCACTTTTTAAATCAATTGTCTCTTCACCTTTTCTTCTAACTTCACAATGCCCATTAATGTCTCATTTAATACCAGACAGTTCTTCTTCCAATTCTTGCAATCTTTCTTTGTTTGAAAGTGATCTGCAGTTATAAGTGCCTAAATAACGTCATCATCAAATGGCAACATGGATACACAATCAGGGAATTCTTAACACCTTCCACCTTCAGCCACCAATTGCTGTCTTGGCTCATGATTTTACAGCCTCCTGAGAATAAAGGCCATGATTTATGTTTGTCTGTCATGATGGTAAATATCTATTAGAAAAATTTTTCATTCACACACATATTGATTCTGCCCTCTATCAGGCAACTGAGAAGAAAGACCATGGTGTTTTTGATTTCAAACTCAGAGATAAAAAGTCAATAAACTCACCATATTGGCTAATGTATGTTGGTGAGCAGCCCATTCTTGTTCGTATATTATATGAATAATCACCTAGTAATAACAATTGCAATGTCAAGAATGTATGGAGTGGACATTAGGAATTTGCCCTGTTTAGTTGTTTTAAGGTCTTCAAGAGCAATCAAAGGGTCTCCTTTCAATTAACAGCAAACTCCTTTGAATGATGAAAATAATTCAACACATAATTACTTTTAAAATGCCATCATTGCCAACCTTCAGGAAAATAATATATATAGTGAATTGAAAAGTTTACTATCTTTTTTATACCTTCTAACTTGCCAATGTTGTTTGGGACAGTCTGATTATTCCTAAGATAATAATATATTGATCGTTCAAAACAATTGTTCACTTATGCTTTTAGTTTTCCATCTATTAATATTTCTGGTGACAATATTATTATTTTTAACAATTCTGAATTGTGGCTTTTTTAAAAAACGACTAATTATGGCTATTTAGCTTTAGAAACCTGGCAGAAGTTAAGAAATCAAAAGCTTTTGTGAATTCAGTCGGAAAACTATTTTATACTGTACCTACTGAAGTGAAAGTTTGCAAATAAGGTTATGGGACGTTTTAAAAAAAAAAAATTTTCAAAAAAATCAAAAATTAAAATCCAATTTATGTTGAAGTTGTGAATTCAAAGAGGCTTAAGCGCAGAAAATGTTTGTAATAAAAAATTTAATAAGTTTTTTTTAAATATTTATTGCAAAAAATTAATTAGAAGAATGAAAGTGTTTGTATTAGTATATATATATACGCACATACATATGGAAGCTTTTAACTTTTATCTTTAAAAGAGTTAAATATTTTGAATATATCTAATTCTTTTTCAAATGTGGACTTCTGTTTTGGATGACAGATGGAAAATATTTTTTCCTTCCCTTTCAAGAAAAAAACCTCTTATCTTTTGCACCCTGGCCCACTATTATGAAAAGCTATAGCTTTCCACCTTATTGCACAAAGTTGTAATACAGCCCTGATGTCATCTGGGAAAATAGGGAGCACCAGCTTATCTATGAACTTCAGGCCGGGTGCACAGCCCATGGACTCTGGTGCAAAGCTGCAGAAATGAAACACTCGATTTCACTCTTAGCCACTAGGGAAATCAGAAGAATATAAGAAATAACTTTCATTTTTTTAAGTAGAAAATGACAAAAAAATATATTATTTTTTTTTTAAGATCACTCTAAGAAGTTTTAATTTTTTTTTTTTTAGCAGCTGTTTGATTATTTTTGTTGAGTATGCATATAATTTTTTTTTATTTACTATTTATTAAGCTTTTTTTAAGGGGGGGGGGGGGCATTTTGAAGATTAGGTAACCAATCATAGGCGAGATCAAGGGTCATTCCAGAGGTCGATTTGAAAAAGTTTTCTAATTGGACCTGGGATTAGAAATTTTGTTGCTTGTTTCTTCATATTTGAATTCACTGGAGGGAAGAAGCTAAGAAATGATTCTTTTCAATTAGGTTTTATTAAGGAACACTAGCTTCAGAGAAACTTGTGTTATTTATTTATTTATTATCATTTTACCCCCAGAAATAATCCGATGGTTTTTTTTTTCATATTAAGTTATCTGAAATAGCAAAAAAAAAAAGTTTATTTTTGACGTATTAATTAATGATTATCACACGTTATAAAAATATTTCGAAATTAGCTTAAGCTGTTTCTATAAGAAAACTACCTGAATTTAAATTGATAAATAATTGAAAATCTTTAAATGTACAGTACTAAATTTATTTAATATCTGAAAGAGATTTACTAATGTCTGAGTCAATAGAAATCTTCCATGATTATCATTGAACCACTTTTACTTTTTACAGATACTGTATTAAAAATATAAAACTCAGGTAACTGAAATTGTTTCGGCATTTCAAAGAATATGATTGAAATCTGATAAGTTCGTAATCAAACTTTCGCTATTCAGCCTTTTAGTTTACCATTTACTTGTATATTTAGATATGTCACGTTTTCTTTTTCTCAACCTAAATGCAAGTTTGGTGATTAAAAAAATTGTTTGACATCAAATAAGACAATCCTAGTAGTTTTGCATAATTATTATTTAACATTAAAAGAAACGTATTTATATTAAGTGTAAGTCATTTTAGAGCCTTGTGATACGTATTACTTTATAATAAAGATTAGTCATTTTTAATTTTAAAAAAGATAATATTTCGCTTTTTGTTAAAAAATAAAATAAATATGGCTTATATTTTGCAATTGGTTTTTGGTTTATATATAACTCAGATGTGCAAAATAATAGTATATTGTAAAATAATATATTTCGTTGCTTGGGAGTTTATGTGATGCTTAAGCACTGGTTGAGCATAGCAATTCAATTCAACCGATCTAATTAATTGAGGGGGGGGGGATTTATTTGGCTGAAAATTGAGCCAGAAACCTTTAGCTCATGAGGCTATCCATGTTCTAAAACTTAATATCAAATGAATCATTTTAATAAAGAAGTAATTATATTGTACTTTACCCATATTGATAACTCTAAATATATTAGTTGTGTTTTGAAATAAAATAAGTTCATCATACAGCCATAACATATGGATATTAACCTGAAAAATAAACAATAATAATAAACATTGTTTCCAACTTGCTTCCAGAAAAGTTGGTAGAGTATTATTTGTTCCAGAAATTGGTTACCATATCACCCAATCTCCTTTCACACCAATACAAAATAGTATTTTGCAAACAATTTGGGCAAATACAATTAAATTAATCTGGCAACTCTTGTAATTCAAACATATTACAGAGTAAGAGATGCTTCAAATTTTAATTTTCACCAGAATTTATTGTTGTAACATGAGTTATAGTTTACTTAAATTTTGTTTTTTTAATCTTCAATCATCATCAACCATTATCAATCTACTGCAGGATGAAGGTCTCTCCAAGTTCATTCCATCTTCTCTGATCTTCAGCTTCTCTTCTCCACAGCACCCCTGCACACTTTCTTATTTCATCCATCCATTTCACATGAGGTCTCTTTCTGGGTCTTTTACAATCTCTTGGAATCCAGTTCAAGATTTCAATTGTCCATCTATTATCATCTCTTCTAGCAATATGTCCAGACCAACTCCACTTCAGTCTTTTAATTTTTTCAATGAGGTCAGTAACACCTGTTTGTTCCTTATTCATATATTGCATTTTCAATTTTCTTGTTACTCCTAACATGCATCTCTCCATACTTCTTTGAGTGGTTTGAAGTCTCTGTATTGCTCTTCTATTAAGTATCCAAGTCTCAGATCCATAAGTAAGAATGGGTAAAACACATTTTTTAAAAACATTTCTTTTCAAACACATAGGCATATTTCCTTTTAGTATCAAGTTATTTTTAGAAAAAGCACTCCAACCAAGTTTAATTCTAGGATTAATTTCATCCATTATGTTTCCATCTGTATTAATAATCTGATCAAGGTATTTGTAGCTGTTAATTTCTTCTAAGTCATCATAATCAATCTTTATTTTCATATTTTGAGAAAATCCATTGAACATTACTTTAGTTGTTTTAACATTTATCTTTAATTCTACTTTCTTATTTTCATCTGATAACTCATGCAACTTTTCCTGCAGTTCTAAAGCATTATTTGCAAAAACAACTACATCATCTGCAAAATCTAAATGATTTAAATAATCTCCATTTACTTTCACTTCTTTAGCTTCCCATTTTAATCCACAAAATACTTTTTGCAGCACTGCTGTAAAAAGCTTTAGAGATATAAAATCTCCCTGTCTTACACCCTTCTCAATGTTGACTTTCCTAGTAGCATTATGTAATATAATTGTTGCTGTTGCATTTTTATGAATATTCTTTAAAATATGACAATATCCTGGACCTATACCTTGATGATTCAATGCTTTAATCACTGAAGAAATGTTTAGAATCAAATGTCTTTTCATGATCTACAAATCCAAAGCATAATGGCAACTCATATTCATTTGTCCTTTCTATAACTTCTCTCAATACCTGGATATGATCCACTGTACTAAAACCACTTTTAAATTCAACTTGTTCTCTTGGTTGGTGGAAATCCAATGTTCTCTGTGCGATATACCCACCTACAGACTTAAGTATAAATACGTAAAAACTACATACCTGCTTATGGATTACTCTGTTAAATAAATATAAAGAGAGCGCTGCTATCGTTTATCCAGACCAGACATGACAGATCGATAAGCATGGATATAAATAGCATGGTAGAACGATCTACTCTCTCTCTTGTGTCCAGGTTCACGTGTGTAAAAGTAGTCAACGCCTTGGAAGGATATCTAGTCTCCAAGAAGAAACCATCCTCTAATTGTAAGAGTGATAATTTGCTATCTGTGAAAACCCTGGATTATTATTATGCTTGCTGACTGGTTCTCTCTCATAGAGTAACCCTCAGACATAGCAGTCTGTAGACGAGTTGTAATTTTCTTGGTAAAAATTTTGTATCAAACTGGTAAAAGACTGATATGTCTATAATTTCTAATGTCTTCTTTATTACCTTTTTTGAATATTAATATTAATAGTGCCTTCTTCCAATCATCTCATACATCTTTATCATTTAGACACCTGGTATATAACTTTGCTAAAAAAAATTATATTTCTTCACCTGCTTCTTTTATATATCAATTATAATTCCATCATTACCTGGAACCTTTTCTTTCTTCATAAATTTAATTGCATGTCTCACTTCTTCATTTAAAATTCTGGGAAATTCAGAAGATATAATAGATATAGGAGGTACTTGTTCTTAATTACTATATAATTCTTGATAGAAGTCTTCTACCCATTTCATGATGTCATCTCTCTTTTTAGTAATAATCCCATCTTCTTCTCTTTTTTTGCAGATATCAATTTCCTACCAATACCATAATGTTGTTTTACACTCTTGAAATTTTATTCACTTCTACAGCTTTCCTTGCTAGTTCACAGTTATACTTTCATATATCATTTTCAACTCTTTTCCACACCATTTTACAAAATTTTGAGGTATTTAATCCTTTATATATACATGTCAAAGCGTTGACCAGGAAGCGGGGGCCAGCTGTTTGGAAGGCAGCTATGCTAACCACTAGGCAACCAATGCTTGACATATTTAATCCTTTTAATGCATCATTTTTGTATATTTTCATATTCTTTTCTTCATAAATCCTCTAGTCTCAGAAAAAATGTTATTGGTCAATTGCTGCTTTTTTCTACCAGCTATCTGTTGCAGTTTTTAAAAATGTATCAGTTATTTTCTTATTAATTTCATTCAAATCTGAATCATGTTCAAAATCTACTAATACTTGAAACCAATTTGTAAGTTCTAATTTAAATTCATTAGAATGTTTTTGAAGATTAGGAATATCAACTGTAAATACTGTTTTTCTTAATAATTTTTGTCTCTCTAGTTTTGCATTAACACGTATCTTATATCTTACTAATCGATGATCACTTCCTGCATTAAATTTATTAAGAACATTACAATCTTGAAATTATTTTCTCTTAGTCAAAATGTAATCCAATTCTGCTGTACCTTCATTTGGATGCTTCCATATTCATTTTCTTTTAGCATTTTGCTCAAAAAAAGAATGCATAATATAAAGTTTTTCTTTTTCTGCAAACTCCACAAGTCTATGTCCTCTCTCATTTCTATTACCATAACCAAAATTACCTACAGCATTTTCAACTTTCATTTGTTTACCAATTTTTGCATTAAAGTCTCCCATAACAATTTTAAAATGTTGTTTACTCTGATCAAATGCCGTTTGTACTTCCATATAAAAATCTTCTACTACTTCATCACTATGAGAACTTGTTGGGGCATAAACCTGAATTATCTGCATTTGGTATCTGCTATTAAGTTGTATAACTAATCTTGCCACTCTGTCCAATGCACCATCAATCTCCACAATGTTGTTCTTCCACTTTTTATTTATAATGAATCCTACTCCACTTGTATTTCTAATATTTGTGCTTTTATAGTAGAGTACATGTCCACTTTTTAAATCAATTGTCTCTTCACCTTTTCTTCTAATTTCACAAAGTCCAATAATGTCCCATTTAATATAATTCTTATTCTAATTCTTGCAATCTTCCTTCACTTGAAAGTGATTTACAGTTGTAAGTACCTAAGTAAAAAGTCATCATCAAATAGCAGCCTGGGTCCACAATCAGGATTCTTAGCACCCTCCACCTTCAACCACCAACCGCTGCCATGGTTGGTGGCTTTGCAGTCTCCTGAGAATAAGGGCCATGATTTATATTTGTCTGTCATGATTGTATATATCTATTGGAAAAATATTTATCATTTACACTTACATTCATTCTGCCTTATCAGGAAACTGAGAAGAAAGACCATGGTGTTTCTTGATCTTAAACTCAGAGGTAAAAAGCCAATAAACTCACAATTCTGGCTAATGCTAGTTGGAGAGCAGCCCATCCATGTTTGTATACTATATGAATAATCACATAGTAATAACAGCTGCAACGACAAGAACTACATACTTATTTAAATAATTATTATAAATACAATATAGTAAATAAATGTAGGTTCTCAAATTTAAAAGAAATAGTTCAATAATTACCTATAAGCTAATGCCTAATTATCCTGAGTTCCATGTTTTCATAAAAAAAATTTATGCAAAAGGAAATACTATTTTAATTTAATTTACTGAGAAGTGATCTATTTGTGACATCATTTTTATCAATTAAAATCTACATTTAAAAAATACTAACTACTAAATAGTGATAATTGCATTAAAAAAATAATCAATTTCTTTTTAAAATATTCAAAAATTGCTGAGTCCCTACCACTTCCCTTTCCACCTCTCTTTTTGCAAATACATTTTTAGAACTTATAAAGAAAATATAAATGTCTTTAGCAATAATAAAATATAATTGTGATAATGGTAATAAGTAGAAATAACTTTTCAAATCCCTTTCATTGAATCTTGTGGAATACTAAACTATTAGTCATTGCTTGCTGATTTTTTTTTATCAAAAACAAACTTTATTAAACCAGAAAATAAATAAATACATAATATTGTATAATAAAAACAATATGCAAATTAAAGTTCAATAGGTAGAAATTGGTCTTCAAATGTCAATAAGATCCCATGTGTTATTAAATAAATCTTGAGATGATATTCTATTGTCTCTTTCTTTTATCATTCTAGTTTTTCTAATTATAATCTTCAAAGGATCTGTACAATTAGAATTAAAGATAATATCACATCGAGTTAGCCATAAACTATATATTAAAAAAGTGGCACTTCTAATATCAGCAAAAACTCCCGCTTTAATTGCTTGTATCAATACATGTGATGAGCCTTTATGTTTATAAATAAAGCTAATAAAATATCTACAAACTTGCAAATAACTGCATTCACCAAAAATGTGTTCAATCGTATCTTCATCTCTGTGACATAAACCACATAGACCATCAATCTACGGTTTCTTGCCGATTTTACACATATTTTCATTGCTTTTTATATCTTTTTCAGCACTTGGACTGCTTTGTAGTCTTCTTTGAGGTTATAAATGACAATTTATATTATCAGTTATAGCCCTGAAGAAAACTTTTCCAATTGAAACTAAAAATATATATGAAATTTTTCATTTTTTTTATATAAAATAATGTCAAGATGCTTAATATAAATACAGTGAGAAAATAATAGTAAAATAATTTCTAGAATATTCATTAGCTGACTAAAATTGGAGTTAGTTATTTGGGTTAGCTATTTGAATTGATTGTTGCAATAATAATAATTAACTATCTTTGAATAAATCTTTTAATTTAATAAACTAGAGCATATATAAATTATCATTAAGTAATTGATTTACAGTATGTATAGATTCATTATTATTTATAAACTATTAAATTGCTATCAATTCCTAGCAAGCTCCTAAAGCAGCTGCACTTACCCTTATGGAATCTGCATATCACCCAAAGAATATCAAATTTTCTCTGTACCCTATTCTTTCACAAAAAATTTCAGCATCACAATAAAAAAATATTTAGGCAAATAAAAATATTTATAACAGTTTTACATTATAACCAATAAATATCACATGATCATCATTTCTTATGCTTGCTTATAACTGTTATTAAAACAGGCAAAACTCTCCACACAGTATTGCCACTCAGCGCAAGCCAGAGTAATCAATGGATGCCAGAAGGCTTGTGCATGAAATCCCCATCTACTGCCTACTCATCCAATATCCCCAAACTAGTTTCTGGCTTGTGGCCTTCCTCAGTGAGGCTCCTTAGATCTGAGAGCACTGCACTTAGATCTTAGGATCTAATGCAACCCTTCAGCAACCACCTTTTATCTCTACTTAACTACAAAACTGAGTCTTAAATTGAAAACACAATATTTTCAATCCAAACTCATTAGCTTATATAGTCATATAGGTCTGAACTCAGTTCAGTACCTATACAATTTTGTGTCTTTGGTTTAATAACCATAGCCATCACTATCCTATTAAGGAGGATTGTTTTTTAAGTCAATAAACATCACATGATCACCATTTCTTATGCCTGCTTATAACTGTTATTAAAACAGGCAAAACTCTCCATACAGTATTGTCACTTAATGCAAGCCAGAGTAATCAATGAATTCCAGAAGGCTTGTACATAAAATCCCCATCTAGTGTCAACTCATTCAATATCCCCAGACTAGTTTCTGGCTTGTGGCCTTCATCATTAAGGAGACTTGGATCTGAGAGCACTCAAAATGTATAGGTACAGAACTGAATTCAGACCTATATGACTATATAAGCTAATGAGCTTGGATTGAAAATATTGTGTTTTCAATTTAAGACTCATAGTTTTGTAGTTAAGTGGAAATAAAACATAGCTGCTGAAGGATTGCATTAGATACTAAGATCTAAGTGCAGTGCTCTCAGGTCCAAGATTCCTCACTGACTAAGGCCACAAGCCAGAAACTAGTCTGGGGGTATTGGATGAGTAGGCACTAGATGGGGATTTTATGCACAAGCCTTCTGGCATCCATTAATTATTCTGGCTTGCACTGAATGGCAATACTCTATGGAGAGTTTTGCCAGTTTTACATTTTTTGAATATATTATTTGAAAATTAAATACTGCTTAACACTTTTATTTTAAGCATCACATGATCACATTTCCTATACTAGCACATTAATTGTTGATAAACAGAGCAAAACTCTCCATACAGTATTGTCACCTGTGCTAAACAGAGTAATCAATGGATGCTAGAAGGCTTAGATTGAAAATATTTTTTGTGTTTTCAATTTCATTCTCATAGTTTTGTAGTTAAGTAGAGATAAAAGGTGGTTGCTAGAGGGTGGCATTAGATCCTAAGATCTAGATGCAGTGCTCTCAGATCCTAAGCTCCTCACTGATGAAGGCCACAAGCCAGAAACTAGTCTGGGAATATTGGATGAGTAGGCATTAGATAGGGATTTTATGCACAAGCCTTCTAGCATCCATTGATTACTCTGGTTAGCACAGGTGGCAATACTGTATGGAGAGTTTTGCTCTGTTTACTCTTTTATTTTATTATTTAAATATTTTTTTTTTTTAAAAATAATTTATTTTGCTTATCACCTGTAAATTCATCATGTACCATCAGGATATGCATTCCATAGATTGAGAATCACTGTCCTAAATCATTATGCCTATTCATCAAATTTTCAACAGTATATAGGAGTAATTTATGACTACTTTCTCCACAATAATTTGTTTTTAATCTGTTGATTATGACTATCATAATCAATAAGTGAAAACATCATCCTGCATTACAACTGCTCACTAAACATTAATAATAAAATCATTAAGAAAAAAATAAAATAAATCATAGAAAACAAGATAAAATAGAAGAAAGACAATGAAAATTAGAAATAAAATGTATTCTCTTTTATGAAGGATTGATTCTTAGAGATGGGATGATAAAACTAAAATTATGATCAGTAGATAAGCAAAATTAAACATAACTATAGTATTCTGAGCTTGACAAACCAATGCACATTCGATTTTTGAGGCAGATAAAGTGCAAGGTAACATTTTTTGATTTCAACTTATTCTGTTAAAAAAATAATAATAATTTTCTATGTCATGTATGATCTTTATACAAACTATTTCTTCTTTGTTTCCCAGATGAGAAGTTTGCACTTTCAAATTTTGCATTCATTTAAATAAAAATAATTGTTTTTATCTTCCTACCGATTTTTTAATTGCTCCTGTTAGTATCTTTTTTCAAAATCTTATTCATAAACACTTCAATAAAAATATATAGCCTAAAATTTCTTGCATAATATATATTCGTTTTTGAACATTAGAATCAGGAGAATTTTAAAAATCGTTCATCATAAATAAGCATAACCAAAATTTTATGGCTTTCTTTTTCCTATTATATTTAATAATAGTATCCCAAGGGAAATAAGGTCAAATGCTATTTGATCTATGTTAATTTGATTTTTCATTCACTTATACGTAAGATTCATTCTAAGATATGATCACTAACATATTATTTTCTTACAGATTTGAAAAGTGAACTATTTAAAACATATATATATATATGCATGCATACATTCACAAAAAAAATTATGAGATCAGATTAGTGTATTATTGGTATTTCTAGTTAAGAAATATTCATTACCCCTCAGTTTTTCAGTTACAAAATATAATTTGTATTGTTATTGTATATATATTCCTGTGTATGATTTAATGCAGTGATAAAGTTGAGGATTGAATAAGCCATGTTTAATAAATTGATTCCCAGCTGAAAATGTATATATATATATAATCTCACTTTTAGTCAGTTATTTGGAATTATTGTTCTAAACCTGTGGTTTGAGTATTCAAATATCATATGTTCTTATCTATGAATTGACTACACAAAATACAATAAACAAACTTTATGTATGTTTATTATATTAAACATATTAGTAACTACTCTACCATTTTCTATTATTAAAAAAATTGAACCAATATACTTTTCTAATTAATTTCGTTTTGTAGCTTTTGATTTTTCCATTACTGTTTTCAAATGCTTGTTAATGATGTCGATTAAAATGTATAACTTTATTAATAAAAGTGAAATGTTCTTTATTTTGTGCAATCATAAAATAATGAAAATTCTAGTAAAAGTGAATAATTTCTTACTAAGGCTATTTTATTTTTGCATTTTTCTAATTTTTATTATTTTAAAATGTGAATCCTATTTAAAATATTTTATCAATAATTTGCAATAAACCCATAAAATAGAATTTATAATTTTAAGGTATATATATATAGTACAGAAAATGTTGTTGTTTTTTATCAATTAGGCATCCATTTATAATAGTGCAGCTAAATGACATAAACTCTTTAAAGTTTATGATGTAGCTATAAAGTTGAAAAAAAGAAAGCAATGTCCAAATATTACCAAAGATGATCAAATTTTACTACTTGACTGTCTGCTTAATCTTTCAGCCTTCACACATACATTAATAATTTTGGCAAGGTTATATTTGATAAAATAATAAATATAAAATGCTTTTAAGATATTTTAAAAACATTCACTTTATCACACCACAAACCTTCAGACAAATACTTTACCATGCATTCTTGAAACATAAATAAAGATACGTGAAGAAGACAAATGATCCCCCCATGAAACATGAATAAAGATATGAAGAAGACATGATCCCACAATATGCGCATTCCATGCTGAATCAGCACACATTGTTTGACTCAGATTTTAATCATTTACTTGCCAGTATAACATATTATGAGAGTACGTAAAACTATCACATAAATATATATGATTAGTATATAGATTATTTGTTATATAGTTGTTTTGATAAAATTAAACAATTAAAAATAATTATTTTTCATTCATTTATATATAACTATTGTTTAAACTAATAAAATTCATTAACCAAGATGTTGACATAGAGATAATCTTAAGGTCAAGTCACAGCCTAGCAACTAATACAAAGGGAATGAAATTAAAATTCAATTATTGATTATTAATATAATTATTAATTATAGAATGTAAAAATTATGAAAACCAAATGATATATGCAGTACATGCTATCGGAAGTTGATTCTACTATAAATACTGAATCAGACAATTTATTAAGGAATTCTATCTTTTGTTGATGTACTAGCCACTACGTATAATAATTTTTCTATGTTTGAATATAGAATACCTTAAAAAGATAGATCAATAATTTGAACAATTTATTTATTGATAAAAGTTTTATTAGAAAGAAACTCTAATATCACTCAAATAGAAGAGTAAACAAATTATTCTTTAGTAGTAATATTTCTATTTTCAAAACAAAATTATATATATTTTTATGTTATTAATTAGAAAAGTTTATAAATTCGAATATGGGCCTTTCAAGCCAATTGTGCAAACGCTTTGCGAGTGTTAAATAATAAATGAATACCCTCTGACCAATACCAGATATAGAATTTATACAGGAATAAAAAGAATCCCTCTTATTCCTATGACTCAAATATTTATATATGAGCAAATCTGAAGTACTGGCAAGGTGTGACAATAGAACAGTCACTTTAAATTACTATATACAATGTCTGAATGAATGACGCCGATGAAATTTTCTAGAATTTACTAAACGTCATTCCAACTGAAACTTAATCATATATAAATAAGCATTTATTTTTATAGCATCTGTATACAATTGTATTTACATTCGAATATCGGCCTTTCAATAAAAATAAATGCTTATTTATATATGATTAAGTTTCAGTTGGAATGACGTTTAGTAAATTCTAGAAAATTTCATCGGCGTCATTCATTCAGACATTGTATATAGTAATTTAAAGTGACTGTTCTATTGTCACACCTTCTGTGCCAGTACTTCAGATTTGCTCATATATAAATATTTGAGTCAAAGGAATAAGAGGGATTCTTTTTATTCCTGCATAAATTCTATATCTTATATTGGTCAGAGGGTATTCATTTATTATTAACACTCACAAAGTATTTGCACAATTAGCTTGAAAGGCCAATATTCGAATGTAAATACAATTGTATACAGACGCTATAAAAATAAATGCTTATTTATATAAAAGTTTATAAAATCATTCTAAATTGGAATTCTGAAATAGATAATTTTTTTCAGAAAATATTTATATACATAAATCAAAATTAATTTAAGGTTATATATATATATATAAAATGATCGTGAATAAACATCACTTGCCATAGGATATAATGCTATTGTTTTAACCAAAGATAAATGTAATTGTTTATTCCTACTGAAATGCCTAAAGTTATATAATTTAAATGAAACTCCAACTGGTAATGAAATCATTTGTGGAAAAAGATGTCAACATCATGCAAGAAGAATGTTTAGGAACAACCGGATATCTTGATTGTTTTATCAATGATTGATGACTAAGGAATAAAGAGTTTTATTTTTAATGAACATTACTTTGTAAATATGGAAATGAATAGGACAGTAATATGAACTTTTATTATCTCATGTCATCTTCATGAATCATTATTTAAAAATATTTAATTTTATTTCTTTTGTTACTAAAATCCATTTGCCATTGGAAAAATTCATTTAAGAAAGACTAAATGAACAGGAATAAGAGATCATGAAGTCAAATATTTTTTTAATTTTATATTTAATAAAATGTAGGTCTTCTATGAAAGTGACTTGACTGAGATATGAACTGAGATGCAAAAGTAAACTTAATTTGAAGCTAAGAATTTCTCATTCTTTATATTGGATTTATTCATGACATGACTAAACTTTGTTGTTACTAACTTAATTAATATGATAATGTTTGTTTGTTATTAGTTGTGTAAATGACCAATATCTTGTATGAAAGATTTTATATTATTTAATGATGACCATACATAGGAATGGTTTCATGAAATTGGAATTCTCTCATGTGGATTATATAATATTATTTATTTGTATCTGTATTAAATTAAGATTAGCTAATTTAGCATTTTTATAATTATTTTTTTTTTGTAAATTAGAAAAACTCATTTATTATGTTATAAATTATTAGAATCTCTTCATGTTATGAGATATATATTAATTATTTAATATTATAAAATAGTAGGGATGTAAGTAAAACATTTTTTTTTTTTGTTATATTAAATAAATTTGAATTATTATTCGTTAATAAATATTGTTAATGTTTATTTTAAATTTAAAGAAGTTTCTAATTTATTTAATTTATTTATTCATTTTAGGAAACAAAATAAAGTTAAATACATATATACAAACACATATTATATTTCGTTAATATTCTAATAACTTAGTTGAAATAAATTTTTAAAAAAATATATTGAGATTATATTAAGTATTGTTATTGCTGTAGAATTGATAGAAGCCCCTGAAGAGAGTTATTTGTAAATTTACCCTGAGTTTGAATTCTGAGCATAATGGAACAATTAATAAAGGTGAAGGTTGAATGATTTAGTCTAAATTGTGTCTATATTTAATATTAAATTATTATCATCGAAATAGATTCAAGTCTGGATTAAAGTTAAATTATCATATTCATAGCATCCTATATTAAGACCCAAAATCTGATTATAGTGAGATGCGACCATATTGATATTTCCTTAGGAAATCTGTACCATTACAATATTAACAAAAAGAAATAATAGGTTATAATTAATTACATTCTTCTTTCATTCATCAAATCAGTAATTACTATATTTTATTTCATATTTATGGACTATAGTGATTTAGTGTGAATTTTTAATGCACTTATTTATTTAATTAATACATTTATATCCATGATACTCCTAGACAATTGTCTACAGTAAGTTGGATATAAATTTGGAACTGACGTTTACATATAAGAATGCTTGTTTGTGTATCACCATCATTGAATTTTTCAGTTATTATTGATTTACTACATAATGAGTTCTCTTTAAGTTTAATTCAATTTGTCATATTCATCTCCCTTATAGTCCTTTTCTAAATCTTTTTTACAATCCTTTTTGGCTATGGTTTAAGACATCAACAATCCATCTGTTATCATCTTTTTTATTAGCATGTTCAAGCCAGCTCTATTTCAGTTAAATTCTTTCACTAGTGTTAATATTTTCTTTTTGTTCCTTCCTATTATTTCAAATATGTATCTCTCCATATTTCATTAAACAGTCTGAAATGTCTATGATGTACTTTTATTAAATGTTCAAGTCTCTGATAAATTGGTCAGATATCTCTATTAAATACTTTCCTTTTCAAATTCAGGAACATATTTTCTTTTAATATTGTTATTTTACAAAATGTACTCCATACAATTGTAAAATCCACAATTAATTTCATTCATTATGTTTTCATCTGTATTAGTAATCTGAGCAAGATTAATTCATTATTATTAGCCTTTATTTGTTTTCTGTGTGAAAAACTGTTGGATATTACTTTAGTGTCTCTCTTTTTCTTTTTTTCATTTATCTACCTTTTTTGTATTTTTATAGTCCTCATTTTAATATATAACATATATATTTTGGTAAAACTGCTGCAAAAATGTTTTGGAGATATTTTCATTCCCTTATTGAACACTTTCATGTCTCAAGTAACAGCGCTGTTGCATTTTGGTAAATATTTTTCAGAATACGACAACATTCTCAGTCTGCATCTTGATTTTCCAAAGTTTTATTTGCCGCAAAAAACTCAGAGTCACATGCTTTTTCATTATTTACAAATCCAAAGTATAATGGCAACTCATATTCTTTGATTTTTTTTCTATAAATTTTTCTTAATACTTGATTCTGATCTAACATACTAAAATCATCTTTAATTTGGTTTTCCTTTTTTTTTTTTTGGTTTAAATCTAGTTTTTTTTTGTAGATGAGTTGTAATGATCTTAATATAAATTTTGTATAAAACTGATAAAAAAAACTGTTAATTCTATGATTTTTATTTATTTATTTAATCTTTCTGTAATATCATTAGCTTTATTCCAATAATTTTATATGTCTTTATCATTTTGGCATTAAGTATGTAACTTTACTACACTTTTTTTTCATCTTCTAAGATATCAGGAATAATTATTTCATTTTTTTTTATGTTTTTCATTTTTTATAGATTTCATTTCATATTTCACCTCTTCATTTAAAATAACTTAAACATCACATGGTCACCATATCCTGTGTTTACATAGGCTGTTAAAACATTAGCAAGCTCTCCATAGCAGTGCCTCCCATTGTAAGCTTTGGTAATCAATGGATGCAAAAAACTTAGTGTGAAAAATCCTTACCTAGTGCCTATTCATTCAAAATTCCCAGACTAGTTTACTAAATAAGTAAAAGATATATGCTGGATGGTTGCATTAGATCCTAAGATCAATGTGCAGTGCTCTCAGATCCAAGGTTCCTCAATGATGAAAACCACAATCTAGAAACTAGTCTGGGGATTTTGGATGAATATGCACTAGTTAGAGATTTTATGCACAATCCTTGCACCCATTGATTATTAAAGGCTTACATTGGGTAACACTACTGTATGGAGAATTTGCTACTGTTCATTTAAAATTCTTGTCAATAAAATGTTCTAATTGTAAAGACTACTTTGCCTTTTTGTTCTTAGTAAAATTCTTCTATACATTTTATGATATCCATTATTTTAGCAATTATATCTTCACTCATTTTTTGCTCAAATAACTTTCCTTCCTATATCCAGATGTGTTACTATTTTGATACTTTTTTGCAGCTTTGTATATTCTTATATCATCATTAACTCTTGTTTTTATTGTTTTATAAAATTCTTTTAAATGGATCATTTTCAATTTTTATTTATTTATTTTTTTGCTAACATTGCCTTGTCTCCATTGTAAATTTACTGACCATCTTTTAACAAACTTTAATAAAGTATCAATTATTTTTTGTTATTCTTATTCAAGTCATTGAACTCTATTAATATTTTACAATTGTTTACAAGTTCTAGCTTTTGGAATATTAGAAATATTAACTATTGGTATGATTTTTTTAGTAGCTTTTGTATCTCTCGCTTTTTGAATCTGTTACATACATTACATACTTTTCATTAGTCAAAATGTAATCCAACTCTTTTGTATTTTTATTTGATTGATTCAGCTTTCATTTTTATTTGAATTATTTTTTAAACATTAAAAAGATTCATAATACATTGATTTTTTTCCCTACAAATTTCACAAGTATATTTCCTTTCTCATTACTATCTTAATATCCATGTCTATTCACAACACTTTCTTCTTTTAATTTTCTAATTCTAATATTGAAATCTCCACTGTCATTTTTAAAAAGTTTCATCAAAAGTATTCTAAATACATCAAAATAAAAATGTTCTATTTCTTCATCAGAATGAGAACATGTGGATTCATAATTTTGAATTATTTGCATTTGGCCCCTTGCATTAAGATGAATAACTAATTTTCCACTCATATATCAAATTTCCACAATGTTGTATCACTTTTTTTATTTATAATAATTTCCCTCCCATTTGTGTTTCTATTAAAATTATACTCTCATAATAAGATACATGTCCATTTTTCAAATCAATTATCTCTTCATCTTTTCATCTAACTTTACAAACTTAGGCAATGTCTTAATTAATATTAATAGGTTCTTTCAATTCATGCGGTTTTCATTTGCACAAAAGCTATATACAATTGTAGGCATTTAAATTTAAAAAATCATTATTGAATGATATCTTAGCTGTGCAATCAAAAGATTATTATAATTTTCTGCCTTTGATTGCCAATTGCTCTTTAGCTGTTGACTTTAAAAACCTTCTTGAAAATGAAGACCATAATTTAGTTTTATTTATCAAGATAATTCAACATCTGCCTTTCATTCATCTTTTCTGCAAAATAATCCAACTAATGTTTTAATTAAAAACTACTAGGCAACTAAATAGGAGGAGGAAATGGTCTTTTTTAATTTTAAAGGTAAAAACATCCCACCTATGTTCATTTACCATATAAATAATCGTAATTATTAATTAGAGAAAATATAACTTACTATTAAAAAATTTTCGGCTGAACGTTTTCGAGGAACCATGCCTCATACTCATAGCCTTATGAAAAGTGTAATAAATATATGCAAATGTAAATATTCAAATAAGCTACTGTAACGTAGCCCATTTTTTCGAGATCTCGAAGCATGTGTCCTTTCTGTTAATGGCATGGATGTCTCTATTAATATAGAATGCCTCCTTTATTTTTCTCCTGTAATCATTTGGCTCTGAACATAAAATAATGGGGTTGGCAGGTATGAAGTTGTGCCCAGATTGTTTACTATGTTCGAAAAATACAGAGGATGTGCTGCTGTTCGTTTGAGCTCTGTTGAATGTGTAACGATGTTGAGCCAATCTGGTATTAATTGTGGCTTTCGTTTCCCCATAATATGTAGCGTGGCATCCGGCTTGAGGGCAGGAAATAGAGTACACCACGTGTGGGGTGAGCGATCGATCAATGTGGTCTTTAGAGTTATTGATCAACCTATTGGAATTGGGTGGAGTTCTGAATATTATGTTGAATTTATTGTTTAACGTTTTCGTTAGTTTGCTGGATATTTTAGGGATGTAGGGGATTGTTATTCTAGGTAGATTAGTGCGAGGTAATTTATTGTTTATTGTACTATTAAATTTCATGATTTTCTTTTTAATGGTTTTATATTTGAATCCTGCTGCCAATAGATCTTTAGTATAATTGTTTATATTTTCCTTCCTATGTGCTTCGTATTTACACAGATGAAAGTTTCTAAACAAAAATGCATTAAGACCTGCAAATTTGTGCGATGCGGGTGAGTTAGAGTTAGGGTGGATACAGCTGCGAATTTCAAATGGTTTAACAATCATTTTGTAATCTATTGAATGGCGATTTCTCGATAAAGAGAGGTCGAGATATTTGAGTTCTTTATTATTTTCATATGTGATAGTGAATGATAGTTTGGTTGAGTTTTGTAATTCACGTTGTATATTTAAAATATTATTTTTAGAGGTTATGATGAAAATATCGTCTACATATCGTATATATATGAAGTCTAGGTTAGTGTTGAAGTATTTTGGAATGATGGATTGCTCGTATTTATTTAAATATATACTAGATAAAACACCACTAATAGGAAGGCCCATGGGTCAACCATCTTGCATTGTGTACCATTTGTTTTCGAAGAGTGTAAATATATGGGAATCAAGCCATGTCAAGAAAGTTTTTACATATAAGGAGAAATTAAAACCATATTTATTACATATAAATAATCATATAATAAATCCGCTGCAACATCAAGGGTGTGTGAATTGATTATGGGGAATTTGTCCTGCTTGATTCCTTTATGGTCTCGGAGACAAACATTATTTCAGCTAACGGAAAACTCTTTGCTGGAGTCTATGTGTATGTGTAAGTATAAATATATTGTATTTGGGATCAAACGAACAACTGATCTAATATAAGTATTACACGTTCAAAATAAATATAATTTAATAAATAAAAGAATATTTGTGTTACTATGTTAATGATAATTTTGTAATGCATTAAAAATTAGTTTTTATTGTAATTCATTATCTTTTTGCTATTTATTTTATACTTTATTTGGATTTAAAAGCAAACACTCAAGTGTTTTCTGATTTGAAACACTATTGTTAAAAATAGTAATAGATAATTAATCTGCAAACAAAAATAATTAATAAAAAATTTATTTATAACTAAATTATATTTTCAACATCATTGGCCATCTTCCACATCAACCTTTATCTTTTTCTTTAAGTGTTCCCTTTTTTTAAAAGTGCCTTCTTTCTTGTGTTTCCTTCCATTTATCTTACCTGTTTTTCTAATATGCTTTGATTACGTTTTATTTCTCTGATCAAATATTTTTTCTCTCACTTGGATTTTTCAATACATTTATGCTTTTATTTTATGTTTAACGACTTTATGTTTGGATGTTATTGTTTCCCCTCAATAGATTTACTTCTGAATGTTTTCTATTTCCTAGTAGAAATATAGTTTTCTTTTGCAACTTTAGGAAATATCTTTTGAGACATAGTCTTTGATGAATGCATCTTCTCTCAATCTGGCTCTGTTTTGAGAATAATTATTTTTACAAATTAATAGTGATTACTTTTAACATTCTTTAAAAAATTTTGATACTCACTTATCTTCTTTGTCTCTACAGGTTTTAATGAATTTTTACACTATGTATTATTTTTCTTTCAATGTATACCCAAAACCATATGTTATATTTCTTTTTTTTCATACTTAATGTATTTCACTATTACATATCTGTCACAATTTACTGCATTGCTTTTTTTTTATTCCCATTACTGGGTTATTTAACTACTAGGAAACATTCTAATTTCTATTTTATTTTTTCCTGTTTTTATCTTATAAAAACTCTCTCACTACTAATACAAATGATGTTATAACTTTCTATTTTATTTTCTTCCTACAAATAATTTTCCTCATATCATAATTAATATATACATTTTTATTCATTTAGTTGTTATACCTATTTTCTATACTTCTAATATTTAATTGTTTCTATTTAAACCAATAATATAAATTCATTTTCAATTATTTATTAGTTTCACTATGGGATATTCTCTTCTTTTTTTTTGTATTTATTTAAAAGACTACAATCAAACTGTCTTTATAGTCACATTTTAGACTGTATTAAATTATTAATTTTTTTAGTTGTTGCCAGCTTATTTAAAGTTTTAAAATGCTTGAAAGTTTTTATCTTAAATATTAATAAATCAACAAAGTTTAAAATAATAATTCATTTTTGACAATTCACTTATCAAATAAATTATGGATATATTTTGCTTTTGAAATGGCCATATTAAATAGTGTAAATAGTCACTTTTCTAAAAACAGTGACAAATATATTCTAAAACAAATATGAATAGTATTATAAAATATTCATTTTTCATAACAATGTAATATACTTTTAATAAGATGGTTAACATTTAAATTAAGTATACATCTTTCAAACAATAAACTTCTTTTAATATATGTATTGCAATTTCATTCTCATATTCACGTCACTATTTTTTTTATTATTTCTAATCATTTAAAAGCATTAACCTGTCTTGCATTGGTGGTCGAGAGGTCAACGTGACTGCCTTGCAGGCAGTTGCCCGGGTTGCGGGTTCGCGTTCCGGCTGATGCTATGACACTTTAAAAAAAAAAGCATTAACCTTCTCCAAAACTATCTGCCCAACTTTGATTTTTAATCTTTTCATTTATATAGTACATTGATTTTCATCACAAATTTTCTACAAATTCTATCAGTCCTAATTAAACTCATTCTTCTATCTGCAAGCATTTTTATGAGAGCAGAAAAACTGTTCCAATTCTACTCTCTCTCCCCTCAAATACTATCTCCATTTTTATCAAAACCACAATCATTAAAATGTTTATATTAAACAAAAGATAGATAAGCAATGCTTTTTCTTACCCACACCGTCTCTTAGCATACATCTGTTTCATACTATATATCTATATTGATTCATGTCTATATTTGTTAAAAGACATTATCTTCTTTTAATGTGTATTTTTCTTCTTCGAAATATCCCTCAAAATAACCTACTTCTCTCGAAACTAATAATGTTAATATTAACTTCTCTTTAACTTTCTATATATCTCAACAATAATCATTATCATTCGTTTTTTTATTATTCTTTTTAAAGTAAATTGTTCTTCTGGCATGAAGACACCAATAATCTCAATCATGCCTTGGCTGCATATGAAATGAATCTCATTTCATTAATCCAACATCTAAAGGAAATAGATTGCGAAAAATCTATTATCAATCTCTCTGAATCTTAAATTATATTATAAATATTAACTTACTCTCTAAATCCCCATTTTTTCCTATCCAAAAAAAAAAAAATCTTTCAGGACTTCACTTGGAATTTTATTATTAGTTTCAGGATTTCAATTGGAATTTCATTGCTTTTTTTTTTTTGCACTTTTCCTGACTTCATCTCAGCTATAACTTTTTCAAACTAATCCTCCTTTATTACACAATTCACATTATTCTCATTGCCTCACTTTCATCTATTAATACACAAGTGATTACTTCTATGTTACAAATCATTTACTTCTCATCTTTTCATTGTGTCTATTTTCTTTCTGCTAATGAATCTGCTCTGCTGTATTAGTTTTTATTCTTTAGACTCTGTTTTATATTGTTGCTTCGAAAATTCTTAACAATTTTAAAATCTTGACTGATAATAAATCAACTAAATTAAGCATCTGGTTACATAGATCGAGCCCGGAGATTACATATAACAGTTAAAATAATAATGAGTTTATTATAATAATAATTAATTTATAAATATTTAAAGAAAAAAAAAGTATATGTTGTATATATAAAGTGTCTTAACATTTTTAAGTACTAAAATAATAACTCTTATCCAAGAAAGCAAAACCATTCTACCATTAGTGTTTACTTATTTTAAAGCAGATAGATAGATGAGTTTGTCGTTTAATTTTTATAAATTAGTTTAGCTTTTTTTTTTTTTAATTTTAATATATATATTCATGTGTCGTAGTATCGGCCGGGAAGCGAACCCGCTAACCCGGGATAACTGCTTGTAAAGCAGCTGTGCTGACCTCTCGACCACCAACGCTTGACAAAAAATATATATTTTTCATTAGTTATATTTTAGCAGTGAAATTGAGGATAAGAATGGGGAAAGATTAACTGGTAGCAATGATATATTAAAAAGATGGAGATAATATATTCAATGTCTATTTAGAGAAAAAATAATTCAATTAATTATGAACTTTGAAAATGAAGAAGATACTGAAGTAAATGAGTAATGGTAATGCTATTGGATATGATGCACTACCAATAGAATTTTTGCAAGAATTGTCAGAATTTGCTATGAAGGAAATAGTTGGACTTTGCAATTTGAATATAATAGTGGACTTTGACCTGAAGATTCTTTAAGGACTATAGTGATTTTAATTGCTTAAAAAAAATAAAGATGTTAAATGTGAAGAGTACAGGACATTAAGTTTGATATCTCATGCTTCTAAAGTTTCATTGAGGATTTTAATTCAAAGAATTTATGAGAAGGTAAAGTATTATATTGAGAAGAACAATTTGGTTTTTAGAGAGGGAAAAGTACAAGAGATGCTAATGGTGTTGTTAAAACAATTGCAGAGAGATATATTGAAAAAGATAAAGGAATTGGTATAAACTTATCACCATCTTAAAAAATAAAAGAGTATTTTGGAGAGAAGTTTGATTTGAAATATGTATACCTGGCAAAGGATAAGAATTAAACTGAAGAATAATGAGACTGGTGAAGTGAATATAGAAAGAGGTGTTAGGCAAAAATACAATATGTCATCTGTTATTCTTAATACTTATTTAGAAGACATGTTAAATAATTATTTTGACTGTGGAGGAGAAATTATTGAAGATAAAATAATAAAGTGTATAAGATTTTTATATGATGTGGCTCTTATAGCTAAAGATGAAAAGTATTTTCAAAATATGTTAAATAAAGCAGAGGAAAGATGTTATGGAATATAGATAACAATTAATGTTGAGAAGACAAAATATTATATGGATAGAGATGAATGCAAAATGACTGCATAGTTCAACAAATAAAGGGATTTAGATATATGTATAGTTGGTTTAGTGAGGTTGGAAGAAATGATGATGAAGTTAAAAAACGAATAGCATTAGCAAAGGAAGCATTTATTAAGAGAAAAAAAATATTTTGTGGACTTTTGAAGAGAGAATTAAGAAAAAGATGAATTAACTGCTATATTTGAAATATATTATTGAATAGTTGTGAAATGTGGACAGTGAGTAATAAAATTAGGAACTGATAAGAAGCCTTTGAAATATGGACATGGAGAAGCATGGGAAAAAAATCAGTTGGATGAATAAAATAACAAATGAAAAAGTTTTGAAAATAGTAAATGAAAAAAGAAAATTGATTGATGAAATTAGAAAGAGAAACTGGATTGGACATATATTAAAAAGAAAGTATAGTTTAATGAAAGATGTTTTGAAGAGAATGGTAAAATGAAAACAAGAAGAAAGGACAGAAAAGATTAGTATTGTTGGATAATATAAGAGATGGGAAGAGTTAGGTGGAATTGAAGAGCTGGGCAATGAAGTAATTAGTATGACTATCTCTGGATCTGTCCATGGTTCTAATAATGATATCATTTTCTTAAAATTAAAATTTATTTTCATAGTATTTAATATTTTCATAGTATTTAACTTTGTGAATAATGTATAATAATAAATGAACGGCTAATCACATGTCTTTGATCATACGCTTCAGGAATATGTAATGGAATAGAAGTTTGAAATAATATATCTAAAAATATGAAATTTAAGTATATCTTTAAAAATGTATATATATATATATTTTTCATATGTCATAGCATCGGGTGGGAGGCGAACCCACAACCGTCTACAGCCAACTACTTGCTTGCAAGGCGGCTGCGATGATCTCCCGGCTAACAACGCATGACAAAAAATGTATATTTGACGTTAAATTATATGTGTGTTATGAATGTGTTGTTCAGTTGAAAAAGTGATGTGAATATTTTTTTAAAAGTGTATCCATAAATGAGAGAGGTTGGTCTCATTTCTGGGTTGTGAATAGTTGTGATAGGATTGAGTGAAAGTGAAAAATGCACTGATAAAAACAAAAATATACAATAATAAATGATAAGTTGATCACTCTTTTAAGTATTTGAAATGAAATTTAATTTTTTATTTACTTTTCTTTACATGGAGCAATATATCAAAAAGTTTCTTGTCACTAACTCTGATATGATGATGTCAAGCATTAGTGGCCTAGTAGTTAGCACAGTTGCCTTCCAAGCAGCTGGGCCGGGTTAGCTTCCTGGTCAAAGCTTTGACATGTAAAAAAAACTCTGATATGATGCATATTTTTTTAATTAAATCGACATTTCCTCTGTTGTCCTGGAACCTAATACCTGAAACTCAGTACATCTTAAAATGCACTTTATAAATTAAATATAATAAGGCAGGGAAAATAGTATACTAAATCTAAATTTACAACATCGCCAGTTCTATGGATTTATTGGATTTTAATTGTTAAATTTTAGGGACAATTGAAAAGTCTGGTTCTAGCCAAATATGCATAATAGTGGAGTTGCTGATAAATAAGTTTTCTATATGCAATGGTTTGTGTTACATAAGTAAAATTAAAGATTAGATTTTATTTTACATGTTGACTCGAGTAATTGAATATTTTTATTAGATAATTATATCTTCATGGTTATGTGATGCAATGCACTGTGGCTTCTCATTTTTTGGAGTCAGGAATCTCTCAGCCACTATGCCCAGAGAATCCTGTTAGCCACCTTATCTTCCCTTTCCATTCCCCATCCTAAGTTTTTCCCATATTCTTCTCTATCCTACTTCATCCCATTTCCACAACCTAATCTTTGTCAACTCCATGGCCTTTATATCTAAATCCCCCTTATCTTTTTCAAACCCCAGCATAAAAACCAAGAACTCACTTTCTGTATAATCACATTGTTCATATTTATTCTTCCACAACTTTATTATTTGCACCCTTTCTGTTTGCAAGCATTTACATTCAGTTAACAGATGCCTAATATTTTCTATGCCTTCCTTACACAACTTGCAGACTAAATCACCTACATTTTTCATTTATGTATATATTCCCTTATTGTTAAAGATCTTGTTTGAGCCCTTAAACAGTAAGCTGTTTTTCCTTGCTATTATAATAAATTAACTCACACCCAATATACTGTTTACTTATATATATATAAACTCTTTTTTACTCTCCATACTAGTTCTCCATCTCCCTGTTTTTTTTATTAATGGATCTATTCTTCTATCCCATTCCTTGACACTATAACAACAATTCTCCTAACATAATTATCTCACCTTTTGTATACATAAATTCTTTATTATAATCTTCTGCATACTCTACTAACTGTCTCACCAATCTTGTTGTCTGTCTTTTACTCATAACACAAATATTATTTTGGCTAATCTCTTATTGTCCATAAATTGTAATCTATTGAACATTTTTATTCTGTTTTTTGCATCTCTCATATAAAAACTTAACCATCTCATTTATTATTGTATTGCCTCTTTTGCTGTCCACACATCTTCATCTAATGCATGTCTTCCTACTTCTCTTTGTGCTTTTTCTAAGTAATCTAACACCCCTTTACTAACACATAATTCTTTGTTATTGTATGTTAAACCTTTTATTGCCACTCCCTTCTGTAAAATTCTAGCTACATTATATTTATTATGTGAAAACACTGTTAATTTCTTTATCAGTCCCTTTCTTTTCTTTGCTTCATTTCTCAATTTTTTATCTCATTCATTCAAGGAATTTCTCTGATTACTTAAGATGATTCCCAAATAGTTATACCTATTCACCACATTTAACTTTATATCCCCCAATAAAACTTCTTTCTCTTTCCCCAGTATTTATCATCATTGCTTTTGATTTTTCTTCACTAAATTTAATCCTCATCTCTTGTGCATGTTTTCAGCATAACTTCCATCTCTTCCCCACTACTTTGTGTGCACAAGAAGACATCATCCACAAATAAAAGACCCGATAATATATATATATACTCTTTTGCAACCTATTAATGGTATCTCTACTCCTCTTTCTAGTCTTTTTATTGCTCTCTCCATTTCTATCAAATACAACAAAAACAAAATAGATGACATAGGGCATCCTTGCCTTAATTTTAACTGATTCTATATTTCCTAATTGATATGTATAGTAATTATTTTATACAATCTCTTAATAGGATCCATTAAAGCTCCATCTGTTCTCAAATTTATTAAACTTACCCATAATCTATTTCTATTTACTCTGTCGTATGCCTATCTATATCTATAAAAACCACATATAACTGTCTGCCTATATTTCTACTCATATATATATATATATATATGTATAAGATGTGTAACTACAAATAAACTATTTCCTATAGGCCTATCTGATTGAAAACCTCCTTGCATTTCTCCCACTATATTATTTTCTTCCATCCATTTTAATTGAGATTGTGCTTTACGCAAAAAAGTGAAGCTTGTCTAAATCTTACAAAGTTATATGGCTTAGCGCTTTTGGAAACCTTGAGTCTCCATAATCATAGCCTACTTTTAACTGAAGTTTAGTTGTGGTTTATGTAAAAAAATTTATAATGACCATTTTCTGGAGATTTTAAAGCACGATTCTTTCCGGTTTATTGCATAATTATCATTTGCAATAAAACATGCCTCTTTGATTTTTCATTTCACATCATTGCGTTCAGTGCACAGTGCCCTTACTATAGTGAAACGAAAAATCAAAGAGGCATGTTTTATTGCAAATGATAATTATGCAATAAACCGGAAAGAATCGTGCTTTACAATCTCCAGAAAATGGTCATTATAAAATTTGCATAAAAATTTTACATTAACCACAACTAAACTTCAGTTAAAAGTAGGCTATGATTATGGAGACTCAAGGTCTCCGAAAGCGCTAAGCCATATAACTTTGTAAGATTTAGACAAGCTTCACTTTTTTGCGTAAAGTGCAATCTCAATTAATTACTAATTAAAGGTGAAGTAAAAACTATTATTTTATTTCCATCCATTTTACAACCCTTCCAGATACCATATATGCGAAAACTTTATACAACATTGACTTTACCGCTATCGATCTATAATTACTTAACTTTCTATGATCATTACCCTTTCCTTTTAAATAGCAGCCTTACTCTTGTATTATTCCAATTATCTGGAAAATCTCTCTTCTGTGTCATCTTATTAAAACATGATAATAGGTTTAATTTTATCCTATTTCCTAAATTCATTAACATCTCTGCTACCCATTCATCTATGTCTCTTGCCTTTTCACTTTTTAATTTCTTCCCAGCCTCACTCAATTCATTTTCTATAAATCTAATGTTTTCATTACTATATGCTTATCACTCTGTCCTTCACATTTAACATCTTTTCTATATCCATTACATATTTATTTAAAATTGTCTCTAATTCTTCTCTAAAGCTACCCTCTATTCCCTCGTTCATTTAGTAATATTATTTTTCTCTCTCTCCTACATTCTTTTTTTTTTATGTATTTCCAAAAATTTTTACTCCCATCTCTTCCATTTATTAATATTCTCCAATAATTTATTATTTAATTTAATTCTCTCTATAATTATCTATTTCAGCCAACTTCTTTTTTTAAAAATACTTTTCCCATTTAACATTAACATTTTTTTCACTTTCTTTGTTTTTAATAGCACATTTATATTCTCTGCATGCTTTTTTTCTCTCTTTTACACTTTTATTAACTCTCACTTTTCTATTATTTTTATTTTTCTGAATATTCTCACCTAAAACTCTATTTGCCACTTTTTGTACTTTACCACACCAGTTCTTATACTCATCCCCAACCAACAATAACATCACATGATATTTTTAGTTGTTTATACAAATTCTTCCAAAAAACTTCTATATATCCATGTCTAGATCCATCTATTACTCCATCTATTGTCCATTGATTATTCAGGCTTACAGTAGATGACTTAAGGACAAGGAAAATGGAACTGCTCTTGTAATCAATAAATAAACAATTTGCAGTAAAGATGCCCAATATAATAAGAAAAATAAATCAACGTATGACAATACTTGTGGAACTTTTTTCTTCCTGATAAAATTTGCCTGAAATTAATATTTATAGGTAGTCATTATTTTGATATTGTAAAGAAGTTTATTCTTTTATATCTCTGAAATACTGGAATAAGTGATATTAGAATGGCAATCTACCAGCAATAATGAATTTCAATACTTGCCTATTCTAAGTTATCTCTTACTGAACTTTTTTGATATATATACTGATGTATATATATAAATCACATCATCACAACCTATAAAACAATAGCATATCAGAAATCTATTGTCAAGGCAACACTCAAGTTAGATAATAAATGGATAGTAAATGAAAGAATCCATATATTATCTAATGTAGTGTTACCTTGACAACATGTTAATACTCTTTTGGTTTATTTAAGCAGTGGTGATGTAATTTGTCTATGATAAACATTTAGCTATTGTCATTATGGTTTAAATATATATTATGTATATTAAAACAACACAATTCAGGACAAAAGATGTGCCATCAGCAACTTTCTGTCAAAGAAAAATTATGATGGAGAAGATATCAGTCTTCAGGCTTTCCAATTGCTTAGTTATAAGTGTTTGAATTCTTGCTTAACCCTCTAACTGAAAATAAGTAAATACATATTTACTAGCTTGCTAGATTGTTTATAATTAGCTAATCCAAAGAAAAAATTTAAAACTTATTTGAAATCTATAAAGAATTTCAAATTGTAACTAATCTAGATTTAAATCCCAGATCATAAATACAGCGATTTAATGTGCTAATAACTATTTTATAAATATATCAAACAATACTAACACACACTCTCCTATGCACTTTACATAATGTAGATACAATATATTTTGTTAATCCATATTCAAAATAGTAGCATATATATATAGGGAATATATAGGGTATATGAGCAAGACTTTCACACGACCCACCACTCTATCTCATATTACTGATACACTCGAACACATATATGTTGAAAAGATAAACAATCACCAATATATGTATTTCATGCTAAACCAGCAATCATCAGTTGGTCCAAGATTATCATCTCTACACATATATGCAATAAGTGCTCAGATATATATTACGATAACCAATCTTCTTACTTCAATGGACAGACTTTAATCCACTCCAACCTTTAACCATCTATACTATTGAAAATCTGATGATGGAATGCTCAAAGACCATCCTGAGGCTGAGATTATTGTCACACCCATTCCATCATCAGATTTTCAATTGGATGGACGGTTGAAGAGTTGGAGTGGATTGAAGCTTGTCCATTAAAGTAAGAAGATTGGCTATCTTAATACATATCTGAGCAGACCACCCTGAGGCTGAGATTATTGTCATACCCATTCCATCATCAGATTTTCAATTGGATGGACGGTTGAAGAGTTGGACTGGATTGAAGCTTGTCCATTAAAGTAAGAAGATTGGTTATCTTAATACATATCTGAGCACTTATTGCATATATGTGTAGAGATGATAATGTGGACCAACTGATGATTGCTGGTTTAGCATGAAATATGTATATTGGCGATTGTTTATCTTTTCAACATATATGTGTTCGAGTGTATCAGTAATATGAGATAGAGTGATGAGCGGTGGGTCGTGTGAAAGTCTGTGCTCATATACCCTATATATTACATATATTGATACAGGTATATAATAAGCCTGTATTTCAGTTATTATATAGTGAATATATAAAGAAAGCATTCTTTTATGGTTGCACTTTTCAAAAAATAATAATAAATATTGTGCATTTTATTTACATTTTTTGAATATAGTGCTTTATTTAAAAAATTATAATGTTTTAGTTAGAAAGAAATGTTACCATTTTATTACATTTCTACTTTTAGATTGTAATCTTTTATATGTTAAAATAAAAAAATTAACAGTTATATAAATTACTGTTCATTAAAGATAAGGTAATCAAAGCTTGATATTTTTTATTCTAAATATTTTTCCACTTAAATTGTTTAATGCAGCCGCTAATGAATAACTACTTTGATGGTATTATGGAAGAAATCTATTACGCTTTTAAATCAGCATATTTGGGAGTCTTTTTTTTTTCTTTTCTTATCGCATAATTATAGATATTATATCCCTCTCTGTTTTTTGTAAAATCACTTATTTCTAAGAGATTATAAAATCGAGTATAGGTTGTTCTACAAAGTTATGAACTTTGAAGATCCATCTCCATGAACCATGGTTCTAGTTTAATCACATTCTATAAACTCCTGAACAATAAACCATTAGATTATTGTTTTTTAGATGCACAGATTGAATATCATTATTGCAACATCTAGAAATTTGAAAACTTCTAATGTCCAATATTTTTAGATTAGCATTCTGGCTTAGCAAAAACAAAAACGATTTCAAGTGATTTTATTTATAAAATAATTGATCTGTAAAAAATCAAATCACATGAAGCCTGTTTATTTATGTATTATGTGAATACCTATAACGTAATTATTCTCAATTTTGTTTGAAATACAAATAAAGTTTGCAATTCTATGCTAACATTTTTCACAGACAAATGCCAGCAGAAAAGTAAAGATAATAATCTTCTAATATATGGTCACTTTTATGTTGCCAAATAGCGTGGCAATCATATGCAGAGAATACAATTTGCATGGAGAAACTCGTTTATGAAAAAGTTGAATTATTAGATAATCCATGCACATTATCTGATATTGAAAAAAAAATTATGTATTAAATATAAAAGCAATAAGTTTGCAATTCTATGCTAAATTTATATCTTCATAAAAGATGTCATCATAAAAACAAGAACAATGAATCATCTGATATCCATTCAGTTTTCACTTTCATGAACTATATATAATTAACATAAAGAAATTTATTAAACAAGGCAAAACTCTCCATACAGTAGTGCCACCCTGTACCAACCAGAGTAATCAATGGATGCCAGAACCAGTGCTCTCAGGTCCAAAGCTCCTCACTGATGAAGGCCACAAGCCAGAAACTAGTCTGGGGATATTGGATGAATAGGCATTAGATAGGGATTTTATGCACAAGCCTTCTGGCATGGGTGGCACTCCTGTATGGAAAGTTTTGCCTTGTTTAAAAACAATTATGTGCTAGTATAAGAGATGGTGATCATATGAAGAAATTTATTAATGAAAAAATTGAATTGTTAAAAATTTATTTATTATTAATTGTATATGAAATATAAAAGCAAATGATTTGTAGTTCTATGATAAATATTTATCTCCAAAAAAAACAATGTCAACACGTAATCAATGATGATGATTCGTCTAAAAATTGACCATTTTTACGTCAACTTGCAAAAGTCACAATTTGTAAAACCATATTCGAGCCCTGGAATAAAAACAAATAACTTTTACTTGTGTATTTATTGTCATATATTAAATATATATATTTTTGTGTAATCCAGTAAATATAAGTAATGAATTTGAATTTATTTTTTTATTAATTTATTATTAAATAATAGTCACTAAATTACACTTAAATTATTTTATTGTAGGGCATTTGAACCCAGACTTTCAAGATTCCTTCAGCTATCGAATCTATCTTGTACAACCGATGCACATGAGCACACCCGTGTGAAAAAGATAACATGCGTGGTAATGTTTAACAATTGCATGAGATAGGTTAGATAGCTGAAGGGAGCTTGAAAGTCTGTGTTTAAATCCCCTATAATTACATTTAAACTCTGGGGATATGAAGTATACCTGCATTTAAATATTAAATTATTCTAATACATTTAATTTAGTTCAATAATTGTTTAAATGTATTTTTCTTTTTTTACATCTGCAAAATTTTTTAATCTGAAAAGAATCTAGAGTTTTGAAATAATAGTGTTCGACTTTTAGATAATAAAAATAAAACAAAAAATTTTATTTAAAAACAATAAAAGCTCAAATGATTTTAAAGTGGTTAATTTAATTTAAACTAGTCCTTGAATTATAACTAGAGACACCTTTTCAATTCTTTTCATTTAATTTTTAGAGATCTCGTGTCATTCTTTGATAATTCCTGAAAAGAATTAACAAATGATTTTTTTTTAAAAAAGTAGACATAGAATAACAAATTTATTTTTAGATACAAAAATATCTTTAAATTTTTATTAAAACATATTTTTTGACATTGTTGGATGCTCTTTGAAATTTTTATTTCTCTTAAAAAGTTTTTTTTTTTAAGTTTAACTTTTCATTTTATATATATATGCAATTACGAATATAGTTTCTGACATCTAAAAAATTTCATATTTTTATTTTTCATTTCTATCTGCATTTCATTCGTTATTAATTACATTCAAAACTCAATTGATATCTGCCATTTTTAAAAATAAGTATGTTATCTATTATATTGGACAAGCTTGTGATGGTTTTTTTGTTTTTTGTTTTATTTGAAAATTGCATAAAAGTAATTAATAATCTGGCCTATAATCTGTTTATCATATTTTTACTATTAAAACTTAAATCTTCAATTATTAGGTGTCTAAGTATAATGTATTTTATTCGTGTGATATCCCTGTGCATAGTCACTTTGGCTGTATATAAGAAAATTAATGTCAGTACAAAAATTATTAAATTCACAACATTTACTTGTTACTACTGTTTATTTCTGTTTCCAAGTCTACATGTTTTCTTTTAATTAGTTGTTTTTATATACATAATTACAATTTTTATATGTTCAAATTTAGTGATTAAATAAAGACTATGAAAGTCATTAAAATAATTACAGTCGCTTGCATTGAATGTAAAATGTGTAAGTCCATGTTCTCTTTTTATTGAATGAAATAATCTAAATGTATGTGTCCCCGAATAGTGAATTAATAAAAATTAAAAAAAAAAAAGACCAAACATATATATTTATCATTTCATGGATAAGCTAATTCCAATGCACAAACCATAAAATAATTACATTGGATTTAATTTTTACATAAAATGATATATACTTTCATCATGTATTTAATAGCTCGTTTACTTGTAGGCTTATTAAAATTATTAGAATGTGCGCATGCGTGTATGTTCACATGCATACACATGCAAGTGTAAACAAAGTATTGATTTAATGACATAATAAATCAAATATATTTTTCTAATTCTTTTAAGAAATAGAGCAAAGATTATTAATTATGTAATTATAAGCAAAATTACAAAAAATAAATAATATATGATTTTTTTTTTGTCTTAACAAGTTTATAATAACTTATTAAATGATAGTTGACTTTTATTAACAATGTATTATGTAATTATTTTAAATATAAAACTTTTTTTCTGATTTTCTTTGTAAATATAGAAATATTCTCAGCTATTGTCAACATCTGTAGAAGTACGTGATGGTATGGAAATGGTAGATGAAAAACCCAAAAGTGAAACGGAATGTAAATGCCAAACGAATAAATATGTGAGTATATATAAAGAGGAAGTAAATCAAAATAAAATGTTAAAGCCTTCATCACATTTATTTTATTCTTATTAAAAACACATTTATTTGTATTCAGTCTTTTATGTTGGACTTTTATTTTTTTATTATGTTTAAAAAAGTAAGATATTTGTCATTGTTTTGGTACCTATCTATAAACACCTTTAATATTCCAATATTTAACCTTTTAAAAATTAATATTATGTTTATAAAAAAAAAAAAAATCTTAAATTCAGATCCAAGAAAAATTAGCATGGGGGGGGGGGGGATAATTCGCATCTTATTTGAACGAACAATCGTATTTTAATAAAATCACGTGACTGAAAACACCTTCATTAAATATATTATCTGAAACATTTATATTATGTATAAAAGAACTAAAAATTAACTTAATTAAACAATCAACATTTTTGTTATTTACTATCATGTTAAATGAAAAAAATCAAAATTCTAATTTTAGAGGGGAGGGGATATAAGCCATTCTTTCATTTAAATTGGAATTATAGGATAAATAAATTTCTATTTTTATATACAGTATATGCGGTTTTAATTTTATTAAAACAAATTATAATTTTATAGAAAAAAAAAATTTGTTCGATAAAAGTTCGGCTTTGTAGTCTTTTGCCTATTTATAGCTAAGTCGAGCGATAGTGGACTAGTGGTTAGCATATCTGCGTTCCCGGTCAACGTATTTGACACATGAAAAAAACCTATATTGTGTTGAATGGATTCATTTACCACTGCTTCATTTAGAATTCAAATTTTTAGAAAGTTGTAGCAATCAAAATGTATTTATTTAGTTTTATTAGTAATAATTTAAATATTTTTAGGCAATTTGACTGTTTTTTTTATTTAACTGAATTGATTTTGCACCATAATTTTTATTATTTTGAATACTATGTAAGAATACTATTTCCTACTGCTATTTTACTATGATTAAGTGATAATTTTCAACATATTTTGCATACATGTATTACAGGTCTGTAAAATTATATGTGTATTAATCACAATTTAATATTTTTAAAGGGAAAATATTATAGAAATATCAAAAAAATAAATATTTAAATACTGCACATCATAATAGTGACTAGGGTAAATTAATTACGAGTTTGTGTTGATGTAATGATTTAACATAATTATATTTTAATGCAATCACTTTTAAGTTTATTTTTTTAATTAGAATTATTTTTGCTTCAATTTATAATTATTTTCTATTGACTGCATGAGACTTTTCTCATGTCTTTTTATGCAAAGCATTTATATTAAATTGAATAAAAATGGTAATAATGAAATATTACTTTTAAAAATAAATAGAAATGTTGTGTATATATTATCCTAGATATGAAGGTACACTTTCTGACAAGAATATTTTATAATCTAGTCAGAAACACTTTTTTGTTTTGGATAAATATATAAATTATAAATTTCTGTATTTTGTTCACTTGAATTGGATACAGAAGTTATGATAGGAAGAACTGTTTTTGTCATAAAGTAAAATTTGCATCAACTAAGTACGTTTTGTGTTATTTGTAAATATGAATTAATTTTATTAATTTAATTAAATCATTTATATTTTTAAAGTTCTCAAAAAAATTGCATTAAATATAATTCATAACATTAGATTTGATAGCTTATATTTTATTACATTTGTTTTTGTTATTGCTGTCATTATTTTACTTAATGCAAACGATTATTTAAAAGTCTTATTGGCCATTAACTTCCTATCCTTTTCAATTAAATTCACAATAGAAATAAAACAAGAATAAAAATTGGCATTTTTAGACATTCCTGTGACAAGAGTTCCTCATGGCAAAATGAAAACTCCAGACATAAACACATAGGGAGATACTTAGCATATATATCTAAAATGACAGCCTATCACTATGGAACAAAACGAAAAAAATTTGTTCAGAATCCAGTGTTTTGGTAAAAGAAAAGACCTATATAAAATAAGTTCTCATTAAGAATGTATATCATTAAGAAAACCTTAAATATATATATATATAAAAACAAACAATAAAAGCCAAAAACAAGTATAGAAACTGCACAGGGTTTACACACAGCAGGGGTAGCAGATAAATTAAAGAAAATCTGTATTCAATATAATATCGAGATCGTTTTTCAAAGTTATAATATATTAGGCGGAATTCTAACATTGCTGAATAATAAAAAGCATGTGAATGGGTAAAGATATATATTGGTGGATCAATTGTTTTATTGGAAAGCAATTAAAAGAAAACTGATGATTGTAAAAAGATGTATCTAAAAGTAATAAACTACGTATGCGCCAATGAACATGTATTTGATTGAGAAAAGATAAAATATTTGATAAAGAGGAAAAGTTACAAAGAAGAAAATTTAAAGCGACTTACGTGGCAATGGTAAATAACCCCTTAAGTCACATTGGTGTGATAATTTATAATATTTGCAAACTACTTATTAATATTGCTCTTAAGAAACAAGTAAAGAAATTAGGAGGACCCTCATAGATAAGTATGACATTTCTATTAGTTACTGTTTTTGACAGAATAGCCTAATTGGTTAAAGCATCACCTTAAATTCAATATTTATAAATCTAAAGATTCCAGTTTAATATTAATATTATCATTAGTCGAGACAGAAAAATCTTATGTTAGAAAAGTGCTATACTTCATTTTTATAAATTAGTTATTATATGTTAAATTATATTTTAATATATAATCAAAATTACTCCAAATCCAAAACTCAGCCAGACTAGCCAAGAAAATAAAATCTAAAACACAACCGATAGTTTCACTGCTACAAGCAGACTTCTCATTTGTAAAGAACTACAAAACAACGACATATTTATATTAAACGTTACCCACAATTCCATTTACTTCCCATCCATCCTTAATATTAAAAGAACTTTTAAATAAATTAATTGCTTCAGAATCATAAATTTTTAATAATAAAGATTCTTTAATTCTTCTTTTCATTTCATTTCTCTCAAAGAACACAACCTTAGTTTCATCAAAATTAATAGTGTGGCCTGTATTTTTTTTCATGGACATGCAAAGTAAAAATAAGATATTTATTTCTAACCCATTTAAGCTCAAACTACTACTAAGATATTTATTTCTAATTCTACTTTTATGTACATTTATTCTTTCATTTAGGTACATAAAAGTAGGATTAGAAATAAATATTTTATTTCTGCTTTGTATGTCCATGAAAAAAATACAGGTCACACCATTAATTTTGATGATGCTAAAGTTGTTTTCTTTCAGAGAAATAAAATGAAGAGAAGAATTAAAGAATCTTTATTATTAAAAATATATGATTCTGAATCAATTTATTTATTTAAAAGTTCTTTTAATATTAAGGGTGGATGGGATGTAAATGGAATTGTGGGTAATGTTTAATATAAATATGTTGTTGTTTTGTAGTTTTTTACACTTGAGAAGTCTGCTTGTAGCAGTGAATCCATTGGTTGTGTTTTAGATTTTATTTTCTTGGCTAGTCTGTTTGAGTTTTGGATTTGAGGTAATTTTGTTATTTATTGACCAGTTTAGCTTTATGCTTTTAATGTTTACATTTTAATATATATATTAAACCAATGTGTTTTTCTATTGCACACTTAATTAGAATTTTTTTTATTAATTTGTATAATAAACTAAAATTGTTTGACATGCAATTAAAAAGTTATTTTCATTAATTCTTTTATATTTACATCCTGTCATATTTGAACAGATATCTCTGTACATAGTTATTTCATATATAAACCAGAGGTAAAACTCTCCATACAGTAGTAGTATTTCATATATATTGTTATGTTAAGCATTATTTATCTTTTTTTTTAAATTATATTATTAAAATCCAGTTTTAATTCTTTATTCTCAATTCAACATTTCTTCTATATATGTTATTAATGATTCTTGACTTCATGATTTTATGAACTAATATATCTTATGTTTCCACTGACAATATTCTACCAAATGGGCAATAACATGTGCAAATAGATGTGTAGGTTTACTGATTGATTACCTTATATAGAAAGATGGTGTTCTGTATCCATGTTTTTTTTTTCCAATGTGGTATTTATAAAATTAGGAGGATCTCTTTATTCCATAGTATCAATGCAAAAATCCAGGAACAATACTTTAATCATTTATACATATATAACATATACTTGACTCAGTTTGATTTCATTATTATAATATATGTCTTCATAACCAACTTAAAGTTTGTTTTTTAATGTTATTAGAAAATAAGGACTTAAACAATAGTAGAAGTTAATTTTGAAATCTTTTATAAAAGCAAAAGATATATAATCTAGTTCATTTGAAGAATACAAAAGAGCTACTAATATCTGTACTTTGTTTGTATCCATATATATTTTGTCGCTCTTAATGAATATTTAGGATCAATCAAATTGAATAGCTCACTATATGACAAACACTCATCAGTAAACCTGCCAGTTGATGAGAATGAAATTTTGTTTTTTTTCATCTTTGTTTTACATTAAGAATAGCCAGATATTCATTTACAAACCAATATTGGATGTCCATCTGAATTGATTATCTGAAAGAAAGTGACTTATGTCAGAATGAATCTGAAAAAAAAAAAAATAAAGTTTTACCCAACCTGGATCATTTTCAAAAATATTAAATGATTACAGAACTATGTCTTCATTTATATGTACATGTATGTAGTGTGAATTGATGGGGTGGATGAATAGATTATGACATTTGTATACAGTTTATTTATTCATTTTTATTTATTATTAACATTTCATATCTATATCCTCAAGTTTTGTTCTTATTAGTGCATTTTTCACCTTAGCTTAATCATATTGCAATCATTCAACACCCCAGAAATCAGTCCAACCTCTCTCACTTTGGATGCATTTTGAAACATCCACTTCACTTTTTTCAAATAAGTAACATAGCTCATTTTGTAGTTTAGCTATGGCTTACTTGAGAAAGTGTATGTTTTGAATATATCTGTAGCATGAGAAGTTAGTTTTATTTCTGAGCTGATGGATGTTTGTGATAAGATTGAGCTAAATATGAAATATGCACTGATAAAACAAAAGGTTATGCATATATATATATATATGACTTCTATTTCATCACACATTCCAGAAACATGACCACATTCATGTAAAAAAAGATAAATGATCCTCAAAATATACATTTTGTGGTAAACCATTACTCATAAATTACACAGATCACAATCTCATACTTATCTTCATCATTCATCTAGTATTATATATGTAGCAATTTGCTATAGTTTAATTACAATTATCAAACTTCCTGAACTCACAATTTTGACACAAACCACTTTATAGAAATATATTAATGATTTTTACTAATTATTTATTAAACTAGAGATTACCTCTAGCCCAGTTATACTCTTTCTTTTTTAATTAATAATTAGTCTGTAATATTAAGAGATATTAACACCTGAGTTTCCTTGCCTGTGTTGACAGCTTCACTAACTTTCATTATACCATTCATCTCAGTGTTCTGTCTGTAACTGGACTTTTTTTCTAATTATGATATACTATAAACTAGTTTATCTTCAATAAGTTTGTTTTTCTTTTTTTTTTAAATTTAAGTAAGCATTTTTATTCTAAAATTTAATCAATATAAACATTGAGTAGATTGATAACCAATTTTTGTTAATTAGCCATCTGAATATTTAAAGCATTTTAAAATTCAAAATATATAGTAATTTTTTTGTGCAATTATGTAGATACACTATTAGATAAGATTGGTCAGCAAAACCATAATTTCTATCAAAATAATGTTGGCCTGATACATCTAAGATTGATTTATTATTGATGAAAAATAGCACTTAAAGAAGCGAAAAATATCAAAATAAAGTTACACATGAATAGTCTGTCTTGTATTTAATTATCATTAAACAAAAATTGATTTTTGTTTTATCATTCTTTGGATAAATTTGCATGAACATTGAATAATTAATGGAAGCTGAATTCCCGTGAAAATATATTTCCATGACTAGTTTCTGAAAATCAATAGAAGCTATCCTATTGTCTATTGATCATCTTTTTGAATTTAAACTATTCAAACCCATATTTTATTTTATTTTATTCCACATCACATTATCTCTACATATCTTTTTATTACATCTTTCTCCAACTGTATAATGAGCTTTATCTGTTCTCTGTTTAAATCGTTAAGACTATTTTGTCTATCCTTTGTTTTTTATTGTTGTGTTGATTTTTTTTATTTTATTTTTTTATCTTTTTGTTCTTTATATATAATCTTGATTTGGGATGTTATTTTGATCTTCTCTTAGATAGGTTATTATGATCATTTTTATTCTAATTTAATATATATATTGAATGCTTATATATGATTCAAGTTAAAGTGTCGGGAGACTCTTTCAGTATTTTTTCATTTATTTATGGAGATGTATTAGTTTAACTATAGCTCGCTGGGGGCTTTCATTAACTTCTGCATAAATTTCATCTACATTTGACTTATCACGTTTAATATTTGCATCTATTAAACTGTTGATTCATTTAATATTCAGAGATTGTTAAATGTAAGATACATCCTTTTCTCTGATAATTTCTGGTGATTTCAGAAGAGTTAATGGTTGCCCTGAAATTATATTAATATGTAGAATTCACACTCTCTGTTATAACATATAATAAATTGAATGCTTATATTTACAATCCATGCTAAAATACGGGGAGGGGGGTTCATTTGTACTTTTTCATTTATTGACAGAGTTGTATTAGATTAACTATAGCTTTTTGGAAGTTATCAGTATCTGCATAAATATTGTATTATATAGCAACACGGGTGCTAAGGTTTTAAGTATGAAGGAAATGATTGGATATAATTTTCAAAGGTTTTATTCAAGTTAAATTAAACGTTTCTAAAATTTTGTGTAAACAATTAGAGTAAACTGGCATGCATTGGTGTTAGGTGATTAAGTTATGGAAATTTTCTTCAGGGATTTAGAATGGTGTACTTAAAAATTTGTTTTCAAGAAGGATGATGTTGTTTACAAATTGTTGAAAGTGTGCTCATTAGATTCACCATTTTAAACTGCTATAATTGTTAAATTAAATTTAGAACTACACGATTCAAATAAATATTTTTTGTAAGATTAGTTCTATAAATATTTTCAAAGTGAAATAATCTGCTTATATTCAAACATAAAAATAAAAATTTACATATTTTTTTAAACTTGATGGATCAATTAAATAGTTCTTCAACTAATTTCAGTCGAAATAAATATATCAAAGAAATTGGGAATATCTTTCAAAAGTAACCTTTATTAGTAAAAGGATTACAAAAATTTTGGGTACACTTACCCCTTGAGAATTACAAAGTGTTCAATGTGACAAACAAGGTAAAACAATTATTGATTATATAAAGTAAATATGCTTGATAATAATTATGTCCATTAAAGAGTTGCTATAATGTTGATATTAATGTGTATCTGAACATGAGTATCTATACATGGATCTACATGGCCCAGCTACTGAGAAGCTATCCATCACCCAATGATCCCACCCCTGGGCCCCCGAAGTGAAGACCCAAATGCTTCAGTTGAATAGGTGGACAAGTCCAGCATTGCGCCAACCACCACAACAGGTAGCGAGGTCTAAGGCTCAAGTCCATTGAATAATAAATTTTCAACCTGCAGCCGAGCCATGTCAAGACCATTCCAGATGCCCCTGTCTCCCAATCAACAGTCCAAATGTGCAGGGACCGCATTTGGTCTACCTGCCCAGAATTGGAAAGCCAATTAAGAAAAACACATAGTGAGCACAGATCTGCACTGCCTAAAACCAACCTATCAAGGGGGCACAGCAGCCAACCAGAGCAGGAATGGTGCTGAGACTTTGACCAGGTACCCTCCCAGCAGGTTTTCCAGGTAGCGGCGATAATTGTCAACAGCCTGCACCAAAGAACCAGCCTCCTAATGACCGCCACCACCCCCGAGGAAGAAAAGAGGAGTGCAAACCCATGCCTGGAAAATTATTGCAGCAAAGCCTCCATCAAAGTTACAAAATTTGGAGGTGGCCCAAATCAGACCAACCACCTTACAAACTCTCTAATTTTAAAGTTAACCAAAGAAAAAAATGATTAGCTCAAATCAACATTGCCATAATAAACAAGCCATCAGGGGGTTGAAACAGCCTCCAAAGTCTGCTTCATTGTTGTTAACTCTTGATACGTGTCATATATTCTAAATACTAGTTCAACTCATCCAACTGCAAGGTTCTCCAGGGATTATGATCTAGCTTATATATTTCCATTTGGTTATTCCAATTATGAACAGTGATTAGCATTGTAGGATTCTTGCTTATTGTTTGGTTGTACAGTAGAGCTGAATGGCAGCAACCTGTTATAGTAACTAGTTTCTGTAACCATGTTGTGGACTTGGTTGTAGTAGGATCTCAACTGGGACTCTTGTATTGATCCTATTTGAATTCTGCTTATGTTAATTGAAATCTAGGTCTTGATTAGTAGTCAAGGTTTCAATTGTATAGTGTAAAAGTTTGTAATCTTTGGATTATTCCTAATCATTGTTGGATTAAAGGAGTTGAGTGAATTGCAGCTTCAATATCTTTGTTTGGGTTTTGAACTTGTTTTTATCTTTAAATCATTGTTTTTTGGCTCAGGAAACACTTCGTTCTAATTCTGTGTCAATTTGAAAGTTTTCTATTCTTTTTGTGGTGCCCCAATCGCACTGGAAGTGGCCCAGTAACTTTGATCTAATCATCAGAAAAAAATAATTCTTGTGCAGCGAGATGGCTTAAAACATAATCTATAATGTTTGATTCTAAAATTGAGATCGAATTCATATTTAAAATAATTTTCCCCTCCTGCACTGTTCTACCGCATTCAGCCACGATGATATCGTAACTTTTTTCTTATGAACGAATTAACGCTGGGATTTTTTTTTTTTTTTTAATTTCCATAGGTTTATGATTACTTTTGTGTCTAGTTTGTTTCTTGGTCTATTTCCTGTTTTGTTTGCAGCCGTAGAATCTTGCTATATCTGATGCTATTGTGAAATTCTTGAGACTATCTTTATTAAGCTTTTTTTTTTTTTTTCCAACGTTTTCAATAAAATTTGACCCGCCAACTATATCTCAATTAATCCTATCATTAAGCTTAGGATTTCTAGTAACTTTTTTTTTTTTATTTATTTATTTGGTTTCGTTTTAAAATCTTTTCCCTTAGTTTTATTCTTGCTCAAATGATTCTAAGATTTCCTTGTACTGGCTTTTGCCTTTTTTAATGGCAGCCATTTGCATAGAACGATACGATTGATAATTTCAAATACTTTCGAGTGAAAACTGATTTCAAATTTCTTGTAAAGGTGATGAAATGATAAAACAAGTACTCACCTACATCTTGGCAAACTTTTTCCCCCATAAACTCAAACTTGAAAGCATAATGAGTCTCATTCTTCTGGTGCCAGTGAACAGTCAACTGCTTCAGCTGGCAACAGGAAGTGGAACTAAGAAATTGGGAATATTACGTCAGAATTTGCCAACAACTTCCAAGATTTTAAAGAACTTGTTAGTATATTTTTATTCATGGGGTTTCCATAAAAGTAGATATAATAGAAGAAACTCTTTCAACCATATGGATATTCTTATACTGAAAGTGAAATCATAATATTACAGGTGATATTATATCAAAGTAAAGTCTTTAGAAAACAAGTTTAGGAAATATTTAATGAAAGATAAAGATTCCCATTTGTGAAAGTGTACTTTTTTTTTGTTTTGACATATTTGTAACATTGACATTTTTGCAGATAAATGTTATAAAATCAAAATGTCAAACTGCTTAAAACAGATAAAGATTAGGAATTATTATTAAGAAATGATATAACTCATTATATCTCAAGCACAATACATTACAATATAAAATAAGTAAGGTATGGTCAGAAATTTTAAAATATCTGCCTTTCTATATATTTATATTACTTATGAAAATAAAATAACTCTATGTGAGTATCTTTAAATAAAATGGTTCTATTTTTCCAGAAAAAACATAAAATTTTATTCTTTGTGAATGTTTTTTTTAATTATTATTATTATTAAGTAATATTGCAATGACATAACCCTCCTAACAGAAAATTGTTTTTTGAGAAGCCTACCATATTATAAACCCTAATGTTTTTCCTGGCCCCACCCTCCTAAAGATTAACAACGATATTCTATTCAAAAAATTCTAACAATGGTTCCTCGAACCCAAATTCTTTGATTTTCTTTTAAAAATCAATCTTAATGCATTTCCCACAAATCATTTCCTTGTACACCATCAAGGTTCCTCTGGCATTGATTCAATTTGCCCTTTGTGTCTCAGAGAGGATGAAACCTCTACCCACTTTCTTTGTCACTGCCTCTCCTTACAACCACATAGAGATTTTGCAGCCTCTATTTCAAGAAATAAAAATCCTATTCTTTCAACTCTCATTGATAGCATTTTTCATAGTACCTTCCCCATGATCCACTCAACAGCCTTCAGCCTTTTCTCACTATAGTTTACCCCATGTTGGCTCATTTTCAATCTGGCTCCAGAGAGCTCACTGGACATATTCAGTAATAAACTCAAAAAAATTAATCAGAGGGATCAAAACCTGGCCCCTCCCTACATATTTGAAGTCACATGGCAAGCAATTTCCATACCTACTACTCTTATGCAGTGTGACTTTTCTTATATCCAAAAATAACCTATTTATAATGGGTTTGCTTCTACCCGGGATTCACAGTGGCTTTCCATTCTTTCCCAAATTACTTCTAAAATCTGGCCTATCTCAATGAAGGAAATATCTCTTATGGAACTGGTATTGATCTAAGTAAATTCTGCCCTTCCAGGGACAAGGACTTCAAAATTTCTCTCCTTGTAAATCATTGAAGTATAACCCGAGGTTATCAAAAAATGTTCCCCTTTTCCTTTATAATAGAACATTCAAACCTTGTTTGATTTTTATCGATTAGCAGAATATGTAATTCCTGTTTTCTTTCATTGTAAAGTGCCGTAATCCAAATTCATTGATCTCACCTTCTGATTGTATCATCTGTTTACTTGTATTCACTGTTCCGTAATAAAATTTCTATATTTATAAAAAAAAAAAATATTGCAATGACATGATTTTTTTTCTTTTTTTTAAATCTATTAAAATTTGTTAAATATCAAAGTTTAAATATAATCCTAATAATTTTTTATATTAATTTCTATCTTTGTATAAGATTTTCTTTTTATTTCAATTTTCAATTTTTGAAAGCTAGATCATGGAAGGATTTTTGTAGGCAAAGTACATCTTATATAAAAATTAGTTGACTCCTCTGTTCCGGATTATTGAGAGATCAAAATTCTTTAAATAAATTATACTATCTTGTATTACAAATATATAAATATTTTGAAACATTTTGTTTTTATATTAAATGTATATTTAAATAAAAAAAATATATTAATGTGCAATAGAATAGTGATTATGGGGTTTCTTTTATTTTACTAGTATAAGCCTAGCATATATTAATCTCTACTTATGTAAAAAGTTATTTGAAATATATATATACAGAAATTACAAAATATTTTAAATATATTATACCATTTAGAATTGAATAATAATCACTTCAATAGCATAAAAAAAGAAGCAAAATATAATAATTATTATTAGCAAATTTAGTTTCAGAAGTTTATTGAACTATAAGTTTATAAAACAGTACCTGTTAGAAGAGATGATAATAGATGGACAATTGAAATTTTAAACTGGATTCCAAGAGATTGTCAAAGACCCAGAAAGAGACCACATGTGAGATGGATGGATGAAATAAGAAAATGTGCAGGGGTGTTGTGGAGAAGAGAAGCTAAAGATCGGAGAAGATGGATTAAACTTGGAGAGATCTTCGTCCTGCAGTGGATTGATAATGGTTGATGATGATGATGACCTGCTATAAGTTTATAAAACAGTACTTAGTACCACATGCATAGAATAGAGTAAGAAAAGACTACAAGATTTTAAACAAAGGAAGATATGTGGTTTACATTATATACTCGGTATTTTTATCTCATACTAGAAATTGGAAAAATTACAAATCTACGTGTAACAAAAAAAAAGCAATCTTGAAAGTAGCTTATAGGATTTACAGCTTTCTATGTTCATGATTGCATTAATGTGTTTTTTGCTTTTAATTATCTAGTTATCATTTTATGATAATGAGTCATATCATAAATTTGAGCGAAGTCACATTAGTGATCATGTGCCTGAATAAAAGTTAATTGGTGAATTTTTTTCAGTCCTTACACCTATAATATCCATTTTGTTCCTAAATGTGTTAGAGTGTCTTTTTGTGTTTGAACCATATATAAATATACATCTAGTACACCATAAAGGGCTGGTCCGAATGTGTACATAAATAACCTTTTTTAAATACATTAAGAAGTAAGTGTATGTTATAATCTTTATTTTTAAATATTTTGGGGATAATGCACCAGATATTATTAAACATGGGGCACATGAATAGAAAATGTGATTGTGTTTCTGATTCTCTCTGACATAGTTTGCATTTGTCTTCAGTGATAGTATAATTCCTTTTACATCTGTAGAAATATTAGATGAAAAGTGCTTCGAGATTCAGTTTTAGGAGAAATTCATAGCATTTTGGCTCTAATGATTAGTATTTGAATTTTTTGTCAACTGCTTATTGGTTTTGTTTAAACGGGGTTTATTATTATTATTGGATGGGGAAGCACCAACTGAATATGCATCCCAGTATTTCATTTTATTCTTGGAAGGGCAATATATTAAATTGGGAAGACATAATAAAAAAGATATGAACTTATTCCAGTAATTGCATATGGGTGGCAGCCTGTCTGTGAGTGTAATTTTAAAAACTATTTCTAAATATTGAATATCCTTGCACACGATGATATAAGATTAAGTGTTTTTGAATGTGAAAATTTTTTGTAGAATGTAAACCCAATTCATTTTGAGATAGAGGGTGCAGAATCTTAATTAGAGATATTGATGCTATTTTCTTCCCCCACAACAATTTCCTACACATCGAGTAAATTTTAAATGTAAAAGCTTTTGTGTATATTATTATAGATGTATAGTATGTAATCCATGTCATTATTAGGAGATTGAAAAGAGCCACTTTGACATAGAGTGATAAATATGATTTAGAAAGATTATTAATTATATTCTTAACTTTATTCCTTAGTTTTCCTTGTATCTGTGATTGCATTTCAGAGTTACTCAAATGAAAAGGAAATCCCACAAATGAGCCAAACTTTCCTGATGCATTTTTTTAAATTGAACTTCAGTTTATATTTGTCTGCGTAATTATTTAGAATATTTATTACTTTTGGTATCTATTTTTTAATTGGCAGAAAGATTGTTATATCATCTATGAATGCAATGCATGAAATATTTGCCTTCATTTCAGGTATAAATATTTCAGTTATCTCATTTTCAATTGCTTTAAGGAGAGGATCAATATAAAATGTGAATGAAAAAGCACTTGGAATGAATGATGGTGAGTACTTCCCACTAAGAGTTATCTGAATTTTTCAACTTAGAAGATTCTTAATCAAGTAGATTAATTCCCTGAGTATTGATGTATCTGCTAATGCATTAATTAAAAGATCAATTGCTATCATATCAAATGCTGATTTAATGTCCAGCTAAATTACAACTTGTGTTTTGATGTGGCTCTCATTTCACAGTGTCGGCACTTAATTTTTGGACACACCCTTATTATGTGACCTCTTTGCTTATAGTTGAAACACTGTGGTTTTATTCAGTGTATTATTAAGAGGAGAATTGTTTCATGGTCAGTAATTAGCATAAGGATGTCATTTGGATTAACGTTTTTTGTTTAAAAGCAGTTTAAAATAATAATTATTATTTAGATCAGTATACATATATCTTTTAGATACATGGGTTGGAATGTTACCACTAATCCAAAAAGCAGTATTGAGAAGAGATTAAAGAAGCATGAATTGTTATACAAGCATGTAAAAAGTAAAAATAATGGTGATTTAATATCTCCTTCAGTTTTCTTTGATCACGAAAAAACATATGAATATAAATTTAAATTTGATTTTGAAAATGTGAAAATTCTTCATGAAGAGAGAAACCATAGTAAAAGAAAAATTAAAGAGGCAATTTTTATAAACAGGAATAAAATGCATTTAATAAATCGACAAGCTGCTAACATTAAAATACGAGATTCGTGGAATTTGAATTGATGACATTTGCTTCCGCTTTTGTATTTGAATTTAATGTCTGTTAAGGCAGGTTTAAGAAATTAACCAAAGTACTTCTGCAGATTTAAGGATTGTTTGTAATAGTTTGTAAACCTTAAATTTATTATTTCAATTATAATTACAATTTTGTTTTTAATTAACGGACATTTTATTTATTTTACATATATATATATGCATGCATGCAATATAAATGCCAATATCTATTTTTTCAAAACCTTGGATTCACCAACACTGTACTTGCCTGTATAGCAGAAGCCATTTTCTTACTTTGCTTATGTAATTAGTCCTTATTTTTAAAATTACAGATATTTACACTCATTTTCTTGCTCATGTGAATTAGAAAATTAAAATTTTCAGTTAAAATGATATTAAAGTGAAATGTTAATGATGCAGCAATTTTTCCAAGCCTAAAAGAAACTCTTTTTTTTATATGATAAAATGATAATTCATATGCTGAAGCTGGCCAGATATTCAATGAAAACAAATTATCAGCTCACAAAATAATAAAAAAAAAGCAAAAGAAATTTATGTCAGTGTTATTTTTTCCTGAAAATATTAAAATTATAACATCCCCAGTGTGTGATAAATTTTTCATTAACTGAAAACATTAAATTTGTATATGAAAAATATGAACAGAACAAATTCTAGTAACAGTAAATGATAATACTGTATATTGCCCCAAATAATTATTGATTCTTTATAAAGATTTTAGCAAGGCGAACAATGAAAAGATGGATTGCAAACCAATCTACTGTAAGATATAATTGTATATATTTTAGAAATTATAAAACTTAAAAACATTATATGAGTATTATAACTTTTGCATTTTATTACTATAATCATTACTTTTTTCACAAGAAAAAATAAAAAGATAATAAGTTTTTTTTTTTCACTATAGAGATTGAATGAAGTTATGTATAGATGTGCTCTAACTTTCATTGTTTCTCCACTTGATATTTTTTTATAAAGGCACTATTGTTTTTTTTTTTGTTAATGCTTTTTGTTGTTGTTGTTGTTGTTGATTTTTAGTATGTACAATGTTTTAATCAAATTGCACCATGCTATGCGTGTACATGTTTAAAATGTTTGTATTGTGTGTGTGTGTGCATGCACATTTTAAATGAAGCTTAGAACCAAATGTTGTAGTAGATCTTATAATTTAAATACAATTATTTATTTTTTTTGTACTTATTTTATTTTTTTTATTTTTAGGTAAAAGAAGAGTTATAATGAAGTTAAATTTTTTTCATTCTCACCCTCTTCAACTGCCTTACATTAAACAACAAACTGTTGACTTGTGGATGTATCTTTTAAAAAAAAATTTTTTTTTAATTATTTTATTTACTTCAATATTGTAATATTAATTTACTTTACTTGCATATATTGTTATTATTAAGGTAAAAGAATGATTGCTGCAAAATATAATTTGCAATTGATAGTAAGTTATTTGAAAATTAGATTACATTCCATCTTCATGTATTTTTGATTTTTGTAGAATGTATTCATTCTGTTATTAAGAAACAGTTTTGAATTGGTCTTAATGTAATCATTATATGGCTCTTATTGATTCTATTTAATCTGTACTATGTTTTTCAGTTCATGTTTTTGTTTTGTTGGTTTATTTTTCTAGGCAGGAATTCTAAATACTTAATGTTAGCTTTTACAAATGCCCGGTGCTTTTCAGATAAGCATGTAATTTAATTATCATGTTAATAATTATTGTAAATTCTTCAAGTCACAAAGAGAAAAATTACGATGTCAAACAATATTTTATAAAATTAAAAATAATAATGATCAAACTTTGAGACATTTTCAAGTTAACAATCAAAAAATTAAAAATGATTTAAAAAAGTATGGCAGTTTATATATAATTTATTTTCTTATTTGAACAATCAAAAAATTAAAAATGATTTAAAAAAGTATGGCAGTCAATCAAAAAATTAAAAATGATTTAAAAAAGTATGGCAGTTTATATATAATTTATTTTCTTATTTTAATTTTATTTTTAGTAGTGATGCCTTTCAGAGATTGTATAATATTTTACTTTCTTTCCACAAGTCGCGTTTATATGTATTACATTATCTGGCTCTAGCAAATGATGAATTTGTTTATTTTATTATCTTATTTGTTTGTTTATTTGAATGTGTGAAAAACTGATATGATAAATTTGTTTTGAGTTTGTAAAAAAAAAATTGGTATCATGCTGACCTGTTTCATTTTATAATTATTATAAAGTATAAAAGATTTTTTTAATTAGTAAATATTATAATAGTGTATTGTACTTAAAGATTGATTGCTACAACAAATGTTAAATATGTAAACAGATACTAAGTCTGTCAGACGTAAAATTAAAGACGGTTCCTTACTCATGACTTGAATCTCCATGCGAACAGTTTCGTCAATTAAACATCATCATTGTGTTTATCAGTTTGATAAGTATAATTGAACATTGTATAAATCAATCATATTTAATGTAAAGTGTAAAGATATTTTACCATACTATGAAAGTTAAAAATAATCATTTCACTTTCAACTTTAAAGCTATTTTATAATAAATGACTTGGGATATGAGGCAATCAGCATAAAACATTAAAGATGAAATTGTTCAGATGAAAAATTTTCAATTTTTCAGTCTGATAGAACATTCTATCTTGTCTATTTACATCTTTTAACATTGGTTGTTTAACTGTTAATGGTATTTCTTCTTTAAAGATACATTATAAGCTTCGAACCATAAAATATCTTTCTCACAAGATTCAAAGATGAATATTCATAGAAGATGCTGGGAATGAAAAATGAAATCATTATACACAAATTTGAGACAGACACATTCTAATTTGCAACCAGTTTGCATTATCATTAACTTTACATGAAAAATAAATAGTTTAGTCAGTTGCTTAGAAAGTCTTGTGACATTTGACAACTGATCACTAAGTTTACTAAACTATGTACTCTTATTTTATTTACCTCAGAAGGAATATATTCAGGAAATTTTTGCACTTACACTGCCGTAATCAGCACTTGTTGCTAGTGTATAGTTTTACATTTTAATTTTTATTACTGAAAATAATATAATTTGTATTTTTCTATTTATTTCCTTGGTTATTTTGAAAATATGCATTATCAAAATGTTAAATTATACTTATTTTAACAAGAACTCATCAAACTACCTGTTTAAAACAATGTGATAATGCTAAAGCGGCTCTCTACACTAGTTCCATCTATTAATAATTGATGTTTTAAGCTTCTGCTAGATGGCACTAGAGTAAAGAAATGTTCTTGTATTATTAATATTTATTTTATATTGCCTGTGTTCATTATGTTGTTTTGTTGGTGGTCATGTCCATATAAATCTTCTGATTTATTTTATGCTGTATTCAAAACATTGTTTTGTATAGTGAAAGAAATTTTATATTAAATGCTCAACTTGTAAAACTGTGTTCACTTGTAAATACAGATAAAATACCATTAATTCCAAATCCATTGTTCTGTGGGGGTCAGAATTATGCTTTTTTTTATTTCAAGAATAAGTCTTTTACCCCTTTATTGTAAACCTAAATTCTGCTAAGAATTAAAAAAAAAAAACAGTTAATTACTGCAATTAGTCTTTTTAAATTATAATTATTTAGTGACCCCACCTCTCTATTTTGTTTGCAAATGTGTGTCCAAACAAATTTATTCATTGTAAAAGACTAAAGATCACCTTGGAAAACTTGTTTGGAGAAATTTTTGAATAATAGATATTTGGATTAATGGTATTCTACCTGTATAAAATTAGAATGTATCATTACTTAAATTGAAGAAATTTAAGTTGGTTATTCCAATATATTTAGCAAATTGATTTTATATTTATAGAAAAGAAGTTCCTAATGAATTTGATTAGTAAGCCAAATATTTTAGAATTTCAAGCTATTTAAACAATAATAAGTACAAAGAAAGTGCTCAAATTAGGATATATTAATAATAAAAAAATGTATTTGTTAATAAATAATATTTAAATGAATGCAATATTTTTTTTTAATATTTAATATTAACAATAAAAATATCTGAATCAAATGTAAAGTATTATTCTAGTTAACCATATTTTAAGAACTTATAAAATTGCAAGAATTTAGATTTCTTTTACTGCATTATTATATTATAACGTTATTTAACTAATTACTCATATATATTAGATATTTAAATGAATGATATAATGATCTGCAGATAACAAATTTGTTATGCCCAAATATCTGCCCTAGCTCTAATTGCAGTAGTAAATGGAGTATAATCTATATTTATTTCTATTATATCATGTTCAGACAGGATTAATTTTATAAACAAATTTCTAAATTTGATATATAACTGAAAGCCATTTTTTTTTAGAAATATTTTGAAATTGTTGAATTGAATCGACTGTATATTTGATCATCAAATATTTCCCGATAGTAATAGACATTTGAAATCGGACTCATTCATCGCATTTGATATTTGTAAAAATTGTATAAAGTTTATTAATTTTTTACAGTATTTTTTTCTATCATGGTTTTCATTGAAATATTATATTCTGTAACATTTCAGTATTGTTTGCTTAAATAAGAAATGTATTATCGATTTTGCGTAAACATGAATAGACTATATGAGAAACTTCAATGTTATTGGATATTAAAATCAAGATCTTTGAAGTTAAAAGATTTTTAATAATATTATTAACCCACCCTCACAGTACTGAATATTAAAAATAAATCATGGTAATTTAATAATGATAAATTTTCCACGTATGGTACTCTTTTTAACATAATCATTTACAATTTAGGAACATGTTTGTGCGATTTAAATTTAAAAATTGTTTAATTTTCATTATTTTTTCGTTGGTTTGTTTCTGTGCGAATGCTATGTATAATGATATTTTTAAGTAAACGTACATAATGAATAAAGATAATTTCAGACTGATTTTGTTGCAGTTAAATGACTGCAATTAGTATTAAAGAAAAAATTTACAACTACTTATTTTAAAGAAACTACTCCTAAGATCCGTCAACTTTATATTCCTAAATATCAGATACAAAAAGTAATGCCCTCTTTAGGCACAAATATGAATCATTTTGAATGTTCTTCTGCTTCTTGTGTTTTTATAGTTCTTATTTACTGACATACGGATGAATCCTAACAAGAAACTAATTTAAAGGAACGCTTTTTTCTTCATTACGAAAAAAGAAAACGTTTATCAAGTGAGGTAACATTTCAGATATATTTTTACTGAAAACATTCGTTCAGTAATTACTCTCAATTGATTCTGCACTAGAGAGGTGGGAAAATAAAGTAAAATGAAGTGATTTTATGCTGATAAAAATTATTTACGCAATTTTTAATAAAATTAATGAAAGTATTTTTCACAATTATTATATTATAAAATTGTTAAATGCGTACTATGTAACTCATTTTAAAATTGTTATTTCAATATCTTTACTAATTTTGCAATTTATCTCTTAAAGTTGTAATTATTATAATTCTATATATATATATCATTTTTAGGGGGGGGGGGGAATCAATAAATAAATACAAATAGAGCATTGCATGATTAAGGATGGTGTTGAATGTAAAAATTTTGATTCAATGTTTTTTTTTTAAGAAATATGTTTTTAAATATGGAATCCCTTCAACAGATATTAGCAATATTATTTACATTATATAAGAAGTCATACACTCATTAAAATTTTAGGCAGGTGGGCAACAGCTTTGCTACAAAAATTGGGATCAAAGGCAAAGGTCTTAACCCTCTCCAATTTTAAAATACTACATGTTTGATATTTATTTTCACAAATATTTTTAATTATTTATCATATGAAATTAATTAATAAACTCACCAATTTTTAAAATCTTCCCTTTTCACCTTTGCTATTTGCAGAATCACGAATTATTTTTTTCCTAACTATTTTAGAATGCCTCCTTATGCTCAATTGCAAGATCTTTAAGTCTGGTTTGACCAATTGAATTTCTTTTTGAAATGTTTTATTTTACTGAAACTTAAAATGAAAAATAACAGGAAACTATATATATTTAAATTCATTTTTTAAACAATAGTGTTTTGTAATTACTAATTTTGAAAATTGCTTGATTACTTCTTCTTTTTTGTAAGATAATTCAATAAGAAATCACTTGAGTTAACTATTATTTCATTAAGTTATTTTAAGAATTTGAAAATATCAAAAAAAAAACATATGACTGTCTCACTTGACCATAGACATTGCTTCCTTTCTGATGTGATAGCTACACAATTGAATATATATCAATTCAGTAAGTCATTCCATATTGGTTGACAACTAGATATCTGACTATTATTGGCTAGAAGATCTATGATTATAATATGATGTAAGGTTCATTTCTACTGGAGAATCTAGCACACTCTACAAACACTGAGTCCATGGTTACTTTTACATATTAATATCTTATTAAAGGTGAAAACATATAACAACTGTATTGTGGGTTGTATATTTTATTAATGGCCAACAAATTAATAGTACTAATGATTACAATATTTTAAAATCCTTCAAACTCCATTGCAATTAAATGTTGTAAATTGTCATATATATTTTTGATTACATTGCTTTTAAATTTTAATATTGTGCTGAAATGAATGGAATTGATTCCAAACAATTGCATATTAGCAACTTTCTCTTATTCTTGGATACTAGGATCAGTCTTTTGTGAATGAAATTATAATTAAAGTTTGTTTAATTCATTGGAAAGGATGTAGTTTTAATAATTACAGTGTGGATTTTGTTATTTAACAAATCCAAGTTTTCTGAAGTTTGAATAAAAGAGACCTGTGAGACCTATATAGTAAATACAAATGGTTGAGAAATCATGGGACATTCAACCACTGAAAGTGATATGATTTGATCCAGGAATTTTTTTAGCTCTAAATTTCATCACTATTAATATGCTAAATCACAGATACTGATGTCATTTGTTGACAATGTTTTATTTGTTTATTAATTTTTAATCATTTTTTAAATAATAAGCTTGCTGTGGTTAAAATATATATAATCTATTATTTATACATTGATGGTTGATCAATTTATTTGCAGTTTTAAAATGAATGGAAATAACTTTTTTTCTATAAATTTAATTATCAGTCAATTCAAATCAGTTTGCATTAAATATCTCAATTGATTCAACATTCTTTCCTCTGCCTGTTGGGATGCAAGTTAAATATCTTGGTAATAAATTAAGAAGTTGCCATTTTTTGATTGAGTTAGGGCATCTCAATTGGTTATATTAATGGTATTTGAAATGTGTCACTTTAACTGTTATGTATATATATAATTCTGTTATTATATAAAGAGCTCACAAAATAAGCTCTTAACAAGTTTTGAGAATATCCTCAACCCCAGACTGGTTTCTGCTTCTGGCGGCATCAGTGAGGTTTCTGGATATTCAGCAATAGATTAAAAATACTAGGACAAACCCAGCACTTTATCTAATGTATAATTATTAAGTAAAAAATCTGAAATTGTCAGACATCCACATGTCTTCCAATCCAGCTATCTAACTCAAATAGCTAGGAGCTTATTTTGCAAGCTCTATATATAACATTTGTAAATACAAGCTTTATTAAATTAAGTCATGTGACATCTGACTTGATTTTTTTTTAGCAATATATAATTCTAATGTTTTCATGGATGAATGATGAATTCATAGTATTCTTACCAGGAGTTTCCGTGTAATAAAAATATAATAACTAAATAGCTGATGTTTCAGTACAATAACAAGTACTTTCCTCAGGGCTTCATCTTTCTTAAATCATTTTTATACTATATATATATATCATGGTAGCCATTCTCAAATGAATATGACAATTTTAACTCCAAGTGGAAAAGAAAAATATAGAAATAGAAGTTGCCTAACAGCATTAATCAAAAAAACAAAAAAATTATAAATGTCTGCAGCTTTATTTGTTCGCAACGCTTGATATTAATTCCAAAATCATAGAAACTTGATAAAAATTTGCACATATATTTTTAATATCTGTAGTAAATGTCATTATTAACTGATATTTAAAATGCGAAAGTATAGCAAAAGTATATATATTTTATGGCATTATATTACTTCATTCAATTTTAAAGAAGTTCAGAGATTAGAAGATTAATTGCAACATTATAAAAATATATTAACTCTACATTTAGATTGTTGTAATATGCTGTAAATTTGGAAAAGTCTTTATAAAGAACTTAGGAGATTTGATAAATAAACTAACCATCATTAATTATTAGGGAAAGGTGCAGAATGACCTTACTGTGATATCTGAATGGAGAAATAAGTTTATGCTGATGAAAAAGTTTTCCACATATAAATAGAGAAATATAACCATGCCTTATCTTTTTTTTTTCAATGATATTTGAGTATGAAATAAAAAAGAGAACTGGCTGTCAGTAAGCATTAAACTGAGAATTCTGCCAGAAGTGAGCTAATGCTTTATAATAACTATGAAACAGAATGATATGTAAGTAAGATCTGGAATATTTTGAAATTTTAAACTGGATTCCAAGAGATTGTAAAACACCCAGAAACATACCACATGTGAGATGGATGGATGAAATAAGAAAGTGTGCAGGGGTGATGTGGAGAAGAGAAGCTAAAGATAGGAAAAGATGGATTGAACTTGAAGAGACCTTCATCCTGCAGTGGATTGATAATGGTTGTTGTTGATGATGATGATGATGATACCAAAATGTTAATACACTTTTATATGATGATCTTCTGATTAAATAAAAAAAAAAATACTTAATATAATAATCTTTATCATTGATGGAGAGGTTCATGTAAATACTAATCTATAGTTTACTTTTTGTTAAAATCATTAAGGATTTGGAATCAAGCATAAGATTAGTCAGCAGGTATCATCTTTATAAATAGATGACTAGAGCTAGAATAACATGGAAAAGACAGATAATCTTAGCTATAGTAATTTATTTATAAAGGTCATACATATTTATGTGTAAAATGATTGCCATTGACTAATCTTATGCTTAAGTTAATTCCAAACCCTTAAGGTTTTAACAAAAAGTGAACTATGAATTCTTCTCCACTAGTGATGAAGACTATTGTATTAAGTACTTATTATTTTTATAAGTCAGCAGATCATCTGTTATCTGACCAAATTAAAAACCAATTTACTGACTCATATGGAAAGATGAGCTAGGTTGGCTACGGAGCAATTACTTAAAAGTAAAATCCAAAGTCTATTTGTGATCTGAAAAAATTTACAAAATTCATTCAGTCCTAAATCCAACTTCAGATTATGGTTTTGGAAGGAGGAGACTCATTAATATTGTTGAATCATGGGAAGGATTTTAAGACAATCAAATTTAATTAAATCTTGAATTTTGACTTAGGTAATTCAGAAACTTAAAACTGTTAATATTTATTTATTTATTTTGGTTTGTAAAGTTTGAATATTAAAAGTCCCCCCACCCCATTATTAAATTATTTTTGCCCACTTGAAAGATGTTAATTGACAACCCGTCATAAATTTAAAACAACAACGACAATATTTATTTAATAATTAACTTTTTTGTCTTCATATTTAAAATTTCAACTTTATTTTTTATTAAAAATTACTGAAATATAACTTTTCAGTTTTCAGCTGATTATTAATAATTTAAGCTTGTGGTTAAGACCTGTAGACGTCCCTACTATCATATTTTTACGCGCACATGCTTGAGGTTAGAGCCTTAGTAAATATTAATAACTAAAAAAACATTCTGAAGGGTTAATTGAATATAGATGATAAATAATTATAATAAATAAATATTAAATTACTCATGTATGATATGAAAAGCACTGAAGATTCCCTCTACTTAAGATTCATTGGATATTATGAAATCTCTAAATATAGTATTTATTGGTCATTTTGCAGTAAATAGCAATTATGTAAACTAACTAGACAACACATCATTGGATATATACATTAATATTAAAATCCTCAAAGAGGGAAGTATTGCCATAAAATATATTTATCTACATGAATTGTGACCAAGAGTGGTTCCAAGAATGAGATAGCTCATAACACAACTAAAATCTTAGAATATTAATAAAAGCATTTATCCTCTTCCTATTTTATTGCTATTGCCATCTATTGTAAATTTGAGGTATCAGAGGCTCTTAGATGTTAATGAAACTTAATCTCTATCATTAGACTGTTTTCTTGTTTTTGCATTTATCTATGAAGACTTGAGTTTTAAGGCTGAAGCCTATATTGTTATCTGGCAGCCATCTTTAATTCCGTTTTTACTATCAAGATTTTAATTTACAGTGGAAGGCATTCGAATAGTTTTATTAATGTCCATTTTATATGGAACTAATTACAGAAAATTAATATTATTACATAATATGAAGTATTGATAAGATAATTTATAAATAATAACTAAAGTGTTTTGAAAAATACCATATATTTTTTAGTGAAAATATAAAGTACCCCCCTCTTCCCAAATGGGAGCACTGAATTAGTCTGCTCTAATGTTAATTCAACCATATTATATAAATGTATCAAATTAAAACATAAGAAGTTTTGTTGAGTGATTTATCATTAAAGTATATATATATATGTTATAAATATAAAAAATATATAATTTTTAAAAATATGTAGATAACTATTATTTATGCCATTGGTAATTTAATGTTAAATGAGAGAATGAGCTGTTCCAGTCTTCCATTTTATATCTTTTCACCAGTCTTCCATTTTATATCCTTTCAAAGATGATATAATTCATAAAGTATCAACACTTAAATTTGTATATATAAATTTGGCATTAGTTCTGATACAGAACTTTATATTTCATATTTAAACTTATTACTAATTAAAACACGGTCTGTTTGTAGAGCTTTTAGGCCTCAAAAAAAAAAAGAGAGAGAGAGAGATCTTACATTATTAGTATATACCAGTAACTTTCTATTAAATTAGTTATTATATAGTTGATGAATTTCCTTTTTAAGAGCAAAATTGTACTCAGTCTTGAATTATTCCCTAACAATATTAGAAACTTCAAGCTGAGTCATTTAATAAATTGATATTATACTAGGAATTAGTTTGCCTCTTTCTCCACATGTAATTATGCATCTTTGAAGATAAGGGGAATGATTGTGTAGATTTGGCATAGCATGGTGAAAACAATGGAACAGAAGGTCATTGTGGCTCTATTTGTAAAATATTATGATGCTTTTTTTTTTTACCAACCACAATTTTTTTTACCAATTATAATTATTAGTTTTATATGAAATTTCTTATTAAATCAATCTATTATGGCAGAACATCTTTGAATAAATGCAGTAATTAAAAAATGTATTAAGCATGAGAATAATATTTCAACATACCCACTATATTGAATATAATTATTGTCATGGTTGGTTTAGATAATTGTCATCTAAATAAATATCTTTTATATGTATAATAAAACTTTTAATGAAGCAAATTAATATATATTTAATTAAAAACAGAAGATTAAAATTTGATCACATTATACTTACTAATTGATTACAAAATAAGAAGTTATACTAGGAAAAAAAATATTACTATGATCTCTAGTATTTTTTTTATAATTTACATAAACAATAAAAGATTAGTATAAATTAGAAATGGTCAATACAATCAACTATAATTGTTTTAAGGCTCAAAATGCTAATTATAAATTAGCTTTTAATTAATAATATATTTTTTTAATAATAATCAGATAAAGATAATTTACATATTACCTAATTTCACTCTATACTTATTAAATTAAACGTATAAAAAAAAAATCCTATAAAATTCCGATTATGTTTCCTCTGAATGACTTATCCTGATGATTATATATGAATATAATGGATATATGTTATATATAAGTGAAAAATTATATAGTTATAAAAGTATAGTAAATAATATATACTGTTATAAAATATAATAATTTTATTGATGGTTGTGCAAGAGATCATCTGCCATTTGAATTCTAAATAGCAGATTGTGCACAGTAGTTCTAGTCAAATTATTGCTACTTAATTTACAAGTGTTAAATTTTTTGTAACCACACATTTGAAAAAATTCACATTAGATAAGTAGATTTATGATTATTATTAATCATTTATTAAGCTAGAGAATATATCATTTCTATCCCAAATATAAACTTTAAACTTAATTAAAGATTAATATATACAACCACAAGATATTGTTAATCCAGCTCTTTTCTCGTGTGTAATATGCTACAATAGGGAAATTATGGAAAAGATGAATAAAAATATCCTAATTATTTTACATTTGACCCAGTTTACAACTTCCTATGTGTCTTTATCATCTTCATTTAGTATTTATCAATAGCAAATTTATTTAAACATTGATAGTTAATAAATACTGCATAGATTATGTTGGTGATGATAATATATTAGAGATCCTGACCTTGGTCACCTGAAATGTTCTGGTTCAGTCAGAAATACATCTTAAGAGATCATTTTTTCAAATATCTTTACTCATATATTTAAAATATGTGGTAAACAAAAGTTTTTAAGTATATATAGTTTTATTAAATTAACCAAACAGATTTTTGTTTTATTTCATTCAGTTAAAAATTGAGCCAGAAACCACTTGCTCTTGAGTCCAACATTGTTTTACTGCACAAGGGCTTTATTTTAATTATTTTTCAAGATATTTTATATATTTATCATTAGTAATACAATTTTATTTATATTATGTGATATTAGTATTTATTAAAATAAAAAGTGAAGATCTTTTTTGCATTGCATTTTACAAACATAGTCGTCAAAGGCTACAAGCAATATGCTATACCACATGAAATTTTCAAAAGCCTTGATTTTCTAGAATTTTATAAATTGAACACATCTCAATACCTTTATTAATGAATCTGTATTTTGCAACAAAAATAATATGATTTTGCTCACATAGTGTTCATATTTGTGTTCCTTGTTTTGTGTTACTGTTATCTTGTACTGGTTGTAGTATAAATATAATCAGTTTTATTTTTTTTATTTTTAGATGATTTTATGGTTATATATATATATTTTTGTGTATGCAAATATAATAGTTTTTGTAAGTAAATAAAAAAAATGCAATTTATTTTACTATAATAACTGATTCTAATTTTTTTTAAAAAAAGTTTCTAACCAATCCCAGTTATAAGTAAGCAGTAATAATTGTATTCTAAATGCAAACAATTTATTACTCCATTTATTGCAATTTTATGTTTGTACTTTTCTACTTTTTTATACAAATATATATTTTTTAAATAATATTTATAATAAAAAGAAATCAAATTTGGAACCTTAATTATATCATAAAAACACTTTTCTCATGAGCAGTATAAAACCACATTGAGGCTTTTAGAGTTGAGTTTATTTAGACCCTGCAATAAAATTAAATATATAATAATGGATTTAACACATTGTTAAATGATTAGCAACAATGTGTGAATATAAAAAGTACAATAGTAATTATACAATTATGATTATAAAGTATATTTAAAAAGTAATTGTCATTTAAAAACATTTTTTAAATAAACTGTTAGATTTTTTTCTTGTTTAAAAAGACAAATTAATTCTGATCTTTACACTAATGGTATAGACAAAAATAAAATGTTGTAGATTTCTGCAAATGGAAGTAAATAAAGTAGTGATTGAGTCCTACCTTAATTTCCTGTTTTGTTCTTATAAAGGATGTATTACATACTAGTTTTTTAACTTATTAAAATAAATTTGGTAATATTTTTGGTATTTGATATTAGATATTTATGTCTTAAAAGTTTGAGGTAAGAGAATAAAATGGAAATAATATATACAATGAATAATGTCTTATGATCAATTAATTTATTAATAAAAAAATTTAGTTTGTTTGTTTTACTCTAACAATATCTTAATTTTTTGCATAACACCATAAGAGTTTCTTCTTTTTTTTTTTATTTATTTAACTTTTATTGTTTAGTTACAAAATTCACAAATCACATGATCAGGTGAATTTTTAAATAATTTTATATATATATATTATTTTACTTTTGATTGTTTTGACTTTATTCAGACTATAATCATACTTCTAGTAGATATTTTTATGTTTTCCAATTTATTCATTTTCTAAATATTACTTATTTCTAGAAATGAATTATTATAATTTTGCAAATATTTCAAAATTATAATTAAACCTGCAATGGAGATCTAAGTCTATTTAGAGTTTCTTTAATTTCCGTTTTATAACACTTCAAAATATTTTATGGTTAATTTTTTTGTAGAACACTGGGAGCAAATAAAATTTTGGTTATTTTTGCAGTGAGTTTTAATTTAAGACATTTATTTGAATCTCTAGTTAATTATCTTTGAAAACACATCATTATTTTTAAAGTATATTAATAGAAGAAAATGTAATTATTTCAGACATTACTAAATGTATAATTAATTGATTGATGGTATTAGTGTATGCTTTGAAAATATATTTTCACATATTTTTATGATATTTTGTCTTTGTTAATAAAGTTAAAAGACAGCTTTGAAAAATATCAAATAAATAAACTAAAAAAACCAGGATGTTGGACATGTGTTTTACAGCTTGGTTTGTGTGCTCATAATAAAGTTCATATTAACTTTTATCCTTTACATATATTTTTTTAATTTGGAATTAAAATAGCATGTTTGTTTACAAATGTTGGCTAATGAATAATAAACAAGCTAAAAGTACCATTAATACATATTATTTTCCATTTCATTTTACTTTGCTGCAATTTAAAATAAAAATTCTAATTTTATAAAGTTTAAAATCTTGATGTTAATGGTCATCATAAAAATAAACTTATTGCATTTTTTTAAATATTCTTATTAAAAAATTTTTTTACTTATATTATCATTATGTTTTTATATATGTAATATTGTAATGGTCATATATATTATAGTCATTCAAATTATAAATGTATTTTAAATAATGTAATCATGTTTAATATTTTAATAAAAAATATTTTTATTATTATTTATTCATTGTGTTTATTTTACCAATTGTATAATTTTTGAATTTTTATTTATTTATACATACATGTGCACTTATAAATTAATAGATAGAAATATGCAGGTCAATGATAGTATAAAACTTTTATATCACAAACAGATTCTGCTATGTCCTATGGATATTTAAAATATCAGCCAGGAACCTTCAGTTGTTATTAATAAACTTGATCACAGTTTAGTAACAAAGTATTTATTTAACAATAATAATAAAGTAACAAAATAAAGACATGGAAAGTCCATTTCACTTAAATAAGTATGTAATATTTACTAAGGCTGTAACCTCAGGAATATGCATCTGAAAAATGCAAAAGTAGTGACCTCTACAGGTCTTAACCACAAGCTTATGCCTTGGAAGAAAAGAGGGGAACCTACCTTTACATTTTTCAGAAGTATATTTCTGAAGTTACAGCCTTAATAAATATTACTTAATATAATAATGTGCGTTTAAAATAAATTTATAATTACAACTTTAAGTAAGTATGATTTATCTGCTAGTTGTATTTAGCATTTCATGCACTAAGGGTAAGAATAAATACACATTTGGAGTTTATAATTCCATAGTCACATTAAACACTGATGTGCTTGATCTATTTATATATGTATAGTGTAATATATTCCCATATAAGATTTATATTTAAACAAAAAAAACTTTCCATGTATCTACATTTTGCTTTCTGCATAAGCTTGTTTTATTTTATTTTGAAACATTTATTTTAAAAAATTGATAAAACACTTTCAGATTATTTCCTTTAATTGCAAATAAATCATTCAAGTAAATTATATATAAATATCAAGGGAATTTTAATCATAAACCAAATCTCAATTAAGCTTCTTTAATTATTTATTTGTGTATATCTTTAGTTAGATTATTAAAAAAAATTGTTGGGAGTTTTTATATATATGTATTCAATGTTCATAAATTTTTGTTCAAAATTATTTAAAATATTTTTGAAAAATTATTCATTTAATAGCAGGAGTTCTAGATCATGTTAAAAGATATGTGTACAACTCTACAAAAATTATATAAAGGCAATCCAATATCACATCACATGGAAGTCATTCTAAAAGGGTCAAAATAATGCTGACATCAAGGCAGTGGTCTTAAAAAGATCTTAATATTTATTAAAATAAATGTAAAAAACGTATACTTTTAAATCAACTTTTGTAGGCTTCAGACATCTCATCTATTCATAAAAACCAAGTTTTCTAAGCAGTTAAATTTAAACTTGTTTGGCTAGAAATTGATAAAGTAGGAAGGGGTCTTGATTGTTGGTTCCTTATCCAAAGTCTTGCCAATGTATCCATTGATATTTCATCTATACTTGCCAGAAATATTAGTCATCTTAGCCTACCATTACTGAAGAAAGTCCAGGAAACAATTGTTTACTTTGCTATATGGAATAACCAAGCATGACATTCTAAGAACTATTTCATCTTGTAGTTAAGAAGCAAGTACAATAGACTTTCTCATAACTAAGGTTCAAAATTTGTCTTAATAGAATTTTAATTGCCTATTGAACATTTTAAATTTCATTAACTTTGAGATGATAAAGTACTGTTTACAAAGCCTTTAAGAAAATTGGACTTTAGTTAAATGTTAATAAAGGCCAAATTATATTTTTGTATACATTTATTATTACTATACTATGTTCTCTCTTCTTTTATTTTTATTAATATTTAGAACTACCAAACGAGATATTGTCATACAGGTAAATTAGTTTTTTTGGATCCAATATCTTATATATGTGCACATACACAGCCAATAGTCTGTGTTTATGCTTAGATACACATTTCTTACAGAAAACAAACCAAAGGATTACTGATTCTTGAAACAACAGTATAGTAATTAAGGCATTGTTTTGTTTGTTTGTTTTTCCAGCACTTCAACAGGATTTATAATATCTTCTTTGATGTTTGTTTATCTCTTTCTTGTAAATATTATTATAAATTGCTGTTTGTGATATGGATTGAATTTATTAAAATTAGTAAACTTATTCTTGTTTTCTGAATTCCCATTTTATTGTACGTAAAATGTAAGTAATTTTTTGTTAACTTATTTTTGTATTTGTCTGAAGGTTTGTAATGATGGTATATTATAAGTTGTGATATTTTCGTATTTTGTCTTATTTATCATGTGCTCATGTATTATAACAGATTCCAGCCACATTTCATACTTAAAATAAATTTATATTCCCCTGAGATCATAGATTATTTGATTATTTAAATTTGTTTTGAAATTAATAAAAATTTTCTTTAATTTCTTATATTAAGATGTATATAGGAATAAACTTAAATATTAACGAAAGACTCGTTATTTATGCATCAAATTTCATTATTATAAAGATTAACAAAGTATATCTTTTCCTATTTTTATTAAAATCAGAGCTAGGTTCCCACAATTTGTAACACCCCCATGTATCATTACAAATTGACGCTCTATTCATGGGGCATATCTTTTAAAAAGGACTCTTTATGTCTCCATACTGTTAAAAATTGGTGCCACATCATACGAGCTCAATAAACAGTTAATAGTCTGAATCTGTTGACTTCATAGAGATATGACTAATAATTTAGTCATATAAAATTTCACAATTGAAATTTTTTTTCTTCTCTCTTGTGTGACAAAAAAAACGTGATTAAAACAATGTTCCCTAAAGGTAGTTGATAGTAAAGACGTAGAATTTTATTGTATTATTCTTTTGATGACTTTATTTGTAGACAGTGACAGAAAGAAAAGCAAACTCATGACTGTTTTGGATCTTTGGTAAATATATCTGCTAAGATTTTGTTGTTTTTAATATGTATTTGTTCATCTAAAACTTAGAATTATGACTTATATTAATGACGATTTGTCAGGTGGCTCTAGCCTTAGTAGTTTAGCAATGATGATGTTTCAAATTATGATGAACGTATCTGAGGCTTTAGAAACTAAAATGGATGCTAATTCAGTCAAATTAGATACTAATTTAAAAAAACTTAGAGGCTAAGATAGATACTAATGCTAAAAGTGTTAAAATGCTAGAAACTAAAATGGAAGGTAATTCAAAAAATTTAGAAACCAAATTAGATGTTAATTTTAAAAATTTATAAATTAAGATAGATATTAATTCAAAAAAAATTGAAGTTCTTAGTCTAAAATCAATAGTAAATTTAAATCAAATTCCAAACAGTAAGGCTGAATTAATGACTAACCTGGAAAAATCTTGAGTTGAAATTAATGATAAGTTAAATAAAATAGAAAAGGATAATAAGGGATTCCATGATAAATTGGAAGTTGGATTTGACAATTTACAGCATGAGTTTTCAGAATTTAGAAATGAATCAAAAGCTGAATTTATAGAGAGTAGAAAGGTTCAAATTAAAACTGAAATTAGATTAAAGAAAATAGAAGCTGAATATAAAAAATTAAGGCTGGAGTGCCAGAATTTTCAGGAACAATTAATAGAACATAAAACCTTGCATGATGAGCTTGCAGATCTTAAACAAGAAATGGGAGATTCACATCAAACTTTTAAACTTAAGGTCAGACAAGAAATGGAAGTGATGAATGCAAACAAAAGGAAAATATTATGAAAAAAAATTTAGATCTGATAACAGTAATCTGCAGAAAATATTTTGAGATCAACTCGAAACATGTACTAATGCTACTTTTAAATAGATAGATGAGATTGAAATTAACATTAAATGTAATAATATTGAAGATAGGAGAGAAAATAAAAACAAAGTGATAAAAAATAAGAATTTTTGTAGTACTGAGGAATTTGGACAGGTGATAGGATCATCAGTAGATAATTTTAAATAAATTAAGACTAATTTAGCTAAAGTAAGTGAAAATCATTATTTAGATGCTAATAAGTATATAGCAATTATGAGTAATCAAATTAGGGAATTGCATAAGGAGATTGGTATACAATATGAACAAATATTATTAGAAAATAACTTTAGAGAGCTACAGAGTGTTCAGGTGAAATAGAATCCAAAGTAATGACGGTCAGTATAAAGCAATGGAAAATAAGTTGATGAAAAAAATGGAAAAGTTGAATATCATAGAGATTTATAGAAAGCATAAATCAGATGAAAATATGTCACTATTTCTCAATAATAATATAGGAAAGTTAAGTGAAAGTGAATATTTGTAATTGGCAGACTCAAATGTTTCTCGGTTTATGCATGCTAAGGTCTTTAAAGATGGATTTAATGAATATCCAATTAAATAGCTTAGAGGAGTTATTTAAAGTAAGTAGATTATATGGGCAAGGAAAATTAACCGTTGCAACTAATCATTTATGTTCTGCAGCAACAGATTGGTGGCAATCATTGTGGAACAAGACCAGAACATATACAGATTATAATAATGCAATAATCTTTTCAGCTTACTTTAAAGATCTATATTAAGAATAGTAATTCACTTTATATATTTTAGTTCAAATCCATCTTTTGTCAGTTTGAAAAATAAATGAATTAAAAACTGGTCTAGATATATTGATAAAAGACTACCATCTGGAAGTCATTGATTATTCAATTATAGTAAGTAGAATGAATTATTGCTTCTAATGCGAGAATATTGATCATAAATAAAACAATTTTGATTATACACCTGGGTCTCGTTTTATGCGGATTTGTTTAACACGATTTTGAAGTTACGCGATTCATGTTTCTTCGGAAGTCAAACTCCGATAATGCGCTATTACTTTAAATATTAAATTTTGCACACTTACGTCATATTGAAAGTAATAGCACATTATTGGAATTCGACTTTCATCTTAGTAATTTCAATATTTTCAGTGCTTTATAATAGTAAGATTTTATGCAATAATGAAATTAAAATCATGATTTCCACATTTTATGTATACCCACATTAAATTTTACAAGATTATAATGTAAATTTGTTCAAACATTATGCATGTTAATTTTGCATTTTAAATCACATTCTGTTTTTGCTTTTTAAAAAAAGAACGTAATCTATTATTAATAATTTAGTGTCCGCAAGTTTATTTTTAAAAGGTGAGTAATAGCAGTGGGCACAATTAAATTTGACAATTAAAAATTACTTAAGGTGACTTGAAATTAATGTGATGTGAAATGAAATTTGACTTTTAAACAGAATTGAAAATTAAAAAATTAAAGACAAAAATAAGAATTTAATTTTTAGTTGTTAGATTAATTACTAATTACATTGTCACCAGAAAACCATTAACACAACATGAGAGTGAAGTTGGTGCTAGTTGTATTTCCTTTTGTGAAGAATCTGATTTTTTACCTGTTTATCGGCAAATAGCGATAATAATTGAAACGTGTATAAAAAAATTTTAATTACTGTAAATTATGCATAAAAATATATTGTTTTGAATAAAATTAAATATTATAGTTAAAAAAAGTTTGTCTTGTATCAATTTTTTTCAAATTTGAAATTTTTTATTAGTCATATTTTATTTCCTTATTTTTTTTTGCGCGAATTTTAAAGTAATTTTAGGTTGGTGCTTTGCTTTTATGTGATTTTTGAAAAATCACAGTCCGTATCCCCCCTTTTTCAAGGTAAGTTACGTCTATTTTTGTGCGATTTCTTTTGCGCGCGTTTTCTGAGGAACCTATCTATCGCGCAAAACGAGACCCAGGTGTAATTATTATTATTAATAGTATTTTTTTCTTTTTCTTTCAGTACATTTTGATTTTCACTGTAAAAGGTTTTTTGTAAATTCAAGCTATAATTTAATTCCAGTTGTATTTTGTATTAGTTTTAATTATGACTTAGAGAAATAGATCAATAAAATAAATAATCATGTTAAATAGAGGGATTTAAACGTAGGATTTTCAGTCTATATCATCTTCATTCCATCTCAAACAATTGGTACACATGTGAAAAAGGTAAATGATCCCCAATATTTATTTGTACTTTTTGCAGAATCTCCCACACATATATACAGTCAGTGCTGGCTTTATGGATAGGCTTCAATATTCTCATTCTTCCAACAATTCAACCATCCATTTCATTTAAAAACCAATAATATAGTGTTCAATGTCCTAATGTCTACATGGGTATGACTATAGTATCGAATTTACCAAGTGCTTTGAGTGTTCCATCATTGGTTTTTTCAATGAAATGGTTGGTTAAATTGTTGGAATGTGAGAAGATTGAAGCCTGTCCATTAAAATTTAAGGAATTGCTATTTTAATATAAGCCAAAGACTGATTGTATATATGTGAGGGAGATTATGAGCTGACCCAACTGATGAATGCTGATTCTGCATGAAGTACAAATATTGGGATCATTTATCTTTTTCACATGTGTATCAGATGTTTAAGATGGAGTGGAGGATGAATATAGACTGGAAATCCTAGTTCAAACTCTCTACTTACTATAGTAAACATTTAATATACTGAATAAATAGGTTAATTAAATAATCATTTTATTTATTGCTCCAAGGTTTGACCACTGGAAATGATAGAGTTGGTCATGAATCAAATACTTTGAGCTCCAGAATTTGCCCTCCACCACTACCAAATCAAGCAGGGCTATAGTTTAACCATATCTGCTCAAAGTCTGATTTGATTTATTTTAAGAGAATTTTGGCAATAAACAAATAAATGATGAGGCTTGGTCTTTGATTCATTTATTTCTTTTTCTTATATTTCCCAGATGGTATTCTAGTTTATTTATATATTGGACTATTTCCACATCTAGTATTAAGTATTGAAGATCTTTAAAAAAAATTAACTACTGAATTGTATAGACCATTATCTTAAAATTCAAGAATCTAAGGGTCCAGGTTCAATTCCTATGCTAGTACTGTCACTTCTCATGCCAGCAATACCTGAAGAAGAGAAGAGAGTAATACCTCTCAAAACAGTATGTATATGTACTATTCCTAACAATCGAAGGTAATTGGAATATATAAATAAATTTAAAATGTTCTAAAGACATTCAATACTTAATATTAGATGCTGGAAATAGTCCCATATATAAATACAAGTAAATGGCTTTGGTGTGGTATTTTTAGATCTAGTGTCTGAAACTAATCCTAGCACCTCACTGAGGGTGCCAAGCATGAAACCATTGGTCTGAGGTTAGGGTGTGCTTTCTAGATAAGAGATTTTTAAATGCTTTCTCTTGATGGCATTTATCAATAAGCTTGTTAGAGCAATTAGCACATCTCATTATTTTTTATTTACAAGCTTAAAAAAAGATTAGGTCATGTGATATATGACTTTAATTTTTATTGACTATTTATAGTCTTGCTTTATGTCTTAAGCAATGTTATATTGCTAAGGCTATTAATATATGGTTTGGCTGAATATCTGTCAGCCCCATGTAGCTATTTGTGTTGGATAGCTGGGTTTGAAGACGTAGGTATCTGAAATTTTCAGATTTTTCACTCAATAGATAACTTTTAGGTAAATACTGGCTTTAGGTTGGTATTTTTAGATCTAGTGTCTGAAACTATCCTAGCGCCTCACTGAGGAAGGCCAAAGCATGAAACCATTGGTCTGAAGTTAGGGTGTGGTTTCTAGATAGAGATTTTTAAATGCTTTCTCTTGCTGGCATTTATCATTATTTGTTAGAGCAATTAGCATATCTCGGTGTTTATATTTTTAAAAAAAATTTGGGAATAGAATATTACCGGTGATAAAATTATCTTTTAGCTGGCATTTGATTCATTTTGCGCTTAATTTATTAAAAATAGAAGTTACCTATATTATTAAAATGAACAGTCAAGATATGTTTACTTTTTGTAATTCCCCTATTTAAAAAATCATATTTTAAATATATTTTCAGAATTTTAATTATATATATAAGAACATTTTTGTAAATATTATGTGTGCGTAATTTACTTTTATTTTGAAAATAATAAAAAACGATTTTAATTATAGCATGATAGAACATCTTTTAAATTTTTCTAGGTATTTTAATTAAATAAACAATAAGAAATACATCTTTTCTCTGGAGAGCTTGTGTATCCTTTAACTATTCCAAGAGACTTCTTGTTACTTTAATTCTTATTGGCAGTTGATAGCTTTTTTTTTTTTTTTACATTCTTAAGGTTTCATTTCAATCTCCTTTATTGATGAGAAAATATATCATTGAAATTTTTTATGAAAATTGATAAAACTCTCAAGTGAGTAAAATACAATACTGCTTCAGGAAATTAGAATAGCTATTGATATATAATTATACAAACACTATGTGCACAGAAATAGTTGTATACGTGTGTGCATGTAAATGTATAAATTTTAAAAACACATTTGAATTTCTCATAGCTATATATACACTACGCGTAGAGAAACAATGTATGCATGAAAATGCTAATAATTTAAAAGAATATTTTAAATATTTTAGAATCAAAATATGACTATACCTTTATTAGCTACAATTCTTAGAGGATAAAACCTTAGCTCCTGGCAATCGGCAAATCTTCTGATAAACATGGCTTTCCCTTCACTGATCCTCTATGGACGGATGTTTAGATCTGCAGTAAATTGTTTAATAACTAACTGTTTTGTCAAATATCATTTTTTACAAAATAGACGTACTTCAAAACATTACGCATTTCAGGATTTTATATATATATATTAAAAAACATTTAAAATTTAACATCAGTTTATTGGACTATTTTCATCATCAAATATTAATTGCTAAAAGTTTTTAGAAGTCAAGCTTTATTTGAAAATTTTCAAATATATTCAGTTATCAATAATAGCACACGGAATATTATATAACAACGTTCACGTGATCATCATTTTCTATGCTTGCACAAGCTGTTAAAACAGTGACAAATTATCTTTACAGTAATGCAAGTCATAGTAATCAATGGATGCAAGAAGGTTTGTGCATAAAATCCCTATCTAGTCCTACTTGTCCAATATTCCCAGACTACTAGCTAGTGACCATCAGTGAGGAGCCTTGGATCTTAGTGCACATCACCTATATCTTAGGATCTAATGCAACTCTCTACCAGCCATCTTTTATCATTTTAGTTAACTACAGAGCTGGGAGTCCAAAATGAAAACACAGTAATCTTTTTAATCCAAGCTAATTCAGTTATCTAGTCATATAGATCTGAACCCAGTTCAGTATCTATACATTTTAATATCCTTGATTCTTTAATAATTCTAGTCACCATCATCTCATGGGCAGATATGATAGTAAACCATTAAACATAACATGGTATCATTTGCTATGTTTGAAAAAACTGTTAAAACAGTAACATTTTCCCTACAGTAGTGTCATGCAGTGCAAGTTATAGAAATCATTGGATGCAAAAAGATTTATCCATAAAATTCCTATCTAATGCCTACTCATCCAGAATCCCAGACTAATTTCTAGCTTGTGGGTATTTTTCAATGAGGAGATTTGGATCTGAGCGCACTGCACCTAGATATTAGGGATCTAATGCAAACCCCCCCCCCCATGAGCAGGAATGATAGTAAACCATTAAACATAACATGGTTACTATTTGCTATGCTGAACTTCCTTACGGTAGTGTCATCCAGTGCAAGTCATAGTAACCATTGGGTGCAAGAAGGTTTATGCATAAAATCCCTATCTAATGCCTACTCATCCATTATCCCTGGACTAGTTTTTAGTTTGTAGGTTTTTATCAGTAAGGAGCCTTGGATCTGAGAGCACTGTATCTAGATCGTAGAATCTAATGCAACCCTCTAGCAATCACATCTTTTTAGTTAACTATAAACCTATCAGTACAAAATGAAACAGATGTTTTCAATCCAAGCTCATTTGTTTGTATAATCATACAGATCGGAACCCAGTTCATTATATAAATTTTGGATAGTACTACTGTATGGAGGGTTGGTCAAGTTTAACATTCCAAGTGGTGTTAATCTCTCTTCTTCAAGTGTTACAGGCCTAATGTGTATCAGAAAGAACTGAATCTGTGATCTAGATTTTTGAATAAAGACAGCACTCTAATCAACAAGACTATTTCTGTCAAACAATCAATTGAAATTTCATATACTTATCTATGAGGATGATCATGGTTTTTCCACTTTTTTCTTAAAGTTATTAAGGTGAAAAAATCAGGAAGACTCATAAATTCAATATTCATAAATCTAAAAGTCCCAGATTTGATTCCCTTGCTAGTATTGTCATTGATCAGCTAGCAGCACTTAAAGAAAAGAGAATAATAATCCCACTTGAAAGGTTGGGTTTATGTTCTATTATTAATAGTTGAATGTATTGAAAGTTTGAAGTAAAGTTTGATTTTTTCTAAAAATATTTAACAATATTAAATGATGACTCCAACATATAATTACAACTATAATACTATCATCACAGACTTTTAGATAAGTATCAGTTTAATACAATATTAATACTATGGTGAAACCAGAGCCACCATAGCTACTAGGTTGTCACAGCATAAGTATAGGTATAACAAGTCACATACTAACTCAGAATGGACTTCAATTTTTGTACATCAAATAGTATCAGAACATGAGTTTGAACCCGCATCTGCAAAATGGGTTTGTACTGAGAGGCATGATGTTAAGCATAAGGTAAAGGAGGCTTACTTCATAGCAGAGGACTCCTTCACCATTAATCGTAAAGAAGCATGTTTTGTTATATCAAAAAGATGGTCTAATTGACTCATTTGCATAGAGTTTGCATATTATACTGATAGAATGATTTCAACGAATGAGTCAGAACTGGCTGTGATTATGAGAAGTTTCTCAAAAGTGCTCAGCCATTTTAATTGATTAATTGATATTAATTATACAGCTTTACATTATAAGTGTGATAGCACTATTTAATATTATCATAATTTGGACAAGTGTAAAGCATAAATCTACAAGTTATTACACAATATTCTTTTTTTTTCTTTAAAGTCAAATGAATATTTATTATTACTATGCTTCATACATTGAAGTTAGTTTCTTCATAAAATGTTAATACATGTAAATCATTTAAAACATATAAAAAAATATTGTTATAAAAATGTTTTCAGTGAGATCTTTAATGCTAAATTTATATAACTAAAACAATTAGGTCTTAAGTAATAATATTAATTTAAAGTAAAGAAAATGTGATACATTTAAAAAATAACAAAAAAAAACATATTCTAAAAACTTGATGTGGATTATCAATTGAAATGCCTGTTTTAATAGAACTAGCAATATATACCAATTTATTCGGCTATCTACATTACATTTTCTTTTCATTTCTTTAAAAAATTGGATCTACATTACCAAATAATTCTGGGATAATTAATAAATAAATTTAAGATCCAAGGTACTTTTCATATCTAAAATCTAGATTTGTAAAGAAGTTCAAAAAAGACAACAGAAAACTAAATGGTAAAAAGGTATCATTTTCCCTCTACCATGCATTACAATATTTTTTTTTTTTAATTTGTATTGAAAAGTAACTGGAAATATTAGATTTAGAGGTGTTCATTTAAGTTTTTGTTTTTAATTATAAAAAATAATCGGCCTCCTTACTTTCTTCATTTACAGACCTCAGATCTATGATGGAAAAAAGAGCAATTTTGCATAGTCCATGCACACTTCTAATAAATTAGTCTGTTCAAAACCAAAACGATTATGTCTTTTCTTTTTGGATTTTTGTGAAATCAAAAAATAAACAACTATTAGGTGGGTAGTGGGAATCCAAGTAAATAAGAACAAAGTTTCATTTTAAGCTTTTTTATTGTTGTTAATTTGTTGTTGTTCTTTCAAGTTATCCAGTTCATTTACATTTGGATTTGATGTGTATTTAATATTGAATGGAGCTGACACTTATTGTTTTCATCAAAGTTAATAACACTTGTATGATTGACTGTCATTTCCTTCTTCCCTCTTCTTACTTTTTGTAAAGCAAATAAGAAATAAAAAATTTAAAATACTTAAAGATAAATAATAAGAATAAAACATTCCAAACAAATCTGTCATTTACAAATATTAAAAGAGGTTGTTTGAAATCATACATCAATTAACTTTGTAAGTCAATATTAGGTCATATTAAGGTGTTAAAAGAGGTTGTTTGAAATCATACATCAATTAACTTTGTAAGTCAATATTAGGTCATATTAAGGTGTTAAAAGAGGTTGTTTGAAATCATACATCAATTAACTTTGTAAGTCAATATTAGGTCATATTAAGGTGTTAAAAGAGGTTGTTTGAAATCATACATGACAATTAACTTTGTAAGTCAATATTAGGTCATATTAAGGTGTTAAAAGAGGTTGTTTGAAATCATACATCAATTAACTTTGTAAGTCAATATTAGGTCATATTAAGGTGTTAAAAGAGGTTGTTTGAAATCATATATCAATTAACTTTGTAAGTCAATATTAGGTCATATTATGGTGAGAAATCCAAAAAAACCTTGAAAAATTATAATTGACCATATTTTCCCCACTTCTCCAATTTTCTCAAAACAAAGGAAATTGAAAAGACGAATAATACTAAAAGTTGGCAAAAAAAGACCAATCAGTGGAAAGTAGTGAGGTTTTAGATTCCATCTTGAATTTATAAAATTATGTAGTATGATAAATCCCTTTTCCAGATTCATCAATTAGTCATCCCAGTATCCTTTCATGATGTCAAAGCAGGTTTTAAACAAACAAAGAGAAAATTCAATGTAGATAGCTGAGTAGATCCTTACCATTATTCTAAAAACTTTATGTGGAATCGCAATTGAGAGAAAATGAAAGCCTGTTTTAATAGAACAAACAATATGTAAAGCATACATTTGAATTATTTTACAATGGGAGACTACTTTAACAAACTTCTGAATCAGTCACTTTTGTTCGAGTTAGACATCATTATTACTATTTTTATACTGATTACTGTTGGATGGTTTATATATTCACTCAAATGCATTTTTTAAAAAATATATATTCAAATTCTGAAAAAAATTTACTGGTAATTGACAGCTGATATTTCATTCCAACTGTATTGTTTTTTTTAATGTGTCAAAGCATCGGCCGGGAAGTGAACCCGGGGACAACTACTTGTAAGGCAGCTGTGCTAACCACTCAGCCATCAATGCTTGACAACTGTAAGTATTTATTTGATGTCATTATTTTTACAATTAGTATTTGATTGTTATTACATCTTACCTCTTCAAATGAGGATACTAAGTGTTATCATTACATAATTTGATATATTTTTTATTTTCATATAAAAGTGTTGGCAATCACTTATTATGGACCCAGAAATAATTTATGGAATAAAATTTCCACAATTGGAACAAGCTTTTAATTAATTCAATGGTGAAGAATAGGATGGAGCTGAAAATGTGGAGTTATGTGGAGTTCTTCCAAATTTAGACAAACTTACAGATGTGAAGAATTTGATGATGATATAATTGATGATCTAAATTTTATTCCAAATGAATTCCTGGTACAATTGAAACTACTGTTATTTCTTCTAATTTCAATGTAAATGAAGGGAGACTTGAAGACCAAACCTTTGAGTTTTCAGTAGAGAAATACGCAGAATTTGACAGACCAGGGTGATTAAAAAAACCACCCTGAATATCCTCATTTTGAATTACAAGAAAGGGTTAAATTTGTTGATGAACTAAACAATGTAAAAGATGATTTAAAAGATTTATCACCCAAGACATTTTTGAAAAATATCTTTGTGATAAGATTATTGTTTATATCCGTGAACAAACTATAATCTACTGTCATCAAAAAAATAATCATAATTTTATTATACAGCCTGAGTAAATAAGAACCTTTTTGGAAATTCTCTAATTGGATACCATCAGTTATCACAGAAAGTGAGTATACTGGTTACTTAATGAAGGTTTGGGAGTATCTTGTGTTTTTAACACCATATCAAAAGACAGATACCTTGAAATAAAAAGATTTGAGCATTTGGCTGACAATGATAAAATTGAAAACCCATGATCAGGTGTATAAAATAAGACCATTGATGGACAATCTCATTAAAAAAAATTGTGGGTGGGGTTATTTTCATAAAGATATGTCTATAGATGAATCAATGGTAAAATATTTTGGACATAACCCAGCTAAGTAATTCATAAGATGAAAACTGGTTAGATTTGAATATAAGAAATGGATGATCAGTAATTCTGTTATTGCTACAGGTTTGATGTATACTATAGACAAAATCGGTGTGCAATGAAATCTACTAAAGATATACTGCTAGGCACCAGGGTAGTTACCAACTTTTGACAAATTTACCAGAACCATCAAAATATGAAATTTATTTTTGACAACTATTTTACAACCTGCCCATTTCTGGTTTATCTAAAAAAGAAAAATATAAAAGCAACTGGAACTATAAGAGATAAATGTCCTGTAAAAGATTCTAAAGTAATAAAAAAAAATGGAAGAGGTGCATACGATTCTAGATTCAATGAGAATAATAAAATATGTGTAAAAGGGAAAGGCAATAATGTCTGTTCTATTCTAACAAATTATGACTTTATTGAACCATTATAATAAGTCAAATATTGGTCTAAAAATACAAAATCAAAAGTAAATATACCCCAACCAAAATTATTTTCTTCATACAATACAAATATGGTGAGCGTGGATATACATGAAGAATGTATTTCTCTATATAGGATTTCAATTAGAGGAAAAAATAGTGGTTAGTTTTGCTTATTTATTTTCTGGATATGATGATGACATGCTTGGAAGGTGCATCGTATAGAGCTGTTTAAGGAGTAGCGCTGCTTCAAGAACATATAAAAAAGAGAAAGCCATTTCAAGTATTGAAATTACCAATGGCTATCATTTTCCAGAAAAAACGGATAGGCAGTTAAAATGTTATATGTGCGACAAAAAAGCCAGATGGTCTTGCAAAAAGTGTAAAAAGACAATGTTCATTGAGAAAGGTTGCTTTAAAAAATATCACATATCTGCCTAACATCTTCATTTGAGGACTCCCATTTTTTGTAAAATCTATAATGAAAAATATATTGACATTTTCTTAAAATGTATATCATTTTCTTCAACTTTACATAGAAAATGATTTTTATTCATTGGGTTTTTCTTAGGTGTTAATGGGTTAATGTGTAGATAGTTTGTCTGATATTTGCCCTTATTCCCCTCACTTTCCATGCAAGTTATAAAAACAAAGATGCATATTGTATACTATAGAACATACAGCACAAATATGGAAGCCGTTTTATTTGGGGGGGGGGGGACTTCTTATGAAGCTTATAAAAAGGGTCTGAATAGCAATATCTTTTTTCTATTATTTATGTGTAGCAATTTTGCAAAGCGAATGCATTCATGGGGAAAATGAGCTTGAATTTCTTCTACTGTGTATCATAGTGCGAATATACTATCTATATTGCTATATCCTGTTGTGTGTGTGTTAAAAATTAACATTCGATTTTGGACAAAAAGTTGAAGGTCTTTGGCGTTTAAATTTCTTTATTCACTGTTATGGAATGTTCAGAATCCTGTGAATGTTCTGACTTGATTATTAATCTATACAACATATATGCTTTCCAGTAGCTAATCTTTGATTGCACCAGAAGGAAAAAAATTATACTGTCAAAATTCTTTCATGATTCTAACAAGATCACTTAATTGGAAAAGATCTGTCAGTTGAGTTTTGCATATTTTAATGAGTTTGAAGTGACGTACATATTGTATGAATGCTAAAGATAAATTGTTTTGTGAATTTAACTATTGATTAGTAGTATGCTTTTTTTTGAGATAATCAGTTAGTTGAATGGTATTTTATTTAAGTGTATTTATAAGAATGATTTTCTAGAGAAGAGAGTTGATTAGCTTTTTGCTTTAACTTTTCTTGTAAGTTTCTCCTTGCTGATATGTTGAGGTAGAATAGTATTCCAAGCAAAACGGAAAGTTTACATTGGAAAATTAGTTCTGCTCTTGCCGTCTATGCTCTCAGGCACATAATTTTTTTTATGTTGAACTGTAATTGGTATTTAACTGTATATTTTTTAAAAAGTTTAATAGAGGTGGGATTTTTTTATTGCAATTATAATTGTTATTGTTTTTTGTTTGTTTTTTTTTTTTTATGTGAGGAATACTATGATATCATCCATGTTGGATATATTAGCGTTTATTGTTGGTATAAATATTTCTTAGAATTATTTTTCTATAGCAGTAAAAATTTTATATATGTTATGGGATAAGTGATGAACCTTGTTATATTGATTAAAATGGGATAAAGAGTTTTAATATTTTTCCATTTAGTGTGAGGTGTATAGATCTTTCTGTTTCTGCTAGTGTTTGTTAAATATACTTTTTGGTATTATATGAAATGTTGAATGACAGTTAATTGCACTATTATGATGCTATTTTTTTTTTGTTGTCACTGCTTGAAACAAAAGTGCAACTAGCCCTATGCATCTCCTTTTTCTTGCAAATTGGCTATATGAGCATAGGAGTATTTTTATTTCTAGAAGTCAGATAATAGAGTAATCTGTCTTTTAGAAAACAGAATCAGTGATATTTGGATTATATTTTTTGGATAGTTTTTTGAGAGAGAAAATTTGCATTATTTATAGCAAGTGTGAAATGAACTAGTCCAAGTGTGTAAAAAATAATGTTGGGGGTGCCATCTATATTTGGTTGATATGAGTCTTGCATTGTAACTAGTTTCAATGCAATATTATTTGAAATAAAAAGGTGTTATTTCAGATTTTTTTACAGAAGCAGCAATGCTGGAATTTATTTTTGATTTGCAGATTTTGCCTAAATTTTTTACAAAGTTTATGATTGAGGAAACTTGTAATTTGGATGAACATCTGAGTGTCAAAATTACATATTTTATCTAGTCTATGTATGTGAGTTGACTAGTAGTCTCTCTTTTACTATCATATATTCACTTAGGGTTTTCCTTCTTGGTTTGCATATTTTATATAAGGATTTTATGTATAGATATTTATGTTGTTTGCTGTGATACATTGAATAATATTTGTTTATGCAATTATCAGTGAGTATTAAAAGTTTTGTTAATGAAGGGATAGATCTGGTGACATTGTTTATTATATAGAAAAGGATACCTACATAAGCAATTCATGCCTCCGCTGTGTGTGAGGATTGCTTTTTCTATTTAAATAACTGAATATACTGAAAAAATGAATTCTAGTGTTCTTGATAGGAATAATCTTATTAATTTGCCATTATCCTGATTTGATATTTTGCTCAGATCTAGATCTAATTCAAATGTAATTTCTGAGTGATCTGATAAAGGTGTGAAGTAAAGTAAGATGTAAAACTCTTAAGTCAAAAATGAATATCTTCATTTAATAAAGAATGTTGCATTTGATGGCAGGTAATGTTATCCATACTTTATTGGAAAAGAAATACTGTGAATCCATTGTTACACATACATACTATGACATATTAGTATCTCCTAGAGAGAAAGTGACATCATATTTAATATCAGGATTAATCTATTTATCATGGAAGAATCAGATAAAGGTATTTATTGTAACTGCAGGGTGCTATGATATAACTATCAGAAAAATGGAGAAGAGATGTAGAATTGTAAAGCTTATAAATGGACAGTTTCTTGGGATTACTATTTCATTGTGCCTCCAGAGAATTATGATGAGGTTCTTGAAAGCACTCAGTGTCCTCATCTATATAGGTGTGTTGCTGGATTCGTTTGTGGAAAGGTGTATATTTGATTTCTATGGGAACCAGAATGTGTGCATTGTATAATGTTTATCTATTCTAATAACTGAAAAAAATTATTTTTGGGTTTATCCTTAAATACCAAATGAGCCCATTTTTAAATTTCATTTTTATTTGTTTTTTTTTTTTTAAATTGTTTTACTCATGTTAAAAAAAATCATTAAGATTTATAGCTATATTTGTTATTCCATTCATTGTTTTCAAAGAATTTTCAGTTCTTTGATGATTTTTTGTTCATTTGTTTTCTTCCATTCTATTTTGTAGTTAATCATCTTGACTTTTAGTTGCACTTTTATATATTATTGAATGCCTTTGTCAGGATGACTTGGTTGGAGTGTTACCTTAAAATTCAAGAATCTAAGGATACGGGTTCAAATCCCATTCTAGTACTGTCATTGGTCAGATCAACAATACCTGAAGAAGAGGGTAGAATAATAACTCTGAAACATTGTGCACATACTAACCTGTTTGATGTGTTATTATTAACAGTTGAATGTATTTGGAATATTTAAATAAAATAAATTTGTTCTAAAGACATTCAATACTCATATTAGATGATGGAAATAGTCCAATATAAAAATATAACCTTTGGCAGGATGGCTCAGTTGGTTAAAGCATTACCTTAAAATTCAATACTTAAGAATATAAGGGTCCAGGTTAGAATTCCATGCTAGTACTGTCACTGGTCAGGCCAGCAACACCTGAAGAAGAGGGGAGAATAATACCTCTCGAAACATTGTGCATATACTAACTTGTTTGATGTCTATTACTAACAGTTGAATGTATTTTTGAATATTTAAATAAATTTTTCTAAAGACATTCAATATCATATTAGATGGCGGAAATAGTCCAATATAAAAATACAACTAAAACACCATCATCACAAACCTTCAGGAAAACATCTTGACTTTTGTTTGCAGTTTTTTGCTTTCTCTCTATATCTTGTTACATGATAATGTGTCTTTATTTTCTATTCTATATTAGGTTATCTTATCATTATTTGTTTTTGGAAAATCTATTTTTCTATCTTTATGAGTGAATCTCTTTCATTTGTGTTACTTGTTTATTCTGTCTTTGGTACACCTTTTATTGCATATAAGCAGCCTAGTTTTTATTTTTTGTTTATTTATTAAGTCACTATTTCTATTGCTTGCTGTATTAAATCTATTATCTCAATAATGTTTGGTACTGTTTCATTATATATTATTTGTTGTTCCATATTAATAAAGCTATTTTTTTTTTGTTGCTGGGATTTGAGGGTTTTCTTTTTCTGGTATATTTCATTGTGAGATGGATGGGAATTTGATGTTTTGTCATGTTTTATTCAATGTAAAAAGACTATTCATTATAAATAAAATAATGAAAGAACATTATGAATTGCTCAATTAAATACTGCAAATTCAGATTTGTGCTTTAAAAAGTTCTCATTGTAATGAAGAAAAGTAGAATTTTTATATAATGTACAAAACATTTTTGATAATACCAGGCAACATTTTAAAATTATCATGCAAATTTTTGATTCTAGAACTTGAAAACAACAAATTAAAGTAATTCTTAGTAAATTTGGATATAAAAATGGAAAAGGATACAGAAGCATTCAATTGAAAATGTAGCAAAATAATAAACTTAATAGATTTAACACATGAAATGATTATTAGTTAGTGAGATGTAAGATACATATATAATAACACAAAGAAAAATAAAAGTTTATTAAGAAAAACAGTATTAACACTTGATACCCTAATTTTCAGAAATACTTGAAGGAACCTAAAATAGAATCTTGCTACCAAATTTAAAATATTAATAAGTTTTTGATGGCTTAGATCTACTTGAATGCAATAAAGATAAGGTTATATTTCATTGCTTTCTTAGGAAATTCCTTAAGCTTTCTTTCACTTAAATTAATTTCTCCGCTAAGTTGTGCATCTTCTAAAACCCTTTCTAACATCCTTGTTATCATTAGTATCCATTACAGAAAAGTTTACTTTCAAAGGATTTTATTAATAGGTAGCTTCAAATCATAGATGAATGATTATTAGAGATAATACAATGTGGTTTTATAAAATCAAGAAGCATTATAGACATGGTTAAAAGAATCAAATATTAAATTTATTACAATGAAACAAAAATAAATAATGATGTGACATAAGAAAATACAATATAAATTGAAATTGGAGAGACCTTCATCCTGCAGTGGATTGATAATGGTTGAAGATGATGATGATGAATGCAAATTGATAAGAAAAACTACAAAATAAAATTACAATACAAAATTTAGGTAGTGGAAGAAAAGTTGTTTTAGCAATAAAAAAAAATGGTATTATTTCTAAAAAATAGTGGTAATATCATAAAGTATATGAAAGAGTTCTAGAAAGATCAAGAAAGCAAAGTAGCATCTATAATTTGCAACATCTTTTGTAATGAGATATGTAAGTAAATGTATGAGAAGAGAAAGACTCCAGAAATTTAAGGAAATATATTATCAATATGTTAAAAAAACTAGGTGAAGTAATAGAGAATTTGTTGTCAGACCTATATTTCAAATGTTTAAATGATAATGATTTGTCAAAAGATTGGCAGAATTTAAGAAATGTGAATAATATTAAAAATTATAACTATTAATTTGTTAAGCACATACTCATTACTAAAGTAATAAATATTCAGGCTATCACCTTAAGACTATGCACCTGAATATGACAGTATGGACCTCTACAAATGTTAACACAAGATTAATCTTGTGTTAAGATTTGTAGAGGTCCATACTATCATATTCAGGTGCATAGTCTTAATCTTGTGTTAAGATTTGTAGAGGTCCATACTGTCATATTCAGGTGCATAGTCTTAAGGTGATAGATAACTTTAATATATAAAAAAATTATAGTGATTCTATACAAGATTTTACTAAAGACATTACAATTTATTTATAATGAATTTTGGATCAACAAAAAGAACAAACTGAATTTGAAAGTAATTACTGCACAGTAGATCTCATCCAATTATTGGGAGATTCAAAACATCAAGACGGTCTCTACGATATTGTAAAATTCTGAAAAATACATGTTGAAATACAACAATAGTGATTGAGTTACATAATGATTCTAAAAAGTTTAACCTTGCTAAGAATGTACAATAGGTGATTGCACAACTACAGAACTTTCTACAGCAAGTTTACAAAAGGCATTTGTAGATAAAAATAAACTAAAGGAATAGAAATAAAAGGAGATTATTTAAGATGTCTAAGTTTTGCAGATATTGTAATCACTTTTGATAATAATACTTTATAAAAGTTATCCCACAAAAACAAGATGTGGGTTGTTATTAAAAATGAATATAAACATTGTATCCAAGTATTAATATAGATAGACATATAGTGGACAAAATTAATCATGGATTTAAATTTAGATGAAGTGATTTTGCATAAAATATTTTTAATATCAATGGAAAACAACATTACAATCTAAAGAGCAATCAAGATTTAAAATTGATATCGCAACTCTTAATGAAATTTATTTTTTAGAGAAAGAAAATTTAATTAAATAGATGATTGTTTACAAGTTTTTTTAAAAAAAAATGTAGATCAACAAATGAAAGGAAATTGCATAGAATTAAATTTGCAATGAACACTAGTCTGATGTCTTCTATTCTTATTACTTTTAAGTATATCAATCAATAACTAATAATGCTAACTCTTAAAATTTTTAGGTGTATTAGTAAAAAACTAATGGTGCTAAAATTTGTTTTATATGCATCTACTTTAGTAGTACTTGTATCCCATTGTAAGATTGCGAGGTCATAGAAATAAAAAAAATTATTGCTTCTTGAAGTGTTATTACAGCACCAACATTAAAAGATCTTTTTTCTTAAAGCCTTTAATGCATTTATTGACAAAGTAATGTTTAACTTAATGTTAATGGAAATAATGAATAGACTTTTTACTGTATTTTTGCATATCAATTGACTATTAGGACATTTTGTACAGACATAAAAATTACAAAAAAAATAACTTAAGCATGCTCCACTTGAAACAATAGTATTTATAGATTGTAATACAATTAGAAGATAAAAACATATTACTTGACCACTTATAAACACATATTTTTGGACAGATCATAAACTAGTACTCTTCAAAATTAAAATGGCAGTTGCATTAAAATATAAAGCACATTCCAAATAAATTGATAGTATATTTGAAGTTTATTATTAAAAAGTAACCACTCCCCTCTTCAAATTTCAACGATTATTAAACCTAAAATCATCTATTTATATATTCAAATTTGTTCTATTGCTGAGTGTAATTTTTTTTCAAGTTTGTTGTCAACACATATAAATCTTTTTGGGTTCACTAAACAAGATGCCTAATTAGTTTTAAAAATTATTGTATAACTAACAACTTGATTAAAAGAAAATCTGATATTCTTTTTGGCAAAGTATTAAATTATATGTGGAGCTTCATAAACACATATGAAATTTAAGGCAGAAAGTCACTGACTGTCAAACAGTCTTAAAATCATTGATGAATGTAAGCTACAAAGAATATATAGTCATTTGTGATTATGTTCGCTTTATATCTGTTTTTATATCCATCAATGTTACAATTAGGAAAAATCTTGAAGTATTTCAAAAAATGTAGTTGTCTGCAGAAAAAGTTAGAAGCATCCTAAAAAATTTCAAATAAGCATAGCAAAGAGCCAACATGTAACGTATAGGTTGGTATTTGTAATTCATGAATTGATTTGTAGGCATTGCAAAATTCACATCTAATGCTTTAATTTTATCTTTTTTTCTTCTTTAGAGTTAGATGGACATAATGGCAGAAAATAATAATGCCTATGTGTTTGAAAAGGAAATTTTTAATCAATGCATTTTATTAATGCTTACGTATACATCTGAAAATTAAATGCTTAATAAAAGAGCTGCATAGAGCTTTTACATAGCAAAGTATATAATGTTTGTTGGACATAACAAAAAGGGATTTAAAGCAAATTAAGTATCACTGAAAAAAATTGAAAAATTTTGGATAGATCATAGCTGGATATGCTTTTAGAAAACATGTTAAAATAACATTTGGATCCAGTCTTAAATTAGAATTTATGAGACTGCAAAAAGCTTAGAAAGAGACTAAATGTGAGATGGATGAATAAGCTAAGACAGTTTATTGGAATGATTTAAAACAGGCAAAACTCTATATGTATTGCTACTCAGTGCTATCATGTGATGTTTATTGGCTTATTGGAATGATATGAAGAAGAGTAGCTATGGATAAGAAGAATCCTGCAGTATATTGGTAATGATTATATATATGATGATGATGATGATAGTATATATAGTTTTAATATTTTGAGTTAATAAGTTTACCATTCCTCTGTTGAAGATTATTATAATTAATGTACTTTAATAGGATACTAAAAGTAAATCATAAAAACTTTTATATTTATTCCTCATAATGTTAAAATAGCTAAACATAAAATCAATTATGTATTTATTTTTGAAAACTAATTTCAGTTAAAAATAAAATTGATGTAGGCTAATATTATTAATGTGAATCGCATCTTTTAGGAATTTTTAAGTTTATAACAAATCTCCTAGACTGTATTTAAGCAAACTGAATAATAATTTTAATTTTTTATACATATTTTTTTATTATTGTGCGAGTAAAAAAAAATAGTTAACATTTGCAAATAAAATTTGGATACTTAATTATCGATCTCAAAAAACTAATGAATAAATAAAATGGCAGATGAAAAAGCAGTTAATTTTTCCTCCTTGTTGAATTTAGCAAAATGTATACTTGCAAAATAAAATTATTTGAATGTTACATTTTTTTACTAAACGGTAAAGAGTGTATGTAAATATCGAAGGCATTTTAATGTTAACTTCTAAATCATATTGTGCTACGATGACGTCGTCATGTCACGTGAGAATCTAATAATTATCTAGTATCATTTGAAAATTTAGTGAAGCAAGTTCTTTGCCATGTGAATTTGAACTAATAATTATTGAAGATTAATTTAAAACAAATTTCAATGAGACATTAAAGATAATAGATTTTTACGTAAGTCTCCAGTTAGCAAAATAAATGATACTGAGAGAATCCCATAAGTATTTGAGATATATGTTTAAAAATCTGTAAATAAATTTAAAGAAAAGTAGCTATAATATTAGAAACAGTATTTTTATATTTATTTGTAAATGAAAGCATTGATCAACTTGAAAGCATTGATCAACTTGATGCAATTAAAGACATTAGGTGCTGAATGCATGACAAAGTAGTATTCTAGCCAGCCACAATGTAAAAAAGTTTGAGGTTCTACTATCTTATTAGACTTTCAAAAACCAGTGTTACTGGAAATTTGTTTTTAAGTGAAGGAAAAAAAGTAAAAAATAATTTTATGCTGCCACAAACACCATCTAGATTTTAAAAATCATATGCTTAGTTGAGCAGCAAAGAGAGGGCTGAAACATTGAATACTGATAGGCAAAGAATGGTACAAGATCTAATGAAAAGGCAGATAAATATAGTAGAGATTAATGGAAGATTAAAACATAGGAAAGAAATAATAATTTTATGTTAAATGTTAGAAAATTTAGAAAAATTGATAAACCGAGGTAGAGATTAATGGAAGATTGAAACATAGGAAAGAAATAATGATTGATACATTTAATATTAGAAGGATTGATAAACTGAGATTGATGGGTTTAAGAATTGGAATGCATATCTGCAGTTTGACAGAAACAAAAATCAAGCAGATTTTAGATTACTGTACAATCGATGTTCATATTGTTATGATGTCTGGGAAGGATGGAAGACATCACCATAATGCTGACATGTTGGTGCATAAGAGATATAATGAAACATTGGTTGAATATGAGTCAATAGATGAAAGAATTGTGGAGGACTTTACCAATGGATCTGTATTCATCCAAGATCATGGCAAGAGATGAAGTTGCAAAACATATCTATAAAATATTGCAGTCAGTTTATCAAAAATGGGGTAAAAGGTATGAATATTATCCATAGTGATATGAATGCTAAAATTTGTGAAAGAGTTGATGGAGTGACTAAATTAGAGTGGTGCAATGTAGTAGGAAAACACTAATAGAATTATGCTGTACAAAAAATTTATTTATCACTAATACAAAGTTACCCCAACATATACCAAAAATATATAAAGATGTATAATTAAGAAACAAAGTGGTTACATATAATTCATAGGAAATGGAAAAAAATATTAAGTAGTGCAAAACATATTCAGGAACTGATCTAGACACAGGTAAACAGCTTTTGATTGTAAATGTAAAGATTAAATTGGACAATATCAGAAAGAGAAATGTTAAACGTGTAACTACTTAATCAGAATATGTTTGTAAATTAACAAATCAATTTGAATGCCTGACTGAGTGCAATGATCCAGAACAATTGAATTAATTAAAACTAACATGTTGGGCCTTGAATGGCTGACTGGTTGTCAGTGAAAACAATGAAAATGATTGATGAAAAGGGACGAGCAAGAACATGTAAACAGCTTTTCACAGAACTTGAAAGAGACAATAAGCATTGTAGTACTAAGAAAATGTTTTATGTTTTTAGACCAGTTATTTAATTTTTCAATTGGAGAGCCAAAAGTGTTTAAAATATGCAAATATATGGGGAATATATTTAAATTATATGGATTAATACAACATTTGTATTTTGGTAAAACAATGTATTGAATTTTGTCTTTGCTTGCTATTTTAATAAATAATATGAATGTGATAAATCTTTTTATAGAAGTATTTTTGTAATCCATTTACTTCTGTTTCTAATCACGACTCAATCCTTTTTTCTTTTCAAAAATATACAGTACATATAGGCATATAATTCTATAATTAAAACAACTTCTTTTCTTTTCAGAAACTTTATATATACATCAAATAAAGTTTTTGAAAAGAAAAGAAGTGGTTTTAATTATAGAATTATATTTTTATAATATGAATGATCACATATTTGAGATATAGGAGATTGTCTCATCATTTATAGAGATGTGTATTGCTATGCTTATTTAGTATTGCATAATCTACTCTTCTTTAGTAGTGTTCTGAATTTAGTCATAATTTCTTAGTAGCATCTGGAATGTGTTTGAACTACTCAGGATCAACTTTCATATTTGAGATTTAATATTCATTACGATCTCGGTAGCAGGGTAATTGTTTGATATCCAGCACATTTTTTAATAGAAATGTTTGCTTGTATAATTAATCATAATTGAAAAACAATTTTATTTAAGTGTTTCACATCTTCACTCCATTTTCACTTACCATTTTATTAATCCAAACACATATATGGATATTTGTATAAATATCTAAACACACACACATTTTCTCTGAATTGAAATGTATTTAAAAGTCATAAAATATTGAATAAATCTTGAATTTGAAAATCACAATGGTAATAAATATATATTGGGATTTATTGCTCCATGATAAATGCTATTATTGGTATTGTAATTCAAAAATAAACATTTGGTTGTGTGTAGTAAGAAAAACTTATTTACTCCTTTTAACATAGTATGCTTAGCATACTTTCAACTAGTTTGTATATAATTTTATGAGAAAGAGATTTTCAGTAGGCTAACTACAGAATGTAAATGAGTCAATTTACATTTTGTAGTGCACTGAAAATCTTTATCTTGATAAATTATGTAATTTGCTTTAAGTATTTCTGCTATGATTATGATTACAAACTAGTTGAAAGCATGCGAAGTATATTATGTTAAAAAGAATAAATAAACTTTTCTTAATACACACACACACACACACACAATGAAAGTGTTTATTTTTGAATTATAATTGCTATAAGGAAAGATACCAATTTATACTGGAATTATTGGTATTGTTAATATGCTTTATTATTTATGATTTTATAAAAGGAACTCAAACTTGATCCTGCTTTATCAATCATACTTCCAGTATCAAAAATGTGCTAAATGCAATTGTTTTAAAATAATAAATAATCTTCACTTGATTTTTTTTTCTTTTGTTATCTTTAAGATTACAATCAATAACTGAAACACACAGGCTTATTATATACCTGTGTCTATGTATGTAATATATAGGGTATATGAGTACAGTCTTTCACACAAGCCACCACTTTCCACACTATCTCATAACACTGATATACTTGAATACATATATGTTGAAAAGATAACTGGTAATTGCTGGTTTAGCATGAAATACATATATTGGTGATTATTTATCTTTTCAACATATATGTGTTCAAGTGTATCAGTGTTATGAGATAGTGTGGAGAGTGGTGGGTCATGTGAAAGTCTGTGCTCATATGCCTTATATTACAAGTAATGTAGAAATTATATATATATATATATATCAGAAATAGTTAATTCTGTCATTTATTTTTTAACATTGTTTCATGAGTCTCTGTTGCCTAGTTGGGTTGTAGTATAAATTTATGTTCATTATAGAATGATGATCGAATGGGATTCAAACTTGGTTTTGGAATCCATTTATTTTAATCTTTTTATAAGTGGCATCTGCACTGCACTATATTGTTAGATTGTTAGGATGAAAAAAAAATGTTATATTAATGGTAAGTTTGCATTTCATACCAAATGCTGTTAAATCCTTAAAAGAATTAACATTTTATCAATTATTTTAAATAACTTAAGATTCATTTTATTAATTTTTAAAAGTTTGTTAATTACCTTTATCAACCAAATTGATCACCATGTAAACAATTTACATGTAGAGATTACTGATTGAGATGCATAAAATTCTATGTAGATCTCAACTGAAAGTGCCACACTTTATTTTGAATGTTTGACAATTTTATGACCTTCTTTCCCATTTTCAATCTTTATATATGCATTGCAAGTTACCATACACATACATGTTAAAAATATTCTATTTCAAAGAGATAATACAGTATGATGCAAACAGCTAAATAAATTTATCCAATAATAAAAAAAGGATTATATATTACCATACCATGGGAAAAGTGAAATTTAAAGTTTAGTTCAAAATTTAATTAAATATCTTCACATATTATTCTTGAATTTACTGATAATAGTATAATATAACACAGTATGTTTAATTCATTTAACATAATGTGCTTAGCATGCTTTCAACTAGCTTGTAATCATAATCATAGCAGAAATTCTTAAAGCAAATTATATAATTGATCAAGATAGAGATTTTCAGTGCATTACCTATAGAATATAAATTGACTCATTTACATTCTGTAGTGCTGGTGTCCAATATTATATTTTGAATGAATTTTTTCGCTGATTTTGTCATATTTAGGTAGAATTAGCTAAATTATACTGAACTGCAATGTTAAAGTATTCAAATTCATCAATTTTTAGGAATTTGTATCCTGGCTGTATTTCCAAGCTTAAAACGCTAAATGAAGATGCTGGTGTACAATATTATATTTTGAATGAATTTTTTCACTGATTTTGTCATATTTAGGTAGAATTAGCTAAATTATACTGAACTGCAATGTTAAAGTATTCAAATTCATCAATTTTTAGGAATTTGTATCCTGGCTGTATTTCCAAGCTTAAAACGCTAAATGAAGATGCTGGTGTACAATATTATATTTTGAATGAATTTTTTTGCTGATTTTGTCATATTTAGGTAGAATTAGCTAAATTATACTGAACTGCAATGTTAAAGTATTCAAATTCATCAATTTTTAGGAATTTGTATCCTGGCTGTATTTCCAAGCTGAAAATGCTAAATGACCATGCTGGTGTACAATAGTATATTTTGAAATAAAAATCTCTATTTCAACAAATTATGCAATTCATTTTAAGTATTTCTGCTATAATTATAACTACAAACTTATTGAAGGTATGCTGAACATACTATGTTAAAAGGAATAAATAAGCTTTTCTTAGTTCACTCAACAAAAATGTTTATTTTTGATTTACAATACCAAAATAGAATTTATCATGGAGCAATAAATCCCAATATATATGTATGACCTTGCAATTTTCAAATTCAAGATTTATTAAATATCTTGGGACCTTCAAATACATTTCAATTGAGAGAAAATGTGTGTGTGCATAGATGTATACACAAATATCCATATGTGTGTTTGGATTAATAAAATGGTATGTGAAAATGGGGCAAAGATGTGAAACATTTAAATAAAATTGCTTTTTAATTATGGCTAACTGATTATACAAGCAAACATTTCTATTAAAGAATGCACTGGATATCAAACAATTACTCTGCTATCAAGATCATAATGAATATTAAATCTCAAATATGAAAGCTGATTCTGAGTAATTCAAACATACAACATTTCCAATATCAAGGAATTGCAGAAAAATATACCTTGTTCTAGATGCTACAAAGAAATTATGACTAAATTCAGAACACTAATAAGGTGAATAGATAACAAGCTCTGACTTACTGTTCAATACTAAATAAGCATAGCAATACACATCTCTATGAATGATGAGACAATCATCTATATCTTAAATATGTGGTCTTTCATATTACAAGAATACTTCTATGAATGAATTTATCACATCCATATTTATTAAAGGAGCAAGCAAAGACAAAACTCAATACATTTCTTCATCAGAATACAAATAAGTTTTATTAATCCATATAATTAAATATATTAACCGCATATTTTATTTGCATATTTTCACACACTTTGGTTCTCCAACTGAAAAATTAGACAACTGGTCTAAATTTTTTTGTAAATTTTTTGTAACATAAAACATGATCTTAATATATTTTGTTATAAGATTTTTATATGCTCTTGTTTTCCCCTCATCATTCTTTTCTATTCCTCTTGCTTCATCTCTACATTTTACAAGATCATAATTCTTCATCCTTTTTTTTAGCAATCATTTTCATTGTTTTTACTGATAACTATTCAGCCATTCAAGGTCCAACATGTTAGTTTTAATTAATTCAATTGTTCTGGATCATTGCACTCAGTCAGGAATTCAAATTGATTTGTTAATTTACAAACATATTCTGATTAAGTAGTTACACGTTTAACATTTCTCTTTCTGATATTGTCCAATTTAATCTTTACATTTACAATCAAAAGCTGTTTACCTGTGTCTAGATCAGTTCCTGAATATGTTTTGCATTGCTTAATATTTTTTTCTTATTTCCTATTAATTATATGTAATCATTTTGTTTTATAGTTATATCTATTTATACCCTTTTATTATACATTGTGGAAACTTTGTATCAGCATAATTGTATCAGAGTTTTCCTGTTACATTGCACTTCTCCAATTTAGTCATTCCATCATCAACTCTTTCACAAATTTTAACATTCATATCACTGTGGATAATATTCATACCTTTTACCCCATTTTTGATAAACTGACTGCAATGTTTTATAGATATGTTTTGCAACTTCATTCATTGTCATGATCTTGGATGAATACAGATCCATTGGTGAAGTCCTCCACAATTCTTTCATCTATTAACTTATATTCAACCAATGCTTCATCATATATTTTGTGCATCAGCACATCAGCATTATGATGATGCCTTCCATCATTCCCAGACATCATAATAATATGGACATCGATTGTGCAGTAATTTGAAATCTGCTTGATTTTTGTTTCTGCCAAATTCCAGACATGTATTCCAATCTTTTTCCAATTCTTAAACCCATCAACCTCAGTTTATCAGTCCTTTTAATATTAAATGTATCAATCAATATTTCTTTCCTATGTTTTTTACCTTTCCATTAATTTCTACGTAGTTTATCAATTCTTTTAATATTTCTAACATTTAATGTATTAATTATCATTTCTTTCATATGTTTTAACCTTCCATTGGTCTCTAATATATTTATCTGCCTTTTCATTAGATCTTGAACCATACTTTGCTTATCAGTATCCAATATTTCAACCCTCTCTTCATTGCTCAATTGAGGGTATGATCTTTAAGATCTTGATGATGGTGTGGCAGCATAAATTATTTTTTATTTTTTTCCTTCATTTAGAAACAAATATCCAGTAACAATCATTCTCACAGGGCTTTGAAAGTCTAATAAGATAGTAGAATTCCAAAATTTTTTACACTGATACTGACCAGAATACTACTTTGCCATGCATTCATCACCTAATGACTTTAACTGCAAGTCATACAACATTATTTTATCACTATTTTAACCAAAGTTAGTCATTTTAGTCAATGATTATTTCCTGCCTTTGCCATTAACATTTAACATATCTGTAATAAATAAAATGTCTATCAGCTATTCTTATCTGGATTAAACCTGCAGCAGAAATTCTGATTTCTGGTGACTGTCATGTACTAACAATTTCTGGAGTCACATATCACTGAGAACTGAAGATGGTCGGCTAATGTTGATGTTGGCTAGTGATTCATCAGAGGTACAAGTTCTTCTGATACTTCCACATGTTCCATATTTCAAATTATGATTATTATATTAATTTAAATTTTTATTGCAAGTATAGATATAAATAACTTTAAAAAAAAGTGTAAACTCTTTCAAAAAAAATGGGTGGTAACCGTTCAGCTATAGCAAATTTTTTCTTCTGTGACCTCTTATCATCTGAAATTTTAAATGGCTTTTTTCCCAGGGAAGTAGCAATTCATCATTTAAGAAGCTATGCCTTGTATAACAATAAATGCATGTCTGTATTTTGTCAACTAAGATTTCTATAACTTTTATTAAAGTAAATATATCACACATTTAGTATATGAATGCTATTCTATGTATATAAAATGATTGATCTTAAGAGTTATCTTTATGCCCTATTCTAGAGCCATCTACTGCAATATTGAATAATCAATGAATCTCAAATAGTATAGTGTTATAAAATTCCTATCTCTGAACTAGTTTATGGTTTATGTTTTCATCAGTGAAAACCAGGTTTCAAAAGCTGGAACTATTGCAGTTATGTATCTAGCAGCGATGCTTTACTTCTTTGTACTATCCCAGTTAATATTTTCAAATTTAAAAAAACCCTAATGTTTTAAACCAAAACTACTTTTCATGCATGATTATACAGATCTGTCAGCAGATCAATTTCTACATATTTTGGAGACCTCAGTTTTATGGCAACTGTAAGACCCTTCTACATTTGAGTATAAATATTCATATCAACAGAAACACATAATTGTTTCATATATTTATTCATAACATCCTAAAGTAGTAATCTTCAACAAATTCTAAAGCAATCTAATGTAAATTTAAAAAACAGTAAATACTAGATGCTCCCATATGCATGACAATAAGTTGCTAAAATTTCATACAGATGCAAATTATTAACAGAAAAATGTTTAAATAAAATATAAAAAAGATTTTGGAAATATTTTTAATGAAAAAAATAATCACACACACACACTTTCTTTTTATTTAATTATAAATTTACTAATTCTTAAAACACATATTTGAACTCACTCTTAAATTTTCTTTCACTAATATTTTATTCAAAAAAGTATATATTAATAAAAATATAAACAAAGAAGTAGAAAAAATGTTTGGGGCTGGAAGTAACACAACAAAAAGAAAGTAATGATTATGCTTTTAAAAATGAAAATAAAAACAAAGTAAGAAAGAGGAAAGAGTGACTTACTTTTCTATTGTGAAAAGTTTTGTATTTTACAATCCATTGGAACCATTATTACTGCTTGTGTTCTTACTTTTGTTTTTTTGTTTTGTTTTTTAATTTTTTTTTTTAAGTTTATTCTTCTTATTCAATATTTTTGAAATTTTTTATTGGTAATAATGGAGATGAAATAAAATGTAAAGACTAAATATTTTATTTCATATTTAAATGTTTCTTGTGTTTATTTTTAATAATAATTCCATCATCTATTGATGGTGTTTTTCTTCTTAGTAGATTTGATTGCTTGTATCATCTATACATTTAAAATATTTGGCAATTCAGAAGATATATTTATAGAAATTACCTTGTTTTTTTAATTCTTTATTGCTATTGAATGTTTTGTAAAATTCATATTTTATATAGTTACTTCTATTATTTTTTCTTATTGCTAAAACAACTTTCCAATATCTGTTTGGTGTTTTATTACTCTTGTTTCCTTCAATAGCTTTTCTTGGCAATTGATAGTTATATTTATTATGTTATTATTATTTTTTTATACCATTTTGCAAAATTCTAGATATTTAATTCTTTTTAATAGTTTATTTATAAATATTTTCTTATTTCTTCATTATCTTGTTCAGATAAAAATTATTATTGTGGTCCAAAGAATTCTACTAACATTATTCATATAACTGTAGTGGCAGCTTAAAACAATTTTTCTAAGTGATTCTACAATAACTTCTATTTAAAAGTTTACATATAAAACAAATTATATAGGAATTATCAGACATTTTGCTATAATTAAGACCAAAAGAATACTTTTCTATTCTATAAGTTTTTGCTATATTTTAATTTATTTATGTTTTATTTTTATGTATTTTTAGTTTTATATTATTTATTTATTTTTCTCTTGTATTTTTTTTTTTAAATAAAGTTATTTATATTGTTATCCATTGCTTTATTCATTTTAAATAAGTAGAAAAGCAATATTTTATAATAGTTAGAACCTGTAGGGCAAAAGTTATTTTAGCACCATCATAAAAGAAGTGATAAGAAAGCAAAACTAATCAGTTTCCCAAGTCTCAGGTAATGAGGGCTAGAGAGAAATTTCATTCTGATTTAATCTTTAGCTAAACTTATCTTAGATATTTTATGACCACTCTTAAATAGTTAGATTGATTATAGGCCAGCTGCCTATATTTTTTAGGCCTCCTAATAAGAATTTGATTTGGTCTGGATTTGAACGTCAGGTCATAGGCTTAACAAGAAGATGCACTATTGATGCAATTTTTAAATTTGCTCTATGTGATAAAATTTATCAGCCTGATTCTGTCTATTTTCCATAATTACTCAAACTTACAATGGATGGCTTCAGAGTACGGGGGGGGGGAGTAAACTATTTTGGAAGCAGATGAAAAGGTCATGTGATTTAATTATTGGTATTAAAAATTAATCTTGTCATTTTGGACTTAATGTCACTCATGAATATGCATGTGAATTAATTAATCTAGTTTTAAATCATATGCCCACATTTACAAAAAATAATGTGTTTTTATTAGACTAACATCATAACAATTCATTTCGGATTTATTTTCTTATATTGATTCAAATACTTACGGATAATTTGCCTGATGATGTATTACCCTGAAGGCATACCGGTCTAATGTTGCGATTTTTAAGATAACGTCTCCAAGTGATCTGCAGAACACATCTACTCGCTAAGATGTGTCCGCATATCACGTGAACACGTCACGTTAAAAAGCGCAACATTAAATCGGTATGCCTTCAGGGTAATACGTCATCGGGTTATGTGATAAAATACATCATCAGGCAAATTATCCGTAAGCACCCTATATCCTTTATAAAAAGTTTATTTAAAAAGTTCATCAGATTTAATGTTTTTGAGTAAAAATAGTTCATTTGATCTCATGAAATCCCACTTAAAACGGTAATAAATAATATTTGAAAAATAATTAAAATATCTCGACTTTACAATACATTAGATGATGTATACATATACAATAAATAAAGTGTATGCGTATGTTTTAATTCTCTGAAAGCAAATAACTTTAGCCAGACAATAGGGTATTATGATTAAACGATAAATAACTCTTCATTAGCATGTATTTTAAAATATAATATCACATGACCACCACCTCTTATGCTTGTGTATAACTGTTGTTAAAACAGGCAAAACTCAAACGTATAGAGAACTCTATTTCCGGTTCTTAAACAGCAAACAACGTGAACGATAGCTCTCCTCAAAATTGAAATCAGCAGGAAAGGGGGTATCAAACCCCATTCCAAACCCCTAAATACAAGGTAAGAGAAGTTTTATATATTTAAAAATGGAATGTGATAATGATATAGATAATATACATAGCAATTCAAGCTTAAATTGTCACACTCAGTCGTTCAACAGAAACGATAGCCGAAATCTTCATAGCTATAATAACAAATCTCAGGCTCCATCTGAGATCAAAAACCTTCCCATTAGCAATGTTAAGCACCAAATAATCACTGACAATATTAAAATGCAAGAAATTATACAAACTTCATCAGTTATATGCAATAGTGTTGGTTTCCCATCGGGCGAAATAACAGCCAATATTAATAATACATACGAAAACAGTAACAACTCTCACCGTATTTCCCAAACTCCTTTAGGAGAAGTAAATAAACACAATTCATCCACAACCGCGAAACACTCTCAGAATAATTTGGAACAAAAAATAAAATATCAGCAAAATCTATCTGAAGAAAGGAAAAAAAAATTTTTTAAATCACCAGAGGTCACCAAATTCGCTGCTGTATCACCAGAGACTGTCAACAGTATTTCGGGAGAAAAAAACGAAATAACAGATAAAAAAAAATCAACAAAACCCATTCACAAACAAATGAAAATTTCAAACTAGATGAACCTTTAATATCTACATCGTTCGCACATTTCAAAACAGACTCACAAATACAAACCCTTCCAAAAAAATCTATATCCTACGCTAACGCTTTATGTATCAACAAAGACGTTAAAACCGCAGAGACTAACTCGGTCAGCAATATTAATGAAATGCTTATAGGCATATCGGAATATGAAAGAGAAATCACACCAGAAGACAATCAACACCCCCAATCAGTTAAGATATTAAATTATAATAATATTACCGATGAAATGCATCAAAACATAAACTTTAATTTCAACAAAACTATTCCAAACATGCTCTATAAATCTTTCCAAAATTATTACAATGACAAAACTCTAATCCTAGCAGTAACGAATGAAAACTTATCATTATACAAATTCCCCATGGAACATTTATATTCTGTAATTAAACAACATGATTCAGAGTTGGGGATTTATCAAATACTAACACATCCTAATGACAGATATGTGGCAATAGAATTTAAGACCTGGGCAGACAGGCTCCAATTTAAAAACAATATTAAAATACTGGGAAATAAAATACTTTGCACTGTAGAAATGAACAGACCTATGATACTACAAGGGAAAATCAAAAACTGCCTAACAAGATTCACTGAACAAGAGCTCCAAAATATCCTCAATCCCTATGGCACTGTATCAAAATTTAAATTCCTTCCAGACCCCATCTTGAACGGAAACATAATATCAAACGCAGCAATCTTCTCACTAGCCATGAAAAAAAATGTTTCTCCCACTGACATCCCTACTGTAGTTAATGCAAGAGGTTCACCAATGGTCTTAACATTCAGAGGGGTGCGGCCTCAGTGCTTTCACTGTTTACAAAGGACACACTTTATAAAAGACTGTTTGGCACGTATCTGCACTACCTGCAATCAAAAGAAAGGCAAGTTCCACTGCTGCAATGGAAAGAATATAGAAACAACAACCACTACAAACACCAAACAGTCACCTAAAACGGACAATAATATTGAAAACCACACTGACAAACACAGGGCTTTAACATCAAACTATACCGAATCTATAGACATAACTCCCACAGATGTAACACCAGACCACATAATATCTAGAGATGAAGATCAAGATGAAAATCTTTCCCAACAAACTGAAATGGAATTCCACAACAATACAACCAAAAATAGAAATGATAAACAAACAACTACATCAAGTACACCTCATCTCATTTCAAACCAATACACAGATAATATTCAGTCAATAAACAGTACAACATTGGAAAAAGAGGGCTATGAATCAATGCTTGACAATCCTTCAAACTTGAAATCACTTCCAATAGAAGAAACAGACACCAGAATCAAAATAGACAAAAATAACACCCAATCACCTAGAAAGTCACAAAGTAAACAAAATACAATAACTCCACATCCTCAAAAAGAAAGTAGCAAAACCAATAAACCAAGGAAAAAATTCAATCCAGCACACACCAAAACTCAAAACCTGGGGGAGAAGGATGGTTTGTCTGGACATTGGAATCAGGATCTTTCACAAGAAGTAGAGCTAACACGACAAGCTATACCAAATATTAATAAACGGAAATCAGATGTTCCAGATAAATCAAGCTCAGATGACGATATGAATTCTGGGTTTATAACACAACTACCTACATTAAAACCAGATTCACAAGAATCACAAAGTAAACACAAAGTGTCATGGGGAAAAAAGAAAAGAAAAACCTCTGAGCACTCTGATACAGATTCAGCACCAATGGAAGATGATCCCTATTTGGAATTACCAGATTCTATGGAAAATGAGGACCTTCCAGTACTCATGGAATCAAATCTACATCAACTCTCATTGGAAGAAGCATCAGATCAAGAAACCAATTATAGTCATTTACTTCCAAATTCTCCCCGAGGGGCCAGGGGCAGGGACACTATATTATGAACTATAAAATTGCAGGGATTAATGTCCGTGGCCTCAACTCATTGGCCCGTGCTCACACAATTAGAAATTGGATAAGCATTAACTCTCCCCACATCCTTCTAATGGGGGAAACCAAATTCCATAATAACACTGACACTAAAATAGAAACATTAATTGCCACTATGGGCTTCACTAAATTTTCAGTTGGACATTCAGCAGCTGGAGGGGTTGGAGTATTAATTAACAAAAAATTTCCTCCAAACAAATTCTGTATTCTCTATTTGGATAACAACTTAATCTTATTAGAAATAGACTATTGGGGCTACAGCATAAATCTAGCTTATATATACACTTCAAACAATCCTACTATCTATCACAAAATAATTCAGATTTTAAATGCTATCCTTAGCAACAAATCAGGCTCTTTACTTATATTGGGAGATTTTAACACCACATATGGTCGCTTTAATCTAAAATTTCTTCCACTGATAAATAGAAACTTGATGTGTGGGGAAGGATTCCTTCCTCCCGGATCCTACTCCTTTTACACCAAATCCCACCAAACCCTAATAGACCTATTATATTATTCACCAGATTTACATTTTCATCTAAATGCAAAACTTTTACCGGTGTCGTTTTCGGACCATATGGCCCTTGTAGTTACTCTTGAAACCATGGCTGGCCTCCCAACCCCAGAGGCTCTTCACAAAACCATGCGGATGGTAACAAAATCAAACATGACAGAGGCCATAGTGTCCAAATCTTATATATATTTTCACAAAATCAACATCCTTTCAAGACCAGCTGAAGAAGCCTGGTTTTCATTTATAGGCATCCTACAGACAATATTAAAACACCACACCATGAAAGTCAAAGGCCCTAATGGCCTCTTCAGAGATCTTCTACAAATAGAGAATCAGCTTCAGATGCTCCAAAGTCAACCTATCAAAACACAAGATATATATAGTCTTAAAAACCTATACCGATCAAGACAAAAATCCCTGGCGGAATACCTATCCATTAGGAGAGCCAAATGTTATTTATCACAACAACATCACTGGACAAAAGGCTACTTGAGATGGGCACTTGGAGGGAAAAATAACAAAACCACTCCCACCTCCATCATTGCAGATGGGAAAACCTTACTGGGAACACCTATGATGAACACAATAAAAGAACACTTCCGGAAAAGAATGCAAACCGCAATCTTCAATGGCACACAATCCTGGTCTGAAGTTGATCCACAGGCAATACATGGGATCACAGAAAACCTACTCCAACAGAAAATATCTTCCCTTCCAGGTGGTGTACATCCTGGATTACATGGGATTCCCAGATTCCTAATCCTACACTTCAATCAATTTGCAATTCCCATAATGAAGAAGATGGTGGATTACCTAGCAACTGGTAATAGAGTGATATCTAACCTTTACCCAGTGGCGCTAGTTCCATTTATTAAAAAAAAAAAATCAGGTTATGGATCTCTCAAACATCAGACCTATTTCCATGACACCCCTGCTAATTAAAATTGTAGAGTCTGTGATCAAAGACCTCATCCAACCAAATGTCTTAAAGCACATATCTAACAACCAATATGCCAAGAAGGGATCCTCTACTGCACATGCAATGGGCAACATAATCTCCATCATTGACTATGTCAAAATCCACCGGAAGTCAGGGACAATAGCTATTCAACTGGACATTGCTACAGCCTTTGACTCGGTACATATAGACATACTCTTAAATATTTTGGCCGAGTATGATGTTCCTGCAACTGCTGTCCAGATCATAAGCAACTTACTATACAACAGGGAAATTTTTATCACTATGGATGGTAATATCACCTCCGGATTTAAACTGACACAAGCTATCCCTCAGGGTTCCCCCCTCAGTGCCCTATGCTTCATCGCATATATAAATCCTCTCCTGATGGATTTGGAAAAAAATCTACCAGGTCTTTTTATACCCAATTTAAGCAGAGAATTCAACATGTTTGCCTACATGGATGATGTAATGATCATCCTACCATCAAGAAAACATATTCCTTTGCTACAAACAATATTAAGCCGCTATACTGAGAAATACAGGCTGCAATTCAACCCCAGCAAGTCTGCCTCCTGGAAAATTGTTTCAGGAAGGAAAATTAACACCCTCTTCTCTGCCAAGCCACAGAGATATCTTGGGTTTTCCATATTCAAATCTACCACAGCAATGACCAAAGAGATTCAGGATAACATCCTAGAAACAACAAACAAATTCATCACTTCCTTGTCACAAGTCTACCTTTCCCTCCCTGGCAAGGTAGCACTAATTAACATGAATGTGATGCCAAAAATAGCATACTTTCTTCCATTTATCAAATGCAACAAAAGCTTCATAAATAAAATAAATGGCTTGTGCTCAAGGCTTTTCTGGAAAGGTAAAACGGTCGCGATCAGCCTCAAAGGCACTCAGCGACCAAGAAAGCTAAATGATCTTGCTCTCCACTCCATTCAAGCATTGATTTACCAAAAAACCCACAATGTCATACACAACTTGGTAGCATCATATGGTTTTAACACAATTCTCCAAAAAACTTTCCTTCAAAAGGTAACACCCACTGACCGACCCCCACCAGACAGACAAACATGGATCACTAGAAACACAAGCTTTATCAAACAGCACTGCCCAATAAATGACTCCACATTCAATTCTAAAATATCATTATGGCAAGCATACACAATCCTCCATCCAATCTTACATCCTATAATCAACACATTTTATTACAATAATCAGAAACTGGTATCCAACTTTAAAAGATGGAGTCTAGAGGCTAAATACCTAGACTTCCTCATTAAATACAACATTAATGGACTACCTACTAATCACTTCCTCTTTTACAAACGTGGTCATAACATAGACCCTACTTGCAGCATTTGCATGAACGGCGATGAGACATTGGAACACCTTTTCTCACAATGTATGGGATTCAGAGTGATCCGAGAAATCATACTCTCCAACACCAAGATAGATTTCCAACTGATCTCATCTCTGAAAGATAGTATCAATACTAAAACCTATCCAATAATACGTCTCTCGGTGTTTTTGAACTATGCCATATGGGTTACTCGTTGTAAACTAATCATGGAACACCCACAACCTAATATAAAACAGGTTTTTTTCCAAAACAATGATTAAAATCCAGAAGAGAGACCAACTCCTGGCATCATCGAAAACATTTGAAGACACTTGGACATTATACAATATGCCAAACTAACAACAAGGCAAAAGGGGGGGGGGCTAACAATCAGATAACAAATATGTGAAAGATCTAATGTTCACACCATATTGGGCAACATAGACTCATCAGAACCCAAATGGAAATAACAAGATAGTTAGAACAACAATGTAAACCCCAATTGTATGATTACACATCACTGTATACATTAGAAATAATAAATTATTATTGAAACTACAATTCAAACATATAGTGAGTTTTGCCTGTTTAACATATTTTAAAATATGCTACACCTTTACATATTGTACCGGTAAAAATCACCATGCCTATTCACACACAGTAATCCGAATTCGAACCCAGTCCACGTCTAGGAATAAATTCCAAAATGCAAACTAAATTCGAACCCAAAACCCTGGCATGACCCACCGATGACAACATTACAACGGTACGGGGTTCTCCCTTTACTAGCTCATCGAAAAACACAGACTAAATTACCTACAATCAGCTATTTCATAGATATCTTATAGTCGGGATATTGGTATGGCTAATAATTTAATGTATATATTTAAGTTGTCGATACAGACAGCAGGTGATTGGCTAGATTTCGAGAGTAATAATGCAAGAGAGACAGAATTAGGTTAGATAAATTTTTAATAAATTATTGAAAGCATTGAATAATATTATTTACAGGTACGGTAAAACTCTCATATGGATTTTATAATAAATTGCTGCTAGTCATCAATAATCGGTTTGTACTGATTAACAAACTCATGCCAATATTTATTGTTTAAATGGTTGTACAGGTTGATATGAGAATCAGAGTAATTGGAGCACTTAAAATATTTAACTACTAGTTTATATTAAGTTGTTTTATTTAATAGATTCAAACCATTCGTATACGGATAAATGGGAGGCGGTTTTATATAAAATATAATATATAATACTGATGTACTGATGGTTGCAGGGATTAAGGTATACTACAAATAATAACTTGCGGTGCATTGACAATACGGGCGGCTTGTACTTTGACAAGTCTTAATGCCCTCAAGTAGATCCGGACACTACAACCAGCCGGGCTCATTTTCGAACCCCGGTAATCCAAGAGATTACCTGGAGAAGAATTTCTTTCTCTCCATGTGGTAGTAAAACGAGACGCCAACTTAAGCGAAGGTAAAGGCATTGCCACAGTAACATCGAGGAAGAGTGACCGGAAGTGGATTTTAAAACGAAATTATATAAAATCCTTTCTCTCCGTAACATTTTCTACGCAACAGTCCGATATAACTATTCAATAAAACATGGCGAAATCAAACGATCGCAAAAGTAATAATTAATTAAATTTACTCTGAAACCCATAACTCCCCAGATTGTTCGGAAGGTAATAATAAATTATTATTCTTACTCCGTAATAATATATAACAAAAGATTATAATAAAATTTTAGACTATTTTAAGTATTTGAGATTTGGAGTATAGATTAAAATATCATGACAAAGTAAAAGAAACAATAAAAATACTTGAATATTTCTCAACTCAACATAAATGACGATTTTTAATTCGATACAAGAAAATTACTTTTAAAATGAATATAATAAATATTATGAGATAACTTTACTGACTTTAATTAGAGTTGAGAAATATTATTATTGGCATCGTTTTGTTTGTAAAATAAGTAATAGTAAAAATATAAATGTATTCACAAATGGATTATTAGTAGGCACAAATATTAATAATTATCATCTAAAGACTAGAGCACACACCGAAATATTAGAGAAGAAATTTACTGACAGGTTTTAGTGTAACATTTTCAAATGGAAAGCAAGAAATTTACATGCAATTACTTTGATTAACAGATTAAATATAAAATTATTACTGAGAGGAAAGTTAAAAGTTCATGTAACAAAAGTTACCATTCTTTCTTCGTCCGGCTTTCTTCTTGCGGTGATATGTATGAAGAACGTAGGCGCGCATTTTGAATTTCTTAGAACGGCATGGTTAATTTAAATGTTAGAATTTGGAAGACTGGAAGCACGGAAAACATTACAGATCAGCGGTACGAAAGATTTAAAGTGGCAGAACAGGAATCAGCTTCTTGGACTCAGCCCATCATGATTGCAGTTTACCGGGCAACTTCTTAATAACGGTTGAAGTGATTTCTCTGGAACAACTACTTTGCTGTAGCTTGACGATCCAAGCACAACCAAGTCAAAAGTTAGAGTGTCTATCTTATATTTAAGATGGCTACGGTTGACCTTTCTGCCTAGTTTTTGTTCATAACTCCGCCTCCTTTGGTTTTCGGCCTCCAGCAATATCTAATTTTTGACTATACAATAGCATTTGCCTTTCTTGATAAGAGTTCTACGTTTCTCATTTCCATTGTTCGGTTTTCATTTATTTTTAAATTTAATACATGATTCTAAATTGACAAAACAATTACATCGGAATTCGTGAATACAAAAATATAAATTCATTATGTTAATTCATCAAAGTACAAATTAATTATTCTATACATTTTGTACAAGTAAGATTTTGATTAAAAATACTGATCAAAGGAATGTGACTTTTGATCAGCATTTTTAAATGACTTTGTATAATTTGCAAAATTAAAATTTAAAGAAAATATACACGCAATTGAAACTTTTAAATTGAGTTAATATAAATCCACACACACACGAATATTATTTATCATGATTTGTGACATTTATACTCATACTCTTTACATTAAACTCTTTTTAAACAAACACAAAATAAATAACTTAATATCTATGTGGCTTGGAATAGACAAAGTCTCATTGCGGGTAAATAGTGGTTTAGAATTACCGTTCTTAAATGACAACCATGAAACTAAGATCGATTCTTCGATCTGTCTGTTTCAATATATTAATATCTTTTAAAACCTAAAAGAGTTTTGATATTAAATTTGGCTTTTTAACGCACTTTATATTTCTAACTTATTTCAATTTTGTTGATTGTCAATGCGTACACGTGCACATATTTATTAAAATTGCAAGGGTTTTTTTTTTTCCAAATTGGTTTTGTAACCATTTTTTTTTTTCTACGATAAAAATTAACCCCTAATTTTAATTGAAATTTAGATTTATTTTATCAAAATTTGTTTTCTAAACTTTTTTTTAGATATCTTTTATTAATTTATGTTAAGTATTTATAAGTTTAACGTTTCTTTGTTTGTTTTGATATTTTACTTTATTCTTTTTGTTGTTATTTCAAAATTTTGTAGTAATTAGTTTTATCTATTTAAATGAGGTAATTAGCTTGTTTGTTTGTTTTTATTTACTTGTATTTAAATGTATTTTAACAACTTTAAACATCAGAATCTCTAATGTTGATAAACATTGTTGAAAACAAATCCTTTTTTGTTGTTGTTAAATAAAGATTGTTCTTTTCATCAATTTGTACAGTATTTTTACTTATGCAGTATTGAATATTTTTATTGTCTGTAATTTAGTTTTATATATATCACTGTTTTTGTAACTTTAGAAAACATATTTTTGTTAAATACAACATTATTAATTATTTCCTAAAATTCCTTTTCTGAATATCAATTCAACAATCTTCTCCAAGTCTGTTTTATTATTTGCTCCATTTTTCAGTTATTTATAACGAGATTTTAAATCATCAAAATTCACTACTAGAATATGCTAGTGCTGTACTAAGTAAGCTGTCTACAAACTACCTGCATCATAATCCTAAATAATGCTAGACCAGTTTCCCAATTACGATCTAAAATAATGCTAGACCAGTTTCCCAATTACGATCTAAAATAATGCCAGTCAGTTTTCCAAAGAGATTATTTTTTAGAAAATATTTTAAATCTAATCTTTGACAAATGAGAAAAATAAGTTTGGCTACTATCCAAGATTACTCATAACTAGGGTGAGATAGGATTATGTTTCAGAAGGCTATATTACAGAGCAAGAAATGTTTCCCTGATGTTGAGAAACTGTTATTAATATTGTCATTTTTAACTTTGCATCAACACATATGCTCCATTTCATTAATGAAGGATAACTCCCTATATTAAATTTATTGAATATATTGCAGTCTTCTTCGTCTAAATATAATTCAACTATCTTTGTCTTTATTTTGAATCCTTTTGGTTCATTTGTACTTTGTTCTTTTATCATAAAAGGAATTTGTAATATGCAATTTTTTTTTCTTATATTTCTGTCTCCATGTTCAAATTTACCCACAACACCTTTATTTTCAATCACTTTTTGATTATAGTTTTAAAACCTCCATAATAATTTTAAAATATTGTATAGTATGGACGAAAGCGTTACATACACACATATTTATTTACTTAAACTTCTGCATTTGGAATTTTTCATTAAGAATACAACTATTCTTGATACTCTATCTGATTTAGCATTGATCTTTATAATGTTATTTTTTCTATCTCCTATTTAATATAAATGTCATTGCATTTGTATTTCTAATATAGTAAAAAAAATATGTCCACTAAAAAGTAGACATTTTTTCAATCATCTCTACTTCTTTTCTAATTTTACAGACTAACAATGCCTCTTTTTTTTTTTCTCATGTGTCATAGCATCAGCTGGGAAGCGAACCCGCTAACCCAGGACAATTGCTTTTCGTATTTATGCAAAGTTCCTCCATTTGAAAGTGATCCCCAGCAGCAGGTAGTCTAATAAAAGGTCATTATTGTGTTTCAGCTTACATCATAATCCAATAATTTTTCAACATTTTTATTTGTCTTTAGTTTCTGACTTGGCTGATAATGTTACAACCTCTAGGATATATGAGCCATAATTTGTTTTTGCCTACTTTAAGTATAAACAAAACATAATTAGCATTCATAGATGCACACAATCTTGGCCACAAAAAAAAAAAACAGTTTGATACTGAGAATTATCCAGGCATCTGAAATAGAAGATTATTGTGTTTTTCTTGTTCTTAAGCTTGAGGATAATAACCTATAAATCTACTGTGTGGTGAGATTAGAGAGAGGGGAAGCAATTCAATTTTTCATTGTAATAAACTAAAATAAGTGTTTTAAATAAAAGCATCTAGTTTAAATTTAACAATATTTTAAATTAGCTTTCAACAACTTTATTTTCATTTATTACAATGAAAAGTTGAATTGCTCCCCCTCTTTTTAATGTCATCACACAAAATTAATCAGCTAATTCTATAAGAAGAAAGATATAACAACTAAAATTTGGGTAATTAGCTTTTTTAAATGTATCATTTCTGATTTTGGTCTGCCTATCTTTGTTACAATTTCTTTATCAATAAAACTTAAAAGATTCTAATGATAAAAAAATAATTTTGCAATATTATCATCATCATCATCAACCATTATCAATCCACTGCAGGATGAAGGTCTCTCCAAGTTTAATCCATCCTCTCCGATCTTTAGCTTCTCTTCTCCACAACACCCCTGCACATTTTCTTATTTCATCCATCCATCTCACATGTGGTCTCTTTCTGGGTCTTTTACAATCTCTTGGAATCCAGTTTAAAATTTCAATTGTCCATCTATTATCATCTCTTCTAGCAATATATCCAGCCCAACTCCATTTCAATCTTTTAATTTTTCAATAAGGTCAGTAACACCTGTTTGTTGTCTTACCCATACATTGCATTTTCGATCTCTTCTTGTTACTCCCAACATACATCTCTCCATACTCCTTTGAGTGGTCTGAAGTCTCTGTATTGCTCTTCTATTAAGTGTCCAAGTCTCAGATCCATAAGTAAGAACTGGTAAAACACATTTGTTAAAAACCATCCTTTTCAAACACATAGGCATATTTCCTTTTAGTATCAAGTTATTTCTACCAAAAGCACTCCAACCAAGTTTAATTCTATGATTAATTTCCTCCATTATGTTTCCATCTGTATTAATAATCTGACCAAGGTATTTGTAACTGTTAACTTCTTCTAATTCTTCATAATCAATCTTTATTTTCATATTTTGAGCAAATCGATTAAACATTACTTTAGTCTTTTTAACATTTATCTTTAGTCCTACTTTTCTACTTTCATCTGCTAACTCCTGCAACATTTCCTGCAGCTCTGAAGCATTATTTTCAAAAACAACTACATCATCTGCAAAATCTAAATGACTTAAATACTCTCCATTTACTTTCACTCCTTTAGTTTCCCATTTTAATCCACAAAATACTTCTTGCAGCACTGCTGTAAAGAGTTTTGGAGATATGGAGTCACCTTGTCTTACACCTTTCTCAATGTTGATTTTTCCAGTATCATTATGTAATCTAATTGTTGCTGTTGCATTTTTATAAATATTCTTTAAAATATGACAATATCCTGGATCTATACCTTGATGATCCAATGCTTTAATCACTGAAGAAATGTGTATAGAATCGAATGCCTTTTCATAATCTACAAATCCAAAACACAATGACAACTCATATTCATTTGTCCTTTCTATGACTTCTCTGAATACCTGGATATGATCTATTGTACTAAAACCACTTTTAAATCCAGCTTGTTCTCTTGGTTGGTGGAAATCCAAAGTTCTCTGTAGACGAGTTGTAATTATCTTGGTAAAAATTTTATATAAAACTGATAAAAGGCTGATAGGTCTGTAATTTCTAATATCTTCTTTATCACCTTTTTTAAATATTAATATTATTACTGCATTCTTCCAATCTTCCGGTACATCTTTATCATTTAGACATTTGGTATATAACTTTGCTAAAATTGTTTCTATTTCTTCACCTGCTTCTTTTAATATATCAATTATAATTCCATCATTTCCTGGAGTCTTTCCTTTCTTCATACACTTAATTGCATGTCTCACTTCATTTAAAATTCTGGGCAATTCGGAAGATGTAATAGATATAGGAGGTACTTGTTCTTTATTACTATATAATTCTTGATAAAAATCTTCTATCAATTTCATGATGTCATCTCTCTTTTTAGTAATAATTCCATCTTTTTTTCTTATTGCAGATATATATTATATCAATAGATTTATTATCAATTTCCCATAAACTTATGTGGCTCGTATTTTTGGTAAATCTACAATGGGGTGGGTGTGGGGTGTTTACAAAAAAATGCCTGATAGGAAAAGTCATATTTAATATTTACACTTTATTTTTTAATACTGTTATTTTAAAAACAGAAATCATTGTGAAAAAATTAATTACAATATTTATAGTTTATTATTATGGTTGTTGTTGTTGGTGGTATTATTGTTGTTGTTGTTAGTATCATGATGATGATGATGATGATGATTACGATGACAATGATGATGGTGACATGTTATTTTTATTTAAATTAGTGCAAGGTACTGTATCATTAGAATATGCAATTACAAGATTTTCGTTTAGGATTCCAACTTATAATTCCAGATGCCATGAATTGTTTTATTTACTTATGCTGAAACATTCCTTTAATTTGCCAGGACATAGATTGCAATTGGAGTATAACCAAAAGTTTACAGATATTGATATTTTATTTTTAATTCAAGGACAAAATAAAATCAACTTTATATTGATATTATTAATGTAAATAGTAACGTTAAACATATCTATAATTTTAAAGTATAGATATGTACTGCTTGTGGCTTCTTTTGAGCTGTTTATTTATAAATAAATTGAATTGAATTATTATTATTATTATCATCATCTCATCATCATCATTATTATTATTGAATTAATTTATTAACAGAAAAATGAAAAAAAAAATGTTAATGTGCAATCACACTTTGACCATTAATGCACATTTTTTGGGAGGGCGGGATCCCATTTCTTTGGAAATAGTTCACTGCATCATATTCTGAGACAGGAAGGTCTTAAATTTTTATGATTATGACAATTTACCAAAAAAATTACTGACAAAAAGAAACACAATGACTTGAACCAAGGTAAGACAATGTTAAAAATTTCTCCTCACTTTCTATGTTATAAATATTAAAAAAACATTGAAATAAAGCTATTTAATAAAATTTATTAGAATTTATTCCTTTTTTTTTTTTAATTTAACAATTGATTTTCTTAATTTTGTTTTAGTTTAATAACTAGCATCATCTTCCATAGATTGTAAACCCTCTAAATGGTTTATTTATCAAAAATATGGGCTGCCATTTTGATTTACCAGGAAACTCACATGTACTTTCATTCTTTCTTAAATTATAATCATTCTAAAAATACATATATATTATAACAAAAATATAAATAATATGAAACAAAGCAAATTAAAAAATTATCTTTACTTTGCTGGTATAAAGCTTTAATAAAAATGTTTTAAATATAATTAAATAATAATAGTCAGACTCTGGCTTACAAAGAAACAAATATAATTGACCTGATATTAAACACACATGAAAAATGTATATATGCTGTTACATGACTATTAAATGGAAATATGTGAAAAGTCTAAACAAAATTCATTTAAATAAAGTTTTAAAATACAGAAACAAAAGATTCTTTAAAATAAAAGCTGTTAATTTTTTTTAAAAGTTATATTTAATCTGTAATAGAATGGAAATGAATTTATTGAAAGTAGTGGCAAACATGTCCTGAGGGCAGATTAATTTAACATACTGTATGCCAGATAAGAGATTAAAAATTACTAGTGATAAGAAAACATTGGTGTTTCCTACTCTAAAGCAAACTAACCAATAAAGATGCATATAAACACACAGTCCTGAGAGAAAAATCATTATCGCCAATGAGAACCACACTGTGCCAAAAGAAATTAACCCTGAAATTTCATGATAAGAAATATGAGGGATATAAAAATGAAGAATTATGTCCAATCATGAGTTAGAATGAGTGTTATTATTTAAGAAACCTTTATTTTTGAGTATTTGACAGAAAAAAAATCTTTGGGCCTGAAATGCAGTCAACCATGATGTAGGGGTCTGCATTAAACTCCTTTCCCCTCAGTTTCATCATTGAAGTGGCTCCCAGAATGATAGTTCTCAAAGGACAGCAAATATCAGATTTACCTCCAATAATAAATAAATACGCATTTATTTTTATATGACGCTATGCATACAATTGTATACATTCAAAGATCAGCCTTTCAAGCTAATTGTGCATGCGTCTTCTGCGAGTGTTAAATAATAAATGAATACTTCACTCTACAATACAAGATATAGTATTTATGCAGGAATAAAAGAAATCCTCTTATTCCTACGACTCAACTTCTTTTATATGAGCAAATCTGAAGTACTGTTGAGTAAAGCGTGAGAGTAGAATTCTCACTTTAAATTACTATCTACGATGTTGGAATGAATGATGTCGGTGAAATTGTCTAGAATTTACTAAATGTCACTCTAAGTGAAACTTAATTATAAGTAAATAAACATTTATTTTTATATGACGCTATGCATACAATTGTATACATTCAAAGATCAGCCTTTCAAGCTAATTGTGCATGTGTCTTCTGCGAGTGTTAAATAATAAATGAATACTAAATGAATACTTCACTCTACAATACAAGATATAGTATTTATGCAGGAATAAAAGGAATCCTCTTATTCCTACGACTCAAATTCTTTTATATGAGCAAATCTGAAGTACTGTTGAGTAAAAAATTGTATGCATAGCGTCATATAAAAATAAATGCTTATTTACTTATAATTAAGTTTCACTTAGAGTGACATTTAGTAAATTCTAGACAATTTCACCGACGTCATTCATTCCAACATCGTAGATAGTAATTTAAAGTGAGAATTCTACTCTCACGCTTTACTCAACAGTACTTCAGATTTGCTCATATAAAAGAATTTGAGTCGTAGGAATAAGAGGATTCCTTTTATTCCTGCATAAATACTATATCTTGTATTGTAGAGTGAAGTATTTATTTATTATTTAACACTCGCAGAAGATGCATGCACAATTAACTTGTAAGGCTGATCTTTGAATGCTCCAATAATAAAGAAAATGTATTCGGTGGTGGGAAGCCTTGAACTGGCTGGGATATGAAGCACATAAAAGACCATAGAGATGGCATTCAACAAACCTGCTGCAGAAAAGAAAAGTATGAACTTTCAAATGAAATTTGAACTGTGAACTTTTGAACTATTTAACTTAAGAAAATATGAACTTTCCATTTTAATAATAACTAAACCTGAACATTATTTTTTCTCTAAAGAAAATCTCTTATCTGACAATTTAAATTCCAATTTACCTATTTCACATGTAATAAATATTTTGTGTTTATAACATGTCTGCCACATGACCAGAGATTGTCTCATTAATTAAATTAAGATGCCACTGATGATGAATGTAACTTAAAAATCAATATAAAGACACCATTTGGTGTATTCCACAATCTTTTGCCATGCTGTAAAACATCTAAATTTAGCTGTTATCATTTCCATCATCGTTCAATTAAATTGATAAATGTAAAATTAGGTGTAAATGACTGCATAGATTAATTAAGATTATATATGTTGTAAATCATATTAATGATGGGCTAATTGTTTTGTACTTGAATTGATTCTGGGGATGGATGTACAGGCATTTTATGTCAATGTAATCTGGGGAGGCGCATTAGATTTGTATTCCTTTGTGTCATGTTAGCATACAGGGCAGACAACCCAGTTGAATTTATGGACCAAAAAAGGTAACCATTGTGTTCCCAATGGTAGTAGAGATATTCCTATGCCATTGATTTCTTATCCTCTGGATGAGGACTATAAGTCAGCAATGGATAGCTCTCCCCTTTGGTATAGAGCATTTCCCTTTTCCATATATATTCGTGTGATTCTTTGCCAGATGGATATATATTCCTGTATTGGTGATGATCATTATGTTTCTTCTAATAAGATGATACAGGCATAAATTCCTGTAATCATGATTTTTGTTAAGCTAACATTCTCATTTTGCATTGAGCACATTGGTATATCAGTAAACTAGCATTGGTTTGGACACGAACTTTTGGTCTGGAATTAAAAGTTTGAGTCTTTTAAATGCTTGTTTCTATGCTAATATTAAAATATATTCAATTTATCCATATGAGCATATAATAATAAATGTTAAACAATTAATTCAGTCGTTGAAATTTTTGTGTTTGAGATGTATGTGCGAATAAATATGTTTTATCTCATTAGTTTAGTGATGATTTGTTTTATTGTTATTAATTTTATTTGAAATCAATTTGTATTTTCTAAAATTGATATTTTATATCTTAAAGTTCAGTTTCTCCATGAACTTGCAACTAGAGTTATTGGTCAAATAAAAGTTGAACCTCACCTGTACATGTCTGTCTACTTCATAATTTTTTTTAGGTTCAAATAGCCTAATGGCACTCTGGTAATGCAGATAGGGATAGAGAGAGCCTGACCATTATAATATACATTATATGGATAATGCCTTTACAAGTGCACTTCATAATACAATTAATCATATGTTTACAAATGTGAACACAAATTGAGGCTTGAATTGGACAATTCAACTGGAAGATAATAATCTAATTTAATATCTAGATTTAAAATTGAAAAGGACACATCTTGTTAGTGGATACTTAGATGTAAAATCTAAAGTACCTATGTCTCATAAACTTATAGGATTAAAAAACTTTTTATACTACAATTATTTTTTGTGTCAATATGAATCGGATAGTACTGAGGACATTTAAACATTACATCATTGATTTGATAAAAGCAGGCTATTGAAGAATGCACATACAAAAGCTACATATATGCACATATATATATATTTCATGTCGCATGTTAAAAAGTACGAACAAACTTTTTTTTTCATATGTCATAGTATCGGCCGGGACGCGAACCCACAACCATCTGCAACCAACTACTTGCTTGCAAGGCAGCTGCGATGACCTCTCGGCTAACAACGCTTGACAAACTTTAAAAGTGAAAGTTTTAATAAATGTTTATAAATAAAAATTAAATGTATATTAGAGATATATGGTATAATTAATTATAAAGTTAATTTATGTTAAAAACAAAATATTTTCTAAAATTTAAAAGAATAATTGAGTCTAAATTTTTCTGCACTCCTCAGTATTGCTATGAATATGAGGCAACCTGCCTCGAAAGCGCTAAGCGTTTAATATTTTTGCACTCTTTATGGCTTCTCTTTCAAGTGCTCCACACACTTTTAATTTTGTTTATTTATTTTAAAAAATAGTTTAAAAGCAAAAGTTCTTAAAGATGGAAATGACATTCTAGGAAAAGTAATTAAAATGCTTGTAAACATATTGTTAGATTAAAATTTAGGCGATAAATAATTAAAATAATTTAATTAAAAAGGCTGTTATTCCTGCTCAAAAATATGAACTTGCAAATAAGGTATTGGACAAATAAACTCAGACCTCAGCGAAAGTAATAGAGTTATCTGGAGCCAATAGATTAAAGGATCCAAACGATGAGAGATGGATCTGAATTTTACAGATAATTCCAAACCATATAAATAGTGCTGGAAATTATCTTTCTATTATTCTATCTTTCAATCTTAAAAGCTTATCATCAAGATTCTGTGTTCATTATTATTATTCTATCTTGATCCTGCCAGTGATTATTATTCTGCCAGTATTATTATTATTTTTTAATTAATTAGTATCAGCTAGTTCCAACAAGTCTACCATGCAAAAGTAGAGAAGCCAAAATCTGCCTTCCTCTGTTAAGCTGGCAGAGGGCAAGCCAAAACCCATTGCTGAGTCATATCAAAGAAGCCCTAACAACATAAAAAACTAGTCGAATGTGTGTCCACTAAAGAAGAGGAAAAAAGCTGATATCCAGTGCAAAACACCAAACTAAGACTTAATTGATATCTGTGCATCCAAAATGAATGTGAAATAGTGATTTAAACCTTCATCCACCACCACTATGATTTTAAGAATCAACTCCACTAATATCTAAAGACTGAACCTGAACTTTCAAAAGATTAAGTACAAACTTTAAACTCTTATTTAATTAATTATTGTTTTTGATTTAATGAAATACATTAATGAATAGTTATGAAATTAATCTGTTATGAGCACATAAGGCAAAAGATTGTAGTTTGTTTTATTTAGTCAGTAATAAATATATAAAAATCATTCTATAAAGGCAATTAGTTTGTAATTGCCATCTCTTGCCATGCTATTAAAAAGTGTATATTAGTTAAATCATTATTGCCATCTCTTGCCATGCTATTAAAAGGTGTATATTAGTTAAATCATTATTTTTATTTTATTTAAAAGATAAATAATATGTTAAAGCAGTACATTTATTAAATTATGAATGGAGTTCAATTGTGCTGCATAGACAAGCTAGATTCGGTTCTATTAAATAGATGTCAGTTTCGGCTACTTAGTCTTGTATTTGAGTTATTATTATTCATAATAATGTATAGCTGGTATCCATAAATTTGGATTATGAGTTACACCTGATCCTCAATCTTATGTAATAGCATTAATATTAGATGATTTTAACATCATTTGTGACTGCTGATCCCTTACAATCATTATCTTATTTAAACAGCGATATGCAGTAGATGATCAAGTCCTACCATATGCCATCTATTTGTCTTTTATACATGTGATGTAGTGATACATATGCAACTGCCAGTCATATTATATAAGCTGTAGAAGTTTAATTCATACCATAGGCACATAATCTTTCCATGTATATGTTCTTATATAACTATTGTAATACAGATATGATTTCCTGTATTTTACAATTATATTTTATTATTTATTGTATACTAATACCATTTACCTATAGCTGATCACAACAGTCAAGTAGTAAGATCAACATTAATTTATAAGTTTGTTATCAGTTAGCATTAGAGCAGTGGTAATGACAATAGAGAGTAGTTAGAAGTCTATGCAGTACATTGGAATCCATTCAGACAATTAACGTTAATAACATTCTAAAATAGTATCAATTATTTTAAACCTTTATACCACTTTATACTATATCTGTGCATTATTAGAAATAAGATTAATCTAATAAAATTTGGAAATGTTTTATTTACGTTAAATTTAGTTATAAATCAAGTGACTAAAGTTGCATTAGGGTGTGTGATCTGTTGTATATACATAATAGATTGTGTTTGACTCATTATTTTGGAAGTTTGTACTTTATTTGCAATCAACAACTTAGGTAAATAGTTAAGAGTCTCTTGTTTTCTCCCTGACCTTAGTGATCTGTTAAAGAAAAAGTTGGTATTCTGTGATGTCAGAATATAAAAAGCATATGTGGATTGCCTCAGATGATTTGCATGTGGGTTGTGCAATTCTGACTGTTACAATATATAGATGTATAGAGCAATTCAAAACAAAATAATTATTAAAACAGTCATTCACAGAAATAACAAAAGCTGGATTGCTCTACCATATTTATCACTTAAAGATAATAAAATGGGACAAATATATTCAGACAAATTTAATGTCAGATTCAGAACCCTTATAAATTTAAACAAACTTATTAACAACACAAAGGACAAAATTTTATCATTGGGCTGCCCCAATATGAACTATGTTGTAAATTGCAGCCAAAAAGATTACCCATATGTATATTATGGAAAGACCAGAGAAATCTTAGAACTAGAATGACCCAACACTTATTAACATATAAAAAATCTAAGATTAAGCCTCTAATTCATCTGTCTTCCATAATCATGAAGGAAAGCATGGCCATAATTGTGATACAAGTTCTGTCAAAATTATGTGTAAAGAAAGAAATGATTGCAAACATAAAATAAAGGAGGCATGATTCATTACACAAATGAACATGCAATAAACTAAAAATCAAATAGCATTCAAATCAAAAAATTAATGTTCTCAGCAAACAAATCATGAATAGGATACAAAAACGTTGAAATTATATTTGGAACAGTAAATCTTTCTAAATTTTATATTTAAATTCTTTTTCGATATTTTTTACATTAATATTTAGAATGGCAGAGTATCAAAATATAATTAAATGATAATATTAGTGATTTGATCCCAGATTTTCAAACTCTCTTAGTCATCCATTTCATTTTATACAATCGATACATATGACTACATGCATGTGAAAAACATAAATGATCTCCAATATACATATTTCCTGCTGAACCAACTGATGAGTCCTGATTCAGCAAGAAATATGTGTATTGGAGATCATTTATCTTTTTCGGATGTATGAGGTCTTGGGTAGCAGTTGTATAAGATGGAATAGATGACTAAGGGAGCTTGAAAATCTGGGTTCCAATCTCCTCTAATTACATCAAGCTTAAGTATATATCTCATGATCACCATTTCTTATGCTTGTTCTTATAGAGTTTTGCCAGTCTTGAGTATATATATTATACTTGTAAAATTTAAAATATTAAATAATAATAGCAAATTTATTGTACACAATTCTAAGTTATTCAGAATGTATAAAAGAATGCATAAACTATTACATATATATATATATTTTACTACTATCACATAATTGTTGGCTATTTTCATGCCATGCAGTTATATGATTTTTTTATTTTATTTTATTATTTGTAGATACAACTAATTAATTAATTAATTTCAAATAAAGATAAAAAGTCATAAACTGTTATCAATATTTTTGAACTACTTTTATAATATGGTGGCAAACAATGAACATAAATTCTTGATATTGTATGGATTTGGGTTTGACTCAAGTAGTTGCCTCATGAGATAAAGATATGATGTGTAAGTTGAGAAAATTTCTAAAATATTATAAATATAAAAATGTAATATAAAAAGATGTAATCACTGAAACATAAGCAATGCTTCTCTCATATACACAGACCACATACCATTTACGTAAATATACAACTCTGTCTGATGCAAATTGGGGAGTATTTTATCCACGTTCGTTTATTCTAGTTTTTTTTAAACCTCAGAAAAAAATCAAAGGAGTCTTCTTTCAATTAAATGCAAACTTTTTTTGCAGCTGTATTTTAAATATTAAATCAAAAACTTATATATAAAACATATTCGGAGCGAAGACGTCTCCAAATAATGTGCGCAATCTCACAGTAAGATAGTGACCTGGGCCAACTGATGAGTGCTGGTTCAGCACGAAATGCATCTTGGGGGTCAATTGTCTTTTATTATATCTTTATTTATATGAATTTAAAAAGAATGGGGAAGTATGGAGGTGTTTATTATTTCTATTTGCAGTGCAGATAAGAAAACATTATGTTTATGTAATTTCATATGGTAAAAGTTTTTAATATACTGTAACAAAATTATCAAATTTGCATTTCTTTTTTTATTATTTGGTGCTGCCTTTTCTCTAATGGAATCAAACATTTTCAGTTGATTCAAAGTACAAACAAACGCAAACTATTTACTTTATAGATATCTCTGAAGCTAGATTATCTATACACTATTGATTGCGATAGAAAGTGAAAAATGTTGACGAAATTACTTACCAAGCTTTAACTGCATTGGAGTTATTATAGGAATGTATGGAAAGATTTGATATGTTTAGGACCTCAAACTTGACAGGTATCATCAGTTTTGCAAAAAGACTATTTAATCTGAAAATATTAACTTCTTTATTTTCAAATTAAAAAGGTCAAAAGACAAATAAATAAAAATATTAAAAAATTAATGCAAAACCGCTCTAGTCATAAGCAATTAGAGAATTAGTTTGAATATTATTTTGAATTAAAAAAAAAAAAACTCTTTTAATACTCTTAGAATTTTAGAACCTTCCATACCTCTATTTTCTCTTTAGAGAACAAAACCTTCTATTCTCCATTCTACTTAATTGATTAGCCCAGTATCTCCCCTGGGTATCACCCATCTTTAAAAACATCTTAAAAAAATAGAGAGTTTATCCTCTTTTCAAGTGTTTTGTTATATTTTTTAATACTGTTAAAATAAAGTAGAAATGTAATTCTAAAAGATAATGATATTAACTTCTTTGAAGTTTGAAGGTAAAAATAATTCCAAGTTTTAAATAAAATAATTTAAAAAAGAATTTTATTTAAAAAATTATATTTTATTTTTATAATGATTATCTATTATGAAAATATTCTAATTATTACTATTTGAAAAATAAAATATTGGAAATAATTCTTCAGCTTATATCAAAGTCGGCTTACTTTCATTGAAATGATAGGTGCGTGTGTGCTGTGAATTTTTTTTTATAGTTATTATTTATTCAATATTATTTTATTTTAAAAATAATAATATTAAATAAATATGTATGTAATGGTGATCATTTTTATCATTACTCATAAAACGTTATTTATAACAAAAAATGATTTTGAACTTTAACATTTTATGCAATTAATTCAAATTTATTTAAGAGATTCGGTACAAGGGGGCGGGTACGCTCGTTGTTGTTGTTTTGTTCTGTACAGATTTTTTTTTTTTCACGTTGTTTAGCCAAAATTTCAAATATACTAAATTATTGCTCTGAGAAGTCATTTTATTTATGAGATCCGATTTGATAATTGAAAATGAAAGAAAAAATAGGTTTATCAGCATTACTTTTAAATCGTTTAATCCTGTTAAATAAATTTAATGATTAAAGAATATATTTTTTCTGTTCTCAGTAGTGTTAAAATTTCATTACTTTTATATATCATCAAAGAAAAAAGTATATTCTACTAAAGAAGAATCAAAATAGTATAATGTTCAAGATCAAACCTTAAAAATAAAATTAAAAAAATAAAAGAAAGGGTTAATTTATTTTTAAGATATATATCAAACAAACTGAAGGAAAATCAAACCAAAGGACATGTTTTTAAAACTCAACCATTCTTATTCAACTACTATGAAAACAAAACTGATCTCACATCACCAGAGAAATTTTATTTCATATTTAAATGCCACTAATATAATATATGATCATTTGATGTTAATGTTTACATTTGTAAAAATAACAGTATTATTATAATAATGCCTATTTATTATGGCTTATTTACAATCAAGACAGGTTTATATAATGCTTATTTTGTTCAAAGAACATTGAATAATCAAATCAATATTTAAATGAGTAATAAATAACAAGTGCCCTATACATATTTAAAACAGATTGAAGCTGATAAATTAAACATTCAAACTTTAATATCAAATGGTTTGTATTAATGGTATTTAAACAAATAAAGTTGCTACTGATGTGGATTAATCTTCTATCTTGGGAAAAGAATAAAGACAGTTGAGCCTGAAATATAAATCTGCAGAGACATGTTTAATTTCATCACAAAGTAGCAGATAAAAATATTATTCAAAATATTATAGATTAGCATTTTGAAGATTTTATATTTTTTAAATTTGTTTCATATGTTTACAGAGCTGTGGTTTGTTCATTATATTTATATAGTACCTGAATTAAATGCGCTATTGTTATTTAATGCATTACCCTTCAGTATCAAGATTATTAACAATAATACAAAAATAAATCATTTGTAATTCAATAAATAGGGAAGAACTACTATGCAGGAAATATTAAAATTATAATTGTTTATACTGCTTAGCACTGCTTTCAACCAGGCAAGAATGAAATAAAACCTATTGAGTTAAAAAATAAATCATTTTAATTTGGCCCTGAGATATTTAAAGAAACTATAACTGGTGAGTGTGAAAATTGTTTTAAGATGTCCTCATGGCTTTTTTTTATTTTCATATGTCAAATGCGTTGCCATCAACACAATGATCTTATAATTCAATAAACAAAGATAGAGTTGATTGCTATTCATTTTAATCTTGTAAACAATTAATAAACTATCACATATGTAAGGTAAATTAAACAGTATAAAATAAAATGAAATATTATAGGAAAAATAATATTTCTAACTTAAATATCTTGTGATATTTTAGTGCAGCATATTTAAGTTACAAGTTTTGTTACTTCAGTTAGATTTCACATTATTTGGTGTTATTTAATTTCTTTATATATATAATAAGTAACGGAAATAACCTTTGATGTTGCCAAGAAATGATCAATTACTACTAATTGTCCTCAGGAATTGTCAATTAGTAAGAATTTATCATTTATTGGTAATATCAAAGGTTGAAGGTTATTTCTATTACATGGATATTATCTTGTCATTTCCATTCTTTATTATAATAACATTTCAATATAGTTTTATTAAAGAGTTTCAACTAAATTTATTATTAGTGTGCTTGTATTGTTATCAATTCTGAATTGCAGTTAAAACCTGACATTGAAGAAAAATAGGAGAATTTTTTATTTGAAATCTTGGAGATTACTTAAGAATTTTTAAAAGAATATAGAAATTGCAATTATGTATTCATCTTCTGTTAATTTTTTTTTAAGATAATGAAGAACAATTATGCAATTACAAAGATATCCTGGAATAGTGAGTAAAATATATTAGAAAAAGAAAGATGAATATGAAATAGATTGATTGAATGAAGATTGAAATTAAATTTAAGGCTAATCAAAAAAAAAAGAAAGAAATTCAATTCTCATTATGAACATTTCTATGCTGTGTAATTCTAGAGTATGTCACTAACTATTATTTTTATAATTATTTTTTATAATTTAAATATTTGTTATTGTATTAAACTTTATACACCTGGGTTTCTTTTTACGCAGATTTATTTAACACAATTTTGAAGTTACGCAATTCACGTTTCTCCGGAAGTCGAACTTTATAATGCGCTATTACTTTAAATAATAAATTTCACATATATTGAAAGTAATAGCACATTATTGGAATTCAACTTTCATCTTAATAATTTCAATATTTCCAGTGTTTTCTAATAGTAAGTTTTTATGCAATAATGAAATTAAAATCATGATTTCCACATTTTATGTATACACACATTAAATTTTACAAGATTATAATGTAAATTTGTTCAAACATTGTGCGTGTTAATTTTGCATTTTAAATCACATTCTGTTTTTGCTTTTAAAAAAAGAATGTAATCAATTATTAATCATTTAGTGTCCGCAAGTTTATTTTTAAAAGGTGAGTAATAGCAGTGGGCACAATTAAAATTGAAAATTAAAAAATTATAAGACAAAAATAAGAATTTAATTTTTAGTTGTTAGATTAATTACTAATGACGTTGTCACCAGAAAACCATTAACACAACGTGAGAGTGATGTTGGCGCTAGTTGTATTTCCTCTTGGGAAGAATCTGATTTTTTACCAGTTTGCAAACGAACCTGTTTATCGGTAAATAGTGATAATAATTAAAACGTGTATAAAAAAATGTAAATTACTGTAAATTATGCATAAAAATATATTGTTTTGAATAAAATTAAATATTATAGTTAAAAAAAGTTTGTCTTGTATCAATTTTTTTCAAATTTGAAATTTTTTATTAGTCATATTTTATTTCCTTATTATTTTTTTTTTTTGCACGAATTTTAAAGTAATTTTACATTGGTGCTTTGCTTTTATGCGATTTTTGAAAAATCACAGTCCACATCCCCCCTTTTTCAAGGTAAGTTACGTCTTTTTGCGCGATTTTGTTTGCGCGTGTTTTCTGAGGAACCTATCTATCGTGTAAAATGAGACCCAGGTGTATATATATTATAATAGTGTTACATATCCTCTGTGCACAATTCTTTTCACAAATAAGGATCAATAAAAGAGAAAACAAATTAAATTATTTTCTTCTCCTACTCTAGTTGTAATAGTTTTAGAGCTTAGACTGTTTTATTGTATGGGTGAAAGGACTTTTGTCAATTAATACTTCCCTAATGGAAATTTTATAAATTGCTTGAGTTGCATTGGGAATTTTCATTTTAAAAATATAGTATTATGAATGAAAAAACTTTTAAAAATATGTTATCTACAAATAAAACATAAAGGAGATGATAAAAATATATAATTAGAACTACTTTAAACATGATTTTAAATCATGAATAAATGATGAATCTAATACTGATTTCATAGATAACAATTCTATTTTTAAATTACTTTAGCAGATAAATAGTAAATTTGATTTGTTACTTATTTAAATGCTTTTATATTAACTTGTCCGTGTTTCTGTTGGATGTCCCATTTTTTTTAATTTTTAACAATGAAAAAGAAACGAGTCCTATTTAGAATTGAACCCACAATTTTACACTTCCCAAGAAAACTCCTTAACAACTGAGCCATTGGTAATGTTACATATATAGAATACAATTTTGTTAATATTGAATTAATTAATTAAAAGTAAATATTTTCTGTTGAAATATGAATTATTCTTCTGAAATAATTAATATTTCATAAGTATTTTGTGAAAAAAATTAATGTATAAAAATGGTTAAAGAATTATAGTTTTATTTCCTTTCCAAAATAAAAATGAATACAACTGTCAAAATCATTGGAAGCAGGCGTTTTCTTGTGGAAAGAACAAGAAACATATTTTTAAAAAATCAATGAAGAAAATTATTTCATTTAAATTGAAATTTTTATTTATAAGTAAATAATTAAAAAAATAATATATTTTTTTAAAAAAGTAGGTCGAAGTAAAGAAGGAAATAATATATTTTTTTAAACTATAATGCTTTTATGTAAATAGCCCACTAAAAATAGAAAAATAACAAAACAATATTCCATTTCATAAAACCATTTGAGGCTTTTTTGATTTTTATGATTTATTTGAGCCTCAAATGCTTTTATAAAATTGATTATTAATATGTTATTTTTCTACTTTTTAGTGGATTATTTACATAAAAGCATTATTTTTTTAGATCTTTTTTTTTTAATATTTTATTTACAAAATAATATTGTTTCTTTATCTCAGTCTTTTACTAAAGTTACTTTAGATACATGAATTAATTCAAAATAATATAAAAAATTGATTAGTGAATTTAATGAAACACAAGAAAAAGTAAAAACACAGATTCTTTATTATATAGTTTGCAAAAAGAAATTTTTTATTTAAAACAGTAAAGATTACAAAATAATATTGAAATTGTTGGTGTTGATTATGCTGATGTTTATTTAATATTGCAGAAAATATAGCTAAAAAATTAGAATTGTCAGACTTTAATAAAAATAATATTAAATCTATGTATAGATTAAAATATGAAAGTAGATCCAGATGTGTAATAAAAATTAATTTTGTTTATAAAATGACTAGAATTATTTTTATCAGGCAGTAAAAGAATTAAATTTTATTTTTATGATATTTTGCCTAATACTTCATCTGATAGGCACTTATATTTAAATGAAGATTTATTGCCTGAAAATAGGAAATTATTTTGAAAAATATGTATAGTTGCTAAAGAAAATAACTATAGATTTGTTTGAATTAAAGATGGCAAAATTTTGTTGAGACAAATACAAGAGATAAGGCTATTAGAATTAATTCTGAATCTGATTTGTTCCATTTATGACATGAGTTCTCTTGTCAAAATGATTTGATGGTAGAAAATAAATTGGCCATTAAAAAAATTTAAAAAAATCTTTCATGTAATTATATACGGTGCGCAAGAAAACATTTGACTACCTATTAGTTCACTTACATTTATTTGATTATTCATTTGATATAATAATTTTATCTGAAAGCTGGATTAATGACTATGAAAAAGAATTTTATGAATTAAAAGGATATAAACCAATCATTGACTCTAGAATAAATAACAGATCAAGTGGAGTTTTATGTTATTATAAATTAGTCTATGTATCTTTTATTAATGTATTTCTTAGTTGTTCTGATTGTATTGTTTTAAAGTTTATTGTAAATTATAAAAAAATAGCACTTGTTGCTTTGTATAGATTGTGCTAATAGTCAGTTTATATTTTTAATAATGAACTCCAAACAATTACTTACTAGGTTAAATAATAAATTCATTATTCTTATAGATATTTCTGGAGAAATTATCTTTGCTGCTCAACATTATTTAAATATGCTTTCATTTTTTTTATTTATTTAATGTTTATGTCATCCTACATGTTTTATATTTTCATCTTCACTTATTGATTATATCATTGCTAGAGATCTTTTTTTTTTTTGCTGTAACCAGTTTATCCAATCTTTTCCCCATTTTTCATATACCTGGAAAGTGTTCACTACACATCCCATTTTTTATATAAAGACATGAAAATAAATTATATTTATTAACTTTGTATATTGTAAAATATTTCCTATCCTATATGTTTGTTATTGTCTTCACACATTTTTATTCACATATTAAAACCTTTTAAACATTTTAAATTTATTTTTGATTTTTTTTTATTAAAAAAAATCATTCACCTTGAATAGCCTCATTTATCATCTATCTATTTTTGCATTTTATCTAAAAATTTCTTAATTTTATGGATAATACAAAATGTATGGTTTCCAAATGTTAAAGCATATCCCATCATTCCTTTTAAATAATTCTACATATCTCATATTTATTATATAAGAAACATGCCAGATTTTTAATTAATTTCTTTCTACTTTTTGTTCATTTTCTGAACTCAAATTTCTTTTTTTATCTAACAAAGTAGTTAAATATATGTATTCCTCCAAATATCTTCCATTTTTTTATCCTTCAGTTTTATACTTCACATTTAATACAGATTTGCCTAAAACATTTATATGGGGTAAAAAATTAATTTGCTAACATAAATTCAAATTTATAAAAAAAAAACTAAAATATATATAATTGAAAAAATAAAGCTTAAAATTGAAAAAAAAATTAATGAATAAACATTTTACAAAACATTATTTATAACAATATAATTTATAAGATCAGTTTACTATGATATCAGTGAGTTAATAATATGATTAAATAGCTTATGTCAAAGGCTGATTACCTTCCGATTAAGAAAAAAACATTATTAAATATTAAACAGGCAAAACTCTCCATACAAGAGATGGTGATCATGTGATGTTTAGTGATTATTAAATATTAATAGCCATAACTCAAATGTATATAAAATTTTAGATTCCCAGTGAGTTATATATAAATTAATACAAACTCATCAATAAACAAAAAATACAGAATGGATCCACTTTTATTTAGCTTGGGTTGTATTTAAGCATTCAATTTATTTTGCTAATTTAAATTCAAATTGATAAAAAAACATCTTTACCTTTTGCTTGTTTATAGATATTTCAGAATGGCTTACAATTGTGCTGAAATCATGTTAATATACAGAATGCATGATCATCGTTATAACACATTAATAAAATGAATGCTTAAATATGAATTGAGTTAAAGTGCAGATTGATCTATTCTGTACTTTTCCATTTATTGAAAGGTTTGTCTTAATTAATATATAAAATAACTTGCTGAGAATTTGCAATAACTTCTGTTTTAAAACATATTAATAAAAAATAATAAACTGTGATTAAATATACTTTATGGTTGCAGAAAGGAGTTTGCTATTAACTGAAAGGAGACCCTTTGATTCCTCTTGGAGGCCTTAAAGGAACCGAGCAGGGCAAATTCCTAATGTCCACTCCATACGTTCTTGTCGTTGCAGCTGTTATTACTATATGTTTATTCATATAGTATACGAACATGGATGGGCTGCTCACCAACACGCATTAGCCAGTGTGGTGAGTTTATTGGCTTTTTACCTCTGAGTTTAAGATCAAGAAACACCATGGTCTTTCTTCTCAGTGCCTGATAAGGCAGAATGAATGTTTGTGTAAATGATAAAGATTTTTCCCAATTATACAATTATGACAGACAAAAATAAAGCATGGCCCTTAATCCCAGGAGGCTGTAAAGTCACCAACCAAGGCAGCGGTTGGTGGCCGAAGGCGGAGGGTGCTAAGAATATCCTGGAGGCGGACCCAGGCTGCCATTTGATGACGACTTTTTATTTAGGTACTTACAACTGCAGATCACTTTCAAGTGAAGGAAGATTGCAAGAATTAGAAGAAGAACTCTCTTATATTAAATGGGATATTATTGGACTTTGTGAAGTTAGAAGAAAAGGTGAAGAGACAATTGATTTTAAAAAGTGGACATATGCTCTATTATAAAGGCACAAATATTGGAAATACAAGTGGAGTAGGATTCATTATAAATAAAAAGTGGAAGAACAATATTGTGGAGATTGATGGTGTATCAGACAGAGTGGCAAGATTAGTTATACAACTTAATAGCAGATATCAAATGCAGATAATTCAGGTTTATGCCCCAACAAGTTCTCACAGTGATGAAGTAGTAGAAGATTTTTATATGGATGTACAAAAGGCTTTTGATCAGAGTAAACAACATTTTAAAATTGTTATGGGAGATTTTAATGCTAGAATTGGTAAACAAATGAAAGATGAAAGTGTTGTAGGTAATTTTGGTTATGGTAATAGAAATGAGAGAGGACATAGACTTGTGGAGTTTGCAGAGAAGGAAAAACTTTATATTATGAATTCTTTTTTTGAGAAAAATGTTAGAAGGAAATGGACATGGAAGCATCCAAATGAAGGTACAGCAGAATTGGATTATATTTTGACTAACAGGAAATACATATTTCAAGATTGTAATGTTCTTAATAAATTTAACACAGGAAGTGATCATCGATTAGTAAGGGGTAAGATACATGTTAATGTAAAACTAGAGAGACAAAAATTATTAAGAAAAACTATATTTACAGTTGATATTCCTAATCTTCAGAAACATTCTAATGAATTTAAATTAGAACTTACAAATCGGTTTCAAGTATTAGTAGATTTTGAACATGATTCAGATTTGAATGAAATTAATATGAAAATAACTGATACACTTTTAAAAACTGCAACAAAGATAGCTGGTAGAAAAAAGCAGCAATTGACTAATAAAATTTCTACTGAGACTAGAGAACTTATGAAGAAAAGAAGGAATATGAAGATATGCAAGAATGATGCATTAAAAAGAATTGAATATCTCGAATTTTGTAAAATGGTGCGGAAAAGAGTTGAAAATGATATAAGAAAGTATAACTGTGAACTAGCAAGAAAAGCTGTAGAAGAAAATAAAAGTCTTAAGAATGTAAAACAACATTTTGGTATTGGTAGGAAATTTATATCTGCAATAAGGAAAAAAGATGGAATTATTACTAAAAAGAGGGATGACATTATGAAATTGGTAGAAGATTTTTATCAAGAATTATATAGTAATAAAGAACAAGTACCTCCTATATCTATTACATCTTCCGAATTGCCCAGAATTTTAAATGAAGAAGTGAGAAATGCAATTAAATGTATGAAAAAAGGAAAGGCTCCAGGTAATGATGGAATTATAATTGATATATTAAAAGAAGCAGGTGAAGAAACAGAAAAAATATTAGCAAAGTTATATACCAAATGTCTAAATGATAAAGATGTACCGGATGATTGGAAGAATGCAGTAATAATATTAATATTTAAAAAAGGTGATAAAGAAGATATTAGAAATTACAGACCTATCAGCCTTTTATCAGTTTTATATAAAATTTTTACCAAGATAATTACAACTCGTCTACAGAGAACCTTGGATTTTCACCAACCAAGAGAACAAGCTGGATTTAAAAGTGGTTTTAGTACAGTAGATCATATTCAGGTATTGAGAGAAGTTATAGAAAGGACAAATGAATATGAGTTGTCATTATGTTTTGGATTTGTAGATTATGAAAAGGCATTTGATTCTATAAACATTTCTTCAGTGATTAAAGCATTGGATCATCAAGGTATAGATCCAGGATATTGTCATATTTTAAAGAATATTTATAAAAATGCAACAGCAACAATTAGATTACATAATGATACTGGGAAAGTCAACATTGAGAAAGGTGTAAGACAAGGTGACTCCATATCTCCAAAACTTTTTACAGCAGTGCTGCAAGAAGTATTTTGTGGATTAAAATGGGAAACTAAAGGAGTGAAAGTAAATGGAGAGTATTTAAGTCATTTAGATTTCGCAGATGATGTAGTTGTTTTTGCAAATAATGCTTCCGAGCTGCAGGAAATGTTGCAGGAGTTATCAGATGAAAGTAGGAAAGTAGGACTAAAGATAAATGTTAAAAAGACTAAAGTAATGTTTAATCGATTTGCTCCAAATATGAAAATAAAGATTGATTATGATGAATTAGAAGAAGTTAAGAGTTACAAATACCTTGGTCAGATTATTAATACAGATGGAAACATAATAGAGGAAATTAATCATAGAATTAAACTTGGTTGGAGTGCTTTTGGTAGAAATAACTTGATATTAAAAGGAAATATGCCTATGTGTTTGAAAAGAAAGGTTTTTAACAAATGTGTTTTACCAGTTCTTACTTATGGATCTGAGACTTGGACACTTAATAGAAGATCAATACAGAGACTTCAGACCACTCAAAGAAGTATGGAGAGATGTATGTTGGGAGTAACAAGAAGAGATCGAAAACACAATGTATGGGTAAGAGAACAAACAGGTGTTACTGACCTCATTGAAAAAATTAAAAGATTGAAGTGGAGTTGGGCTGGACATATTGCTAGAAGAGATGATAATAGATGGACAATTGAAATTTTAAACTGGATTCCAAGAGATTGTAAAAGACCCAGAAGGAGACCACATGTAAGATGGATGGATGAAATAAGAAAATGTGTAGGGGTGATGTGGAGAAGAGAAGCTAAAGATCGGAGAAGATGGATTAAACTTGGAGAGACCTTCATCCTGCAGTGGATTGATAATGGTTGATAATGATGATGATGATGATGGTAAAAATATTTTAGTTGCTGCAATTTTTTCTTCCAATAAACAATAATTTCTCAGCTTCAGAAATATTTCCTAAATCATAGTTAGTTATTAATAAAGCAAATCATATATAATGTAACATTGCTTTTATAAACTTGTATTTACAAAAATGTAATACCAAGAGTGTACCAATAGCTCAAACAAGCTCTTAATTGATAAGTGCAGTAAGAAAAAATATTTAAAATCTCTATCCAAAATTCTCTTATCCCCAGACCAATTGTTTTCAAGCTTATGGCTCACCTCAATGAGGAGCTAGAATATTCAGACACAATTAAGAGCTTGTTTGAGCTATTGGTACACTCTCTGTATTACATGATTAGTTAATTTTTGATACATTTTATATTCTATTATCAAAGGTTTTTATTTTTGTAATTATCTAACCAATAAAACTTTCATATTTTTTTTTTTACAATGCTGTTTTTTTTTTCTTTTAAAGTAATGGTTCACAATTTTATTTATTTTATACAAATGTAGTCATAATCCAATAAAAAATAGATAAAGAAATATAAGGTCCAGTTAATCATTAGTTTTAATAACATAAATGTTTTTAAAACTTTTTCTTTTTTGCTATATCTGTTTTAATATAAAATAAAGCATTTTTGCATGAAGCAATTAAAATTTCTATAAATACAAAATTTCAGTTGGAAATTAATTAAATAAAAATTGTTTTCAATTATTTAATGCATTTTGTTATTTTATATGACCAAAGTTTGTATGAATGAAATTTATACTGTATTTTTTTGCCAATATTATTTTTACATTCATAAAGAAAACCGCCATATCAGGAATAAATTTTGAGAGTGCTCAATAATATTAAACAAATAAGTGATGTTTTCAGTAGATATTTAGTATTGTTTGATAGTGTAAACTTTATTATTAACTGCATAATGTATGATTTATTTATTTTTTTTAGGGGAAATAATTTAGATTTATGATGACAGCATTTTTGCTATGGACATATCTAGCATATAAAAAATGTTTAGGCAAAAATTGCTTAAATGAATTTATTTTGGTTAATAAAAAAATTAAAAAATATTTTTATTAATCAAAGTCTGTTTTCCGTTATTTTTTGTAGTGAATGATTTTTTTTTTTTACTCTTTTGAATGAAAATCTTGTTTATTTTGGAGATGTCATAATTTAAAATTTAGGCTACAAAAGATATGAGATAAAAATGAGGTAAATACAAAAATCATATTTTAACTGTATAACAAAACACAATTATTATATATAATATATAAACTTTGTATTGTTTTGTAATTTTTTAACTTGAATGTCACCATTTTAATGATATTTTTTTTATGAAGTCATTATTTTACAATGTCCTTACTTCTACAAGATGCTTATCTTTAAAAAATGGTGGATTTTTAAAAAATTGTTTTTTAAAAAAATATTTTAGCAAATAGTGATAGTGGATATAGAATGATGATGATTGCTATGGTGAATCACAGCATAAATGTACTAGAATTTTAAGGGTTTTTTTTACCCAATTTAATTTTCCTATTTCTTCTAGCTATTCACAGTTATATAATAACAAATCTGATATGCTATAATTCTCTTAGCTCCAACTATAGGTATTCTAATCTTATCCCTAATCTTTCTATCTCAAACTTCAATTCTCTTAAAAATAAAATAAATAATAAAGGTGAAATAAAGATCCATGTTTCAACCCAATATAAGATTTAACTTCCATTCATTTTTATGTTCTTCAATTGATTATTATAAAAATTATATTTGTAAAAATTTGTAATCATTCTTAGCATCCTAATATATCCTCATACTTTTAAGATTTCTCATATTTATCATAAGCCTTTTTTAAATCTAAATATAGCTATTTCTCTTACAAAATATTTCAATCAATAATTTATTTATACAATAAATAAATTATCAGCTATGGTTTCCAAAATCCTAAAAATTTCATTGTCTTCCCTTTTTGTTTTAACTCTGTTTTTAAGATATATGAAAATAATTTATAAATTTTGGAAATTATTGCTATAGTTTGTTACCAACTTAATCTTTTTTTTAATATAATAATATATTTTTATTACCCTTTCATCATTTGGAATTTTATTATCAAATATAATTCTTTTTTTTTCTTAAACAAATTCTTGCATATTTTTTTATAACTACTACCATTTCAGCTTCCATATTGACTAATGCTCTTACTTTTCTTTATTTTAATCCATCTATTATTATATTCTATTCTACATCTGTCATATTCTCCTCTGCATTTAATAATATAACAGCATTTTTTTTATTTCTCTTCATTATGTATGTCTACAAACAACTTTTCACAACTATCTCAGCACTCTTCATTAATTTCTTATTACATTTGCTCATTTTCTGTATTAATTCTATTCTAATTATTTATTGTTTAAAATAACTTTCCCTTATAATCTTTATTAAAAACAGTAGTGTCACTTAGTGAAAGCCATAATAATCAATGAGTGCTAGAAGGTTATGCATCAAAATTCCTATCTAGTGCCTACTCATCCAATATCCTGACTAGTTTCTAGATTGTGCCATTGTTTAATGTAAGCATAAGAAATGTTGGTCATGTGATGTTTAAGTGGTATAATCTTTATTTCCTCTTTTCCCATTTGCTTCTGATCAGTTTTTCTACACATCCCATGCCTTCTTTCTTTCTTTTAAATTTTCTAAGGCTTTTTTGCTTCCATTTTCACATTGGTTTTAAATGAACAATCATTTGCAATCTTCTTCAACATATTCATCTATTCCTTATAATTTTTAAAATTACATTCATCCCAGTTAAACTTCCTGTATATGTCACTACTTAGCCTTTTGAATATCTCTAAACATTATGATCAGCACTACAATATTTTTATTATCAAATATTTAAAATTATTTTTATCTTTTCTACTAATTCCTCTTTATCCACCAATACATAATCTACTATATACACCAGATTCTGCCTAAACATGTCATATCCCCTCTTAAATTGTCAATTACCAATCCCTTTTCTTAGATATCCTCTTCAATAATGTTCTATAAATTTTCTCCACTCTATCAATTTCATTAATACTATCATTTTTAGCCCTTATAATTAACATTTTATAATTATTTTTTCAAAATTCACTAATTCATTCATCTACAGAAGCTTTCTCCTATGGCTATTGTTTTAGTTATATTCAATAAATAAATTTCTTTGCACCGTTTATATATCCAATACATCCTCTGTCTTTTTTTAATTCCTTCCTTATTACATATTAATTATTGCATATCATCATCATCAACAACAACCATTATCAATCCACTGCAGGATGAAGGTCTCTCCAAGTTTAATCCATCTTCTCCGATCTTTAGCTTCTCTTCTCCACATCACCCCTGCACACTTTCTTATTTCATCCATCCATCTCACATGTGGTCTCTTTCTGGGTCTTTCACAATCTCTTGGAATCCAGTTTAAGATTTCAATTGTCCATCTATTATCATCTCTTCTAGCAATATGTCCAGCCCAACTCCACTTCAATCTTTTAATTTTTTCAATGAGGTCAGTAACACCTGTTTGTTCTCTTACCCATACATTGTGTTTTCGATCTCTTCTTGTTACTCCCAACATGCATCTCTCCATACTTCTTTGAGTGGTCTGGAGTCTCTGTATTGCTCTTCTATTAAGTGTCCAAGTCTCAGATCCATAAGTAAGAACTGGTAAAACACATTTGTTAAAAACCTTCCTTTTCAAACACATAGGCATATTTCCTTTTAGTATCAAGTTATTTCTACCAAAAGCACTCCAACCAAGTTTAATTCTATGATTAATTTCATCCATTATGTTTCCATCTGTATTAATAATCTGACCAAGGTATTTGTAACTGTTAACTTCTTCTAATTCATCATAATCAATCTTTATTTTCATATTTTGAGCAAATCGATTAAACATTACTTTAGTCTTTTTAACATTTATCTTTAGTCCTACTTTCCTACTTTCATCTGATAACTCCTGCAACATTTCCTGCAGCTCTGAAGCATTATTTTCAAAAACAACTATATCATCTGCAAAATCTAAATGACTTAAATAATCTCCATTTACTTTCACTCCTTTAGTTTCCCATTTTAATCCACAAAATACTTCTTGCAACACTGCTGTAAAAAGTTTTGGAGATATGGAGTCACCTTGTCTTACACCTTTCTCAATGTTGACTTTCCCAGTATCATTATGTAATCTAATTGTTGCTGTTGCATTTTTATAAATATTCTTTAAAATATGACAATATCCTGGATCTATACCTTGATGATCCAATGCTTTAATCACTGAAGAAATGTTTATAGAATCAAATGCCTTTTCATAATCTACAAATCCAAAACATAATGGCAACTCATATTCATTTGTCCTTTCTATAACTTCTCTCAATACCTGGATATGATCTACTGTACTAAAACCACTTTTAAATCCAGCTTGTTCCCTTGGTTGGTGGAAATCCAATGTTCTTTGTAGACGAGTTGTAATTATCTTGGTAAAAATTTTGTATAAAACTGATAAAAGGCTGATAGGTCTGTAATTTCTAATATCTTCTTTATCACCTTTTTTAAATATTAATATTATTACTGCATTCTTCCAATCATCTGGTACATCTTTATCATTTAGACATTTGGTATATAACTTTGCTAAAAAAAATTCTATTTCTTCACCTGCTTCTTTTAATATATCAATTATAATTCCATCATTACCTGGAGCCTTTCCTTTCTTCATACATTTAATTGCATGTTTCACTTCTTCATTTAAAATTCTGGGCAATTCAGAAGATGTAATAGAAATAGGAGGTACTTGTTCTTTATTACTATATAATTCTTGATAAAAGTCTTCTACCCATTTCATAATGTCATCTCTCTTTTTAGTAATAATTCCATCTTTTTTTCTTATTGCAGATATAAATTTCCTACCAATACCAAAATGTTGTTTTACATTCTTGAGACTTTTATTTTCTTCTACAGCTTTCCTTGCTAGTTCACAGTTATACTTTCTTATATCATTTTCAACTCTTTTCCGCACCATTTTACAAAATTCGAGATATTCAATCCTTTTTAATGCATCATTTTTGTATATCTTCATATTCCTTCTTTTCTTCATAAATTCTCTAGTCTCAGTAGAAATTTTATTGGTCAATTGCTGCTTTTTTCTACCAGCTATCTTTGTTGCAGTTTTTAAAAGTGTATCAGTTATTTTCATATTAATTTCATTCAAATCTGAATCATGTTCAAAATCTACTAATACTTGAAACCGATTTGTAAGTTCTAATTTAAATTCATCAGAATGTTTCTGAAGATTAGAAATATCAACTGTAAAAATTGGTTTTTCTTAATAATTTTTGTCTCTCTAGTTTTGCATTAACACTTACATCTTACTAATCGATGATCACTTCCTGTGTTAAATTTATTAAGAACATTACAATCTTGAAATATGTATTTTCTGTTAGTCAAAATATAATCCAATTCTGCTGTACCTTCATTGGGATGCTTCCATGTCCATTTCCTTTTAACATTTTTCTCAAAAAAAGAATTCATAATATAAAGTTTTTCTTTTTCAGCAAACTCCACTAGTCTATGCCCTCTCTCATTTCTATTACCATAACCAAAATTATCTACAGCACTTTCATTTGTTTACCAATTCTAGAATTAAAGTCTCCCATAACAATTTTAAAATGTTGTTTACTCTGATCGAAAGCCTTTTGTACATCCATATAAAAATCTTCTACTACTTCATCACTATGAGCACTTGTTGGGGCATAAACCTTAATTATCTGCATTTGGTATCTGCTATTAAATTGTATAACTAATCTTGCCACTCTGTCTGATACACCATCAATCTCCACAATGTTGTTCTTCCACTTTTTCTTTATAATGAATCCTACTCCACTTGTATTTCCAATATTTGTGCCTTTATAATAGAGTATATGTCCACTTTTTAAATCAATTGTCTCTTCACCTTTTCTTCTAACTTCACAAAGTCCAATTGTGTCCCATTTAATATAAGACAGTTCTTCTTCTAATTATGTATATGTATATCACGTATACATAATTCTAAAATAATAATAAAACAGCACAGTTATATAAAATTAAAAATAATCAATTTAAAACAAAATTGAAATAGACAAATCAAACAGGCTTTCATTCCTTAATGGAACCTTTTCAAAGTGTTTCTTTTTACATAATCTCATGATCAACTATTCTACAGAGATTGCACCCAATGGACATTATTTACATTACATTGCAATAAATATTATTGTGTAAAAAAAACATCTTTTGTTTTAAATTGTTTTATTTTATATATAAAAGACAACATTGTGGACAAATTTTAGCATTGAAATTTGATAATTTAAAGTATTCACAATTATATAATATGTACATAGTCAATATACACAGTAATTTCTTTCTATTATATAAACCTTAAAATTACATATTCAAAACTTAATTACTATTATTAATACACTCACATATATATCATGTATATCTTCTTTCATTTCATGCTCAAAATTCATCTCTGGCTGTAATTTACAATTTTTCAATAAGGTTCATTTTATCTCCTGGAGTAATTGTTTAAATGTGTTTATATATTTATCAATGGATTAAATACTTTTTAAAAATAATTTTAATAGATTCCATAATTTTATATATTTTTTTGTAATTTATTTTACTACTTATACCAAAAAAAAACCCTTTGATCATGATTGTGTGCAATTCAAATGCATTGCTATGCAAAACTAACATCAAGTTAACTATTATATATTTCACAATGGACTTCCTAGAAAGCTCTTCACTTCCCTGATTCCTATAAAATGACTTGTCTAAGAGGTCATTTTACATCATATTATATAATATAAACTTTTTTCTAACTAAAGCAAACACTTAAGCAGGATCAGTATGCACAATTTAAAATATACATATAAAATTAACAGTTATACAGTTTGATTTTAATGAAATCTAAAATAACATTAATAAAAATGTTGGTGCGTGAGCTACATCAACTGCAAAACATCTGCTTTTTGTTTGGGAATTATTTATTCCTTGATGTACATTCTAAATTTTAATAGTAATGATAACAAGTCAGATGTCACATGACTTATATATAGCTTGCACTTACAAATATGTAAAATTAAGAGCGTGCTAATAGCTCTAAACAAGCTTTTTTTTTTTTTTATTTATGATAAATGCTACTACTAATCCAACACTAATAAAAAATTTTACTTCACTTTAGCTTTCCTACTTGAAAATTTTTTTGAATGTATTAATTAGCTTTTCAAATAGACCCCATAGTGTCTTGCATATGCTATGCCAACCAATGATATTCAGCAAAGTATTTTTATTAGTTGACAGTTATATAGTTTTTTATTTGGAATTTTTTTTTGTTACATTTTAACATTGTTTTCCATAGTAAATATTAGAACAGACCTTCTGAAAGTAAAAACAATCTTAAAAATTAATAAAAAGATAACTTGATTTTCATATTTTTTTTTGTTCAGAATATTTTTTGATGACTTAATCAGTTGCTTAAAGAAAAACTCTGAAATCCTTTTTGTTGCACATCCTGTATCAACCAATGGAATTTATTGTAACATTTTCATTCATTAACATTGTTACAACTTTGTGTATTTAATTATTTTTTTCGTGTCAATAATGATTAGTTGTCTACGTTTTATTTTTAGGCTTATGACCAAAATTTTTGTACGTATGTAGCAGAATAGTTGAAAAAATAACAATAATCATAATTAGCCTACTCATTTAATGTGAATGGGCTAATTATATATTGCCTTGGAAATAGGTTATACCTATAAATTCAGCCAAACCCTTTCTTGTTAATATCTGGATACATAATAGTCAAATAATATGAGGAGTTAGAGTGTTGTAATAACACAGGTATAACTACAATATCAAATCCATCAAGAGCTTTGAGCTTTCCACCATTGGTTTTTCAATAAAATAGATAGTTGAATAATCAGAATGGTGAAAAGAGTAAAACCTGCCTGTCTTAATATAAGTCGAGCACTGATTGTATATATGTGTAGAGGATTATAATCTGGCCCATATAATGAGCGGTGGTTCTGCATGAAATATATATATATATATATTGGGGATCATCTTTTTTCCACCGCATATATGTGACCATGTGTGTCAATTGTTTGGTGGAGTGGAGGACTAAAATAGTCTGAAAAATCCTAAGTTCAAATCCCTCTATTAACAATAACTATAATAAATTAAAGGCAATATTAATATCCCTTCATACACAGAAAAAACATTAATAACATTAACTATAAATGTAATGCATTTTTGGTGCTGAGTGTCTTTGTCAAAAGTACCCATTTTTTATTTGTTTATTGTTTGTTATTATTTTTCATTAAATGTAATAATTATATTCAAAGCAAAAATACTTTAAGATTGTATTTAATGTTATCACTGTTTTCTCTGTGTATAAAGATATATTAATATTGTCTTTAATTTTTTATATTTTAGTGAAGGAAATGCCTTAGTTTTTTTTTACTAAGTATACTATATTTTCATTGTTAACTAAGTGAATTAAATTGGTAGCTTAATTCTTATATGACAAACACTTTCTAATTTTTATTGTATGCACTTGCTGTATAAATCTTAATTTAATGAGAAAAAGTATTTGTTGTACAATTTGTTCATTCTAATAAGCTTTTATTGAAACAGGCCTCATTGTACTTCCTATTTTTCAGATAATAATAGCTGGTTATCTATTCACTAATCGTTAACAGTGTTTAGTTCAAACATTTATGGTTTTATTTTGGATTTGAATAATGAGATAAGAGTGAGGCAGACTAACACACTAATTTACCACATTTAAAATAATATCTTAAAAATTATAAAAAGTACTTACATATGATATTCGATTTGTTTTTACTTTTTTAAAAATATGTTTTATGGAAGAAGCTCGTGGTTAAAACACCTGTAGAGGTCCCTACTATCGCATTTTATACTATCGCATTTTATACGCATATTGTCGAGGTTATAGCCTCAGTAAATATTACCTACGTAATCAATGTGCGTTTAATAAATTTATATTTACATAATAGTGCAATGGTAATATATTCAAGAACTAATTATTTTTATTTTTTGTACTAATACCTGATATTAGTATAATTAGATAGTTGATACAATGTATTAAATTATTACAAAACACCAACAATATTTAGTTGTTATCACCAATTAAACAACTTTAGTTTTTTTATTTTATTTCGGTTAATAAAATTATTCAGAGTATAGTTAATGTATTTATTTACTAATATATATATATATGCAAATAATTGAACTGTTTATTAGTGCAAGAAATAAATATACCTGAAATTATATATAAAATATGTTAGCTTAAAAAATAACGCCAACTATTTTAGTAATATAATGCTATCTAAAAAAAATTTATCTAACTAGTTTTGTTAAAGTAAAAAATAAATTACATATAAAATAAATTGCTCATAGCATGAAAAGGATATTTAATTTTTATTTTTAAACAACCTCATTTTAAGAAGGATAATCTTCAGTATGCTAATTTGCACTACCAGAGGCTGCTCCTTTAATACTAAAGTCGTTTGCATACTTTTCTCATTATTCTGCTTGGACTAGTTAAGGAGAATTGAAACAGGTGGTTGCTAGTTTGATATTGATAGCATATTGCTCTAATAACAGCTTTCTCCCCATTGGTTTCCAACACCTTTATTTCCTATGACTCAAGAAAGACTAAACACAGCTAGAATCCCATAAGCCTTTGCAATAAATCTTAGCCTGGGTGTCAGCTGTGTTGATTTTTAAGTAATGAAATTTCTCAAAGAGACAAAAACAGCTGCAGTGAATAAAAGAGTGCTACTTTAAAAACTTAAAATTTGAATACCAGCAGTCAATTTAATAAATTTAGCAAAAAATACATTAAGGAAAAATTAATTAATTCACCTTTTTCTTTCTCGATTCAAATTGTAATGAGCATCTCTTAAAATTTCTTTACTGTTGATTATATATACATGTATAAAGTATTTTTAATGAATATGGAGATCACTTTTCATTTCAGATATCTATTAGATATTTATTTAAAATAGTAATTGTATTAATATTTTCATTTCTAATTATTGATAAATGATAAAACAGGTTTTAAAAATCTATTGAAGGATAACGATCTTTCTCTATCTCTTTACTCAGAGAAATGGCAATGGAGTAGACAGAACTCTGTCAACTGCCAGGTGTGATGGTATTTAGTGTGTTTGTTTTTTATTTATAATTTTAATTAATAATAGCCAGATAACTATTTACTTGCCTATAATTAAAAGGCTAACCAAGTTGCGACTGGGTCATCGATACCGGGTCATCTACCTAAAAAAAATCTTAGACTTATTTTGAAATCACAGGTAACAAAAAACTTTATTATACTCATTTGATCCCTAGGTTAGATTGCCCTAAATATGACATTTGAAAGCTCTTTATTTTCTTTACAAATATTTTGTTAATGCCTTTTAAAAAAATTTTGTATTAAAGTTTATTATTGCTGCATATCTAACTTGTTATTATAGCAGTACACTTTAGTGTGTATATAGTTAATCATTTTACAAAATTAACAATCTTTAAATACAATTATAGTCATTCCTTCTATAAACTATCTCCAGAAAATACTAGCTGTTCATTTCTTTATCTTTATTCATAATAGTAAATATGGCAATGTATCATACAAGCAGTTATCAAAGCTTTCTAGCATAAACCAATAAGGGATCATCTTACATAACAACACCCAAATAAGACTGTATTTTGATAGCATGGCAGCAAAGTGAAAGATAATTAAGTTTGGATGATTTTGAAGACATATAATTTTCACACAAGGCAAATTAAGTTGACAAAAAATATATATAAAATTTTACATTTAAAAAATATTGAATATTTACAGACTTAACAAATGTATAGCTAAGATGTTCAATAATTCCAGAACAACTTTGCCAAGTCTGAAATATTCAGTTGCTGGGTTAGCATCAACTGATAAAAGATATGCTTTTGAATCTTACCATAGCCTTATACCTTTATACTTTATATTCAGGATTAGACATTATATATTATATTTTAATCAAGTTATTATGAATTTTATCTCAAAGATATTTTTAAAAATAAAATTTTTTTTTTTTTTGATATCTTTTTTCCTTCAGATAAAAAAAAATTGTAATGAATTTACATATATAAATAATTCGATTGTCTTCATGATCTCTTGCTCACTTAATACAATAACACCATTTTTCTTTTTCTGCAAGCAAACTTATTATTTTTTAACTGTTACAACTGAAACTGCAATCTTTAACAGATGTCTGGTTAAAGATACAAGTTCATCTGAAACAGAAAATAAAATTTTTGAAGAAGTACAAAAAAAAAGAAGTGTTGTTATTGAATTTACATATATATTAAAGCAAAGGTTTTCATGAGTAAAAATGTGAACAAATAATTTGAATGTAATAGTGGTCATTCAAAGATTTTGCTCTAGAATGGTATTATAATGTCCTTAAATGATCACTATTGCTCAGTCAATGAATTCTATGAATGAGTTAAAACATTGGCATAATCTTAACTTTAACAAGCATAAGAATATATAAACAAATCTGATATGTGTGCCTGTATACATATCTACATTTGAAGTGTATAAATATTTGTTAAGTTTTCTGTCAATAGACATATTGAGCATCTTATATGATCCAATGCTAGCATTTATCATTTTTAAATGATAATTTGACATTGTCGCTTATTTCTTTAATCCAGTTTATTCTAGCGTCTCCATATTAAGCTACATCATAAATATTAATATATTTAAAATACATATAAAATTTGATTGGAAATAATAATATCCTCAGATGCTATTTATAAATAACTCTCATAATCAATAAACATAAAGAATATAATGGGGGGTACTTTCATTTATATATCATATACATTAAGCTTTACATATTTAATATTTACATATAAAAGTGTGTGGAGACATATTTCAGATATACACACATGTACACTTCCTTGTTGTTTAAATTAGAATTACATAAATGTCTCAATTGGATCATGCAAGTCATTACGGGCAGTAATGCTCATTCAAGGATGCTGCAGATATTTTTAAGACTAAAATACTTGGAAATCAGTCAATGGCTATGTGATCAGGTTGAAACATTAGTATAATACTGCTGGAAATTCTATTTTTTGTCAAGCGTTGGTGGTCAAGAGATCAGCACAGTTGCCTTACAAGCAGTTGTCCCAGGTTAGCGGGTTCACTTCCCAATGCTATGACACATGAAAAAAAAAATCTATTTTCATTATTTGTTTATTAATGATATTTCATATTGAAAAGTATTAATGATAATAACAATAGTCAAACAGTTTTTAAGTATTAGTGATTTCATCCAATTAAAACTAAATTATTCAGTAAACTTCAGCATGAATAAAAAAGAAAAGAATTTTAAACCATTTATTATACCCTAAGTTTGATTCCGTATAAACAACTATCTTAAAGAAAAAACAATACTTCCTTTTACGTGTATAAAAAAATTATAAAAAGATTAATCAAGTGTTTATATTACTTGATTAAATCAAAGTTAAGTTGTATTTAAATAGATATTTTTAAAAAACTGTATTGTTTATAGGAGTAGGAAAAATAAAATTGGGAAGAAAATAATTTTATTAATATATTCCCAACTAAACTAAATGACTTATCAGCAGAAATATAAAATTTTCTCTGGAGTTTCCCATTTTGATATTGTATATGTTTTTAAATAGTCTTAAGAGGAAGAATAAAATTTAATATAATTTTCAACATTAAAATGCATAAAAAAAATTACCTGAAATTTTAAATTTAACATTATTTATCTTCAATAGAAAGAATATGATTAGAAATAAAATTTAAAGTAATTTTATACATCAAAATTAATTAAAAGATACACATGATTGAAGTTTTCCTTGATTAAATTTACTATTTAATTATTCTCATCTTGTTGCCAATTCTCATTGAAAAGGTATTTTCAAGATGAAAAACTGTCCAAAAATCATGATGGTAATTATAGTTAAATTAGAAATTGTGGAATTAGTAGTTTTACTATTGACATTTAATTACATGTTCAATTTTATAATATTATGTTATTTATATTTTGTTGATAAAATTATTAAAGATTTCATGCTTCTATAATATATAGCATTGTTACAAAAGTAGTGGAACTGCAAACTATGCTATAATTTGTTCAAAACCTCCCTAATGTACTTACATATATATATAATTAAAGAGAAAGGATTTTCACATTTAATATTCGCATTGTAATGATCTTATAATAGCTCTGCAATATCATGCTGAGTACTGAAGATACTCTCAAACACAAGATAGAGACATTTGAAAAGATAAGAGCAGCCATATTATCTTTAAACCTACATTTTAATTATACAGGTTTGAACTGTCTTAGTTTGAGAGCATGAAAATGTTTCTCTATTCACTTTTACATCAATTATTTTCTTTCACGGAATTTTTCAATTTACTACATGTTAATATTACGAATTTAGAAACTATGTAATATTCAAATTTATTTACTAAGTGCAGAGATCACATGTAATTAAAGAGAAAGGATTTTCACCTTTATTTTCATGAATGTTAATATTGGAAAGAAAATAGTAGAATGTAAAATTGAATAAAGAAACATCTTCGTACTCTCAAACTAAGACACTTCAGATTGACCTATATAATTAGAATGTAGGTTTAAAGATAAGATGGCTGCTCTTATCTTTTCAAAAGTTTCTATCTTGTGTTTGAGTTTGAGAGTATACCCAATACTCAACATTATATGATTAAGCTATTATACGATCAGTACGGTGCATATATTAAAAGTGGAAATCCTTTCTCTTAATAAATTTTAATGTATATATGTAGCATGTAATAGCTCATTCTTTGTTAATAAACACTAATTAAAATAAAATACATATTGTTCATTGAATTGCAAGTGTATAATACTTTTCAACATGCATATCTATAACACAGATGCTTTTTTTATGTATATAACATGCACATGTAAAGATTAATAAGTTTAAAATATCATTTACACAGTTTTCTTTTCAAAAATACTTCATAACTTTCAATATATATAAATCAACACACCAACTTCTTTTTAAATCTTATTTTTATATGACTATTATAACATATATAAATATACACCAATGTTTTGACTATTTTATAATATAGTCTTTATCAAGGAATTTTGGAATTGTTTGGAATATTTGATATTTATATTTATGTATTTTTATTTTTCAATTTCCTTGATAAAGACTATACTATAAAATAGTTGAAATGTTGGAATATAGTTATATATGTTATAATAATCATATAAAAACAAGATTTAAAAAGAAGTCGGTGTATTGATTTATATATATTGAAAGTAATAAGTTGTTAAAAATAAGTTGAGGGAACACATTTTTACATTTTTTAAAACAGGCAAAAGTGGGGCTAATTAAGTAATATAACAATTAAGAGCAAGCATAAGAAATGGTGATCATGTGATGTTTATATTTTTTACTAAATTTTAGCAGTATGTATTATAAATAAATATTAATCTTGTAAACTAAAAGTTATTCAATAAAAATAAACAAATTACACAAATTTTAGAAGTAAAAAGTCAGCCAAATTTTATAATTAAAATTTCACAACCACTGCTTTCACTGCCAAGACAGATTTATCACGTGCAAATGAAAAACAAATATAACATAAATGTATACTAAAACAATTTCCCATAATTCTCAATTATATTTCAATTACCTATAATATCAAAAGAACTCTTAAATAAATTAATAACTTTAGTATAATAAATTCTTAATAATAGTGATTTTTTTTATTTCCTTTCTTTACCTCATTCTTTCAAATTAGACAATCTTAGCCCAATGCAGAATTAAAATATTTAATTTTTACTTTATTTTTACTCTTTTATTTAAATTTGTATCACTTTGACTTATATATAATTTCTTACAAAAACTAATAATATAAACTACTCCAGGAATAGTATTTCTATAAATTTCTTTTGTGTTATTCAATAAATGATAATTTGTTTGAAAATAAAAAGAGGCATCAAGGAAAAGTATTATTTAAAATATTTTATTGAAATATAAAAAAGAAAATTGATAAAAGCACCATTTTTGAAGTCATTTATATTATTTCTTGTTTTTACAAATATATATATGTTCAAATTCGAACATCTAAAATACAAGGAACTAAATCCTTTATGTTACTTTTGCAAATTAAAAATAAATCCTAGATATGATATAGAATAAAATATCTTTATATAACAACAAAATAATATATGACAATAGGTGTAATATAATCATAACATAAAAAAGCTCTTTTTGGCAATTTTTAATTTTTGCCCTTTTCAATATGTTTTGGTTAACTACAAAAAACAACCGACATTGCATACATAGTGACATCTACTGGATGTACATAAAATTAACACAAGCCTATAATTATGCTTTTATGTCTTTATAATAACACACATTATATAATCCTCCATTCATTTTTATTATCCAATTATTAGTTAAATTAATTGACATTTTATAAATGTTTATACAATTATTTCTGTTATAATTAATGTAATTAGTTTCATATTTCTTTAATATAATTTAATGGGCTTATATTCTTAATACAATCTATTCTATGTCCATGTTTTAAGTAGTGAACATATAATGCAGATCTGTCATTTCTCCTATTAATAGCATTATGTTCTTTAGCCCTTTCTTCTAATTGTTTTGCTGTATGTCCGTAATAAACGACACTGCAAACCCCACAAGTAATTTTATATACTATATCTTTTTTTATATATTATATCATCTTTGCTATTAATAGGAGAAATGACAGATCTGCATTATATGTTCACTATTTAAAATATGGATATAGAATAGATTGTGGTAAGAATATAAGCCCATTAAATTATATTAAAGAAATTAATAGAAGGAAGATATATGAAACTAATTATATTAATTATAACAGAAATAATTGTATAAACATTTATAAAATGTCAATTAATTTAACTAATAATTGGATAATGAAAAATGAATGGAGAGTTATATAATGTGTGTTATTACAAAGATGCAAAAGCATAATTACGGGCTTGTGTTAATTTTATATAGAGCCAGTAGATGTCGCTATGTATGCAATATAGGTTGTTTTTGTAGTTAACCAAGACATATTGAAAAGTGCAAAAATTAATAATTGTCCAAAAGAGCTTTTTTATGTTATGATTATATTACAGTTATTGTCATATATTATTTTGTTGTTATATAAAGATATTTTATTCTATATCATATCTAGGATTTATATATGTTAAAGTAGTTTCATGTGAATGGTCTTAAGGTTATAGCCTTAATATATATTATTTAAATAAAAGAGTAAAAGTTCATAAAAATAGAGAAAAAAAATAATATTTTAGTTCTGCATTACCTATGAAAGAAATACAAGTCTTACAATTTCATTTGAGCAGACTAATATTGTCATTTTTAAAAGAGTGAAATATAAAGTAAAATTAAAGCATCTCTGCTATTGAAAATGTATTTTACTGAAATTAAAGGTAATTGGAATGTAATTGAGAATTATGGGAAATTATTTTAGTATATGTTTTAGTTGTTTTTTATGTTTTATTGCACTTGAGAAATCTCCTTCGGCAGTAAAACCAATGGCTGTGAAATTTTATTTTTAAATTTTGGATGTTTTTTTTTTTTAATTTCTGAATCAATGTAATTTGTTTATATTATAATAATTCAGATTTCATTTAGAATAGCAAAGTCTGACAATACAAGCTTCCTGGATATTCTGTAAAATTTGTATGTGAACTAAGAGGGAGAAGAAAGAGAGAGAGAGGAAAAGGAAAAAATGGTTGGATTAATTTTATCCTTATAAAATTTAAATTGGGACAACACATTTAGCTACCATATTAATGTCCATCTTGATGCATTTAAATGGTCTATGAAAACCTATTTTAAGAGAAAGACAGAAATACATAAATAATGTCTTAAAGAAAATTGGATGGAGGGTTCATATATTACATTGAAAATTATACATTTTTAATAGTATTAGAGTTATAAGCAAAAGTGTCAAAGTCAAAATTAATTTAGTCAAAATAAGAATCATAGATCACATGACCCAATTCTCTTAAGCTTGTAAGATATAATCAATGAGGATTGCCAATTCCTCAACAAGCTTTGCGATAAATTCTTAGCCAGAGCCAATATTTAAAATATCTCTGTCAGGACCTACCCCCCAAACCTCTGATCATGGTTTCGTGCTTTGGCACTCTTCAGAGAGGTGCTAGGGTAGGTTCAGACACTAGATCTAAAAACACCAAAATTAATTTCTTTTAACTTTGTATTTTTATTTTTTTTATTTTTGTCTTTTGAGCAGAAATAATAATAAGAAGAATAAAAATTAATCTAATTTATTATTGGAATTAAAGAAGAAAAAGTTAAATTTGGAAATTTTAATAAAAAATGGATTTAAGAGAAAGGAAAGAAGAAAATGATACTTTCGTATTTTTTTTTTAAACAAAAAAATGTCATTTTGTTATCAAATAAATATAATTAAAAAAATAATTAAAAGATTAAAATATGATTGTGGTAATGGTATGTGATTACACTGTTCTATTGTGAATGGTGTTTGTATAAATGGAATGAGTAAAACAGAAGGAATGCAAAAGCAGATAAGAGCTAAGGAAAAGAAGAGGGTGATGGCATTCATAGAAGTGAAAAGTTAAAACAGAAGAACTGACATGTGACTCATGTCTAAAGTTTAAATGACTTTATTATCTGCATTCAGGGAAAAAGAGCTTCTTGAAATGGTCTCTCTTGTCTGTTCAAGAAGCTACTATTTATGGCTAAGCATACCATGGTTGAAAGTTTTTCCATGAGGGTGTAAACCCTTTTATTTGTACATTATTTGAAACCTGAAACTTCTGTAACCTTCTGCCAGCTTTAAGAGTGAAATGTTTCTGTCACTGGCAATGTCAGAAGCAATAAGAACAAGAATGTACTTTCCATTGCCTAATTTTTAAAAACTTAAACCATGATGGACATACAAAATTTTACATATTATTCTTGCCAATAATAAAGACTAGTAAAAGAAGAATGACTGAATAAAGAAATAATTTTGCATGGTTAGGGACTGTTATACATAAAATTATTTCAAAAGTTCAACCCTATTCTAGTTAACTGGTATTCAAAATCAGAATCTGAATATATTAGGGTAAGATTCAGTTTTTATCTAGATAAAAAGCATTAAAGGGTATTATTTCCAATATTATAATGTTTATCCTTTTTGATTCTTAATATTTCATGTTATTATGTTCATGTATTTTTTTTAAAAAAATTATTTAATACTAATAATAATGATCTATAATACAGAGGCAAAATCTCATACAGTAGCGCCAATCAGTGCAAGCTAGAGTAATTAATGGATGCAGAAAGATTTGTGCATAAAATCCTTATCTAGTGCCAACTCATCCAATATTCCTAAACTAATTTCTAGCTTCATCATGTGAGAAGTCTTGGATCTGAAAGCACTGCCCCTAAATCTTAGGATCTAATGCAAACTTCTAGCATCCATCTTTTACTTTTTTAATTAATTATATAGATTTGGATCCAAATGAAGACACAATAATGTTTTCAATTCAAGTTTATTTGCTTGTTTAGTCATATAGATCTGAACTCAATGATGAAATCCATAAGCTAGAAACTAGTTTTGGGATATTGGATGAATAAGCATTAGACAGGGATTTTACGCACAATCCTTTTTTCATCCACTGACTACTCTGGCTTGCATGGAGTGGCACTACTGTATGAAAAATTTTTCCTCTGTGTTATCAGCTTGTGTAAGTATAAAGAATGGTGATCATGTGATGTTTAATGGTTTAATAATGATCTATATATATAATTAGTAATGATAGTTGTGGAAAAGTTGTTTTTAATCGAACATGCAAGCATATTTGGTGTGTGTGGGGGGGGGATCAAATTCACTCAAGTTTCAACTGACCTTTCTCTGATATGAATACATCCCGTATTTATTATTATTAATATTAATATTTAATTACATTTATTTAATTTGTAAAGGGTTAGACTATAGTAATTGTAAATATTTTAATTATTGTAAATAATTTTTTTCTTTCATTTGTTTAATTTTCAAACTTAGTTGTCTGTTCCAGCTTGTAAAGAAATATTTTGCCACATATTCTGAAAAAAAAAAATGTACGTTTAGCTGAACAATTAAGGGAATGAGACCATTGTCATGATGGTGTTGCCGGAGGAAGTACTTAAAGTCATTCTTTCTGCAATAAAATTGGCTTTTGGGATACATACCCTATAAAAATGCTTTTGTATGCATGAGCTTTTTCCTATATCTTCTGAGTATTGCTTTGGTATAAGATGAGCAGGAAATATAGCCAACTAATATTTTCAATCATCTTCATAAATGGCTATAATGTCCATTGGTATTAATTTAAATTAATTAGTACAAATTGTGCTTAAAATGCATGATGAAATGAACAGCTTGAAATCATAATTGTCAAAAAGCTAGTTTGGTATAATATTAGTTATGACAAATAATGGACTAAAAGACCAGCATGTGATATATGTGAATATATTTGTTTCATGATTTAGTTTGTGTAGTCATTGTTTATGAGTAACTTTTAATAATAATGATGATGCATTTGTGGGTATATTAGTTATATTTTGATTTTATTAATATATATATAATTTGTTGACTTGCATAATTTAATGCAGTAGTAGAGTTGTGAACTCTGTTTTGATTTGTAAAGTCATTATTTACAAACGACTACTAACAATGATGATATAACACTGTATATTATTTATATTTTAATTTTATTAATATATATAATTTGTTGATATGCATGTTTTAATCAGTGATACAATGGCAGACTGGTATTCAAACTCCATGAATTGCAGATTCTTGAACTTTTTATGATATCTCAAGCAAGAATTCCTTCAGTTATTTTTCAAATATAATTTAAGATTAATTTTTTGATAGCCTTTTTTATTAATTTTAAATAATGTAAATATTATTCTTCTTTCAAGTACCAATAGGAAATTATTTTATTTATTTCACAAACCTAGAAAGATAGTTTAATAAACAGTGTTTCTTAGTAAACAATGAGGATTGCCAATTCCTCAACAAGCTTAGGATAGGTTCAGACATTAGATCTAAAAACACTATCCTAGCATCTCTCTGAGGAGTGCCAGAGCACAAAACCATTGTCAGAGGTTGGGGGGGGGGTTCTGACAGATATTTTAAATGCTTTCTAAGCATTTATCACAAAGCTTGTTCAGGAATTGGCAATCCTCACTGTTTATAACTTACAAGCTTAAGAGTATAGGGTCATGTGATCTATGACTCTTATTTTGACTATTTAGTGTTTCTTAGTATTTCCATAATCATCATCCTTCTCATTTTATTATATATATTCTATGAAAAACACTACTCTAAATGCATATGGGTATTAGTAGTATGCAAATACTAAGAAGATTCTTTGAGTTGATTCATCAATTTTATTAAAATATCAAATATGTATTATTTTATTATTCTTATTATTGCCTTGGATAAATAGTTTAAACACTCATGAACTATATTGTAAGAAATTCACCGGGATTATGAGATAAGCTTTTAATTTATTAATATTTATCTCACAAGTGTGTTTATATAAGTTTTCATTTGTAATTTGTTAGAAAAAACTCTTATTCATTATCGCATTTTCTAAATCAAGCAGTTGGGTCTGAAAAATAAACTTCAAGGGTATCTAAGATGAAATTCTAATTCTCTGGAGCAAAGTGGATGCTAGTAATTAGAGTTACTCAAAAAGTGTGGAGCGAATAATTTTATTTCTAATATCCTAAAGGAATATACTGTGGAAAAAAGTATTTGTGTAGCAAGTATGTATATACACACATACTTTCTCATATATAATATTTTAGGTTACTTTTTTTTATAATGATGAGTGCTTACTTGTGTGTGTTTGTTTTCACACACGTATATACATGTATATACTCACACACTCTCTTTCTCTCTCTCTCTCTCTATATATATATATATATATTGTCTATGATCAAACAGTTGGTTTATTTGGTGTAGGAGCTAACTTATTGGTTCTGGGTTTAAATTGGTATTTTTTCTTCAAGAGGAAAGTCTCACATCTATTTATTTGAGATAAATCAGATAGACTACAACTGAAGTCATATCTGCTTAGTCATTGGTAGTTAATCTAAAGTGAACAGATCAATAAATTGTGCATGACATGGGTAGTCATAGCCACAAAAGAATGATTAGAAAGCCAAAATAAATTTTATTATTAAAAATACATTTTACTTGAATCATTTATGTGTAGAGAAATAAGTTATCTTATTTATACATAAAAATTTATACATTATGCTCCTAAGATAGTTTACTATTATTTGATAGCCATTGTTTATATCTAAAGTAAAAATTTTAGGTCTCTATTTTTATCATTACATAAATGAAATTATCATTAGTTCTTGATTATATATAAAGATAATTTTTTTCCATGTGTTATAGCATTGGCCAGAAAGCAAACCCGCTAACCCGGGACAACTGCTTGTAAGGCAGCTGTATTGACCTCTCGACCACCAACAATGCTTGACAAGAGAATTTTTTATACTGAAAATAACGTGAAAATTGCAGCAATTTGTCAATTTATATACTTCTTTTGAATGAATTTAACAGTTTTTTTCTTAACTATTGTCCTATGGCAATTGGTTTTCATTAACCATTGTTCTAATTAAGTGCTTTCTAATTAAATAATTATAAATGGATAAATCCACACATTAAATATTTCCATTATATAATCATAACTTTTATATATGTAATAAAATAGAAGTAACTACCTGCCATTGAGTTGATACTACAAAACTCAGTGAGAGGTAGTTACTTTCATTTCAATTATATATATATATATATAGCACTATTCAGATTAGCATAAATTGGATTGAATCTGAAATTTATAGAATGTTTTTCAGTTTGGGTTGATAGATTTATAGTTAAGCTAAAAAATAAAAGGTGGATGCTGGAGAAGGGGCATATTAGATCTAAGATCCAGATGCATTACTCCCAGATACAAGGCTCCTCACTGATGAAGCCATATGCTAGAAATTAGTCTGGCAATTGGATGGGAAACCATCAGAGATGGATTATAAAAAAAACAACCATTTAATATCTAATGATTGTTAAAGCTTGCATTGAGTGGTACTATTGGTAGAGAAAAAATTTGCTATTGATATATGTGTGTTTGTTTATATATGTCCACAAACAATAATCCAAATCAAATTGAACATTTTCAAATAAGTTTAGGAACTTTTTTAAGTAAATAAACCAATGAACAATCTTTTACAAGGTAAAACAAGAGAGGAAAACTATAAAATTATTATCAATAATCTGCTGAGAAATGATGTCTTCTTTAGAGTATGTTAGAGAGTTGTTGTTTTTTTTTACAAAAGTTTTTTAAAGCTGTTTTAATTTTATATATAAAAGTAAATTGCAATAATAAAATAATAAAATTACAATAATAATAAAAAGTTGTAATTAATAGTTTGTTAAGCGCATACTCATTACCTAAGTAATATATATTAAGGCTATAACTTTAAGACTATGTGCCTAGATGCAACAGTAGGGACCTCTACAAATCTTAACACAACATTAATGACTTTAAAAGACAAGAGCGGCCACTCTTATCTTCAACCTAATTTTTAATTATACAGATGAATCTAAAGTATTTTGATTTGAGAATGTGAAGCTATTAAATACTTCACTGATTAAGTCAACAATTTCTATACAAGCTAATGTACATGAAATCTTTCGATTTACAATGAGTCAGTGTGAAGCCCTTATATTAGAAATCTTTTAAGACAATTTAAAGTTGTAATTAATAATTCGTTAAGCACATACTCATTATCTAAGTAATATATATTAAGGCTATAACCGTAAGACTATGTGCCTAGATGTGACAGTAGGGACCTCTACAAATCTTAATGACTTTAAAAGACAAGAGTGGCTACTCTTATCTTCAGCCTACTTAATTATATTACTAATAATAATAAAAGTAAATTAAATATCATAAATAATATGAAATATAATAGAAAAGATGAAAATTAATCAGTTATTTCCATATTATTATAAGGACATTTTAAACAAATTATGACACTAGTGAATAAAAATTTAAATTTGTTTACATGCAGTCACTTATATTGACTTATAATCCTGTTTACAAATGCAGAGATACTTGCTATTTTTAATAGTCTTGTAAACAAACAACAAACACATATGCATAATATAAATTAAACAGCAGAAATAACATTAACATAATAGAAGCAAATTTCACATTTATCTCTGCACTTATATTTCATATATTTGTGCTGTTAAATTTATCTTACATATATTAATTCAATTATAAGGCTATTAAAATGAATAACAATTTTTTTTACTATAATAAATAATATATAGGGTATATGAGCACAGACTTTCACATGATCCACCATTCTTCACTCTATCTCATATCACTGATACACTTAACGCATATATGTCAAAAAGATAAATAATCACCAATATATGTATTTCATGCTAAATCAGCAATCATCAGTTGGTCCAAATTATCATCTCCATATATATATATATATATGCAATAAGTGCTCAGATATATATTAAAATAGCTAATCTTTATACTTTAATGAACAGGCTTCAATCCTTTCCACACTCCAACTCTTCAACCATCCATTCAATTGAAAATCTGATGATGGAATGTTCAAAGGCATTCTGAGGCCAAGATTCTCGTCACCCCCATATTGATAATCTATTTATATAACACAAACTCTGCAGATAATATAAATAAGCTGACTGACTTCTGGTCTTGCACTTTATGAATTTACACGCAGTCATCATGAGCATTAGTATAAAAAGCATAAGTGTTTCATTTATGTTTAGAGCTTATCGATATGTAAGTAACTGTACTGAAATCAGAGCTTTAAAATTGACTTATGAATCGATTTCAGAGAGTTTGTGTAGATATCTTTACTGATTTAAATTTCACATTATTATTTATTATTTCATTATCAAAAGGTCTCAGAATGTTTGTGATCTCATTTAAAAAAGTGGAAATTACATTGTTAATTATTTAATAGACAGGGTATGAGTACAGACTGTCACATGACCCACCACTCTCCACACTATCTCATAATACTGATACACTGAACACACATATGTTGAAAAGATAAATAATCACCAATAAATGTATTTCATGCTAAACCAGCAATCATCAGTTGGTCCAGATTACCATCTCTACACATATATGCTACAAGTGCTCAGATATATATTAAGATAGCAAATCCTCCTACTTTAATGGACAGGCCTCAATGTACTCCACACTCCAAAATTATTTAGCAAAATTTGCAACTATTTAAACATTATTTGGGCAAAAAATTGTAAAAATAATGTTAAGGATATTTATTTGTAAAATGATAACTTTGATAATGAGATAATACAGAATATGAAAATTTATAAAAGTTTCTAGGAAGCCTTTTTGTATCCATATCTATTAAGCAGTAGTTCCACATATTGAAACAATATATATTTCATAATTCCTACCATTTTTATGAACATACTAATAGTATTATATAATGATACTGTTATATTTTTGGCATGATAATTTTTTATCATATATGACAATTTTTACATAAAGTCAAAATTGGGTTATTTAATGCAATTTATTTATTAAACACTTTTAATATAGAAATTCTATTTGTTTGTCTTGGTCAAATCTTGTAAAACAATTTTTAATATATTTCTATCAAGTTGATTTCTTTGAAATTTTGTATATGTTAAAGATTGGTGATAATGCAATAGGACAGTTGAAATACTTCAGAGTTGTCAAATTAGTAGTCCAGTCTAACAATGTTATCAGATCTAAACTATCAAACATCACATGATCACCATTCTTTATGCTTACACAAGCTGCTTTCACAGAGGCAAAACTCTCCATACAATAGTGCTCTCAGTTCCAAGGCTCCGCACTGATGAAAGCTGCAAGCTAGAAACTATCCTGAAGATATAGTATGAATAGGAATTAGGTAGGGATTTTATGCATAATCCTTCCTGCATCAACATTGATTATTCTTGCTTGCTCTGAGTAGTGCTACTGTATAGAGAGTTTTACCTTGGTGAATGTTTTTAGATCACATTTCAAAATGTGCAATATTTATTTGGTAAGTTTTCAATGATACACACTAAATGTTTTTTAAATATCCTTTTATTGAATATTCACGGTTAATTAAAATAGAGAAAAAAAACAAATGAAAAATGAACTTTTACATTCTCTTGATTGTTTTTTCAAAAATATTGCCTAAATAAACATTAAAAATCTTGTAATCAATTTTTAATACATGCAAATACTAAAAAATAAAATGATAATATATATTTATAAACAGCAATTCTAATTAATTGGATGAGTAATGCACTAAACCAAAAAAAAAAAAAATCTTTGATCTCAATTTGGATTGATAAATTTAACTTAAAATAAAAGTGGGGATTTCCATAAATTAATTAATTCAATCACTAATTTTAAAACTAATAATTGAATTAATTAATTTATGGATATCTTTCTCTTTTATTTCAAGTTAAATATACCAATGCAAATTGTGGCAAAGAAAAAAGATATTTTTTGCTTTTTAGAGCATTACTTATCCAATTAAATAAAAACATTTTTTATAATTTGTTAAATGCAATATAAGATTCTATTAAATGCTATAAAATTGTCAATTCCTGAAAAATAAATAATAAAACACAAGTTTTTAATAGTAAAATCTTTAGATGCAAAAAAACTTTTTTTTCAGATGGATTGCCTCTTAATATTATCCACAATTCAGAAATTATTCAAATCTTAGTTTTATACAGCAATATTTATTAGTATACTTGAGAGTATAAGATATACATATATTTATTAAATATACAATTCTAATTACTGATGATGCAGAATTATTGATATCTAATGACCTTTCATATTCTTATTCATGTGCTTTCATATAAATAATTTCACTCTATTGTAATCTTATCTATTGATTCAATGTATCCCTGATAATATATTGCTATATAAGTCCCCAGGGTTTAGTGTCCAGATTGATTGCTTGTCTTCCTTTGTGAGGATGAAATTCAAAGCTGTAACAAATGCATTTGTGCATCTAGAAACTATCTTTATTTCTTTTCCTTTTTTTTTTTGCTACTAACCTGAAATTTAAAAAAATCATAAGGTTTCAAACTCTGGCTAACTCATTGCATAGTCAAAGTGGGAAAAGGTGTAGAATAGAACTGAAATCTTAAAAATAGAAAAACTTTAAGTATCAGATCTACATAGCTATATGAGTTTATTCTGGGTTTTCTCGAATACTAGCAATGAGTATATGAAAGTTGCAAGGCGCACAGATAATTAATTTCAGCTTTAAATCCTATACCTGTCATGATAAGGGTAAAAACAAAAAACTGGTCAGTCAGAGACTGAAGATTATACAGAATATCTGTTGTTCATTGATTGTTGAACTTTACAATAGATAACTCTAGAAGAAATTGAAAATAACTACTCTTTAAAACATATAGAGATAATTAGATTAAATAATACAAAGAAATAAAACATTTCTGCTAGAATTCTTAATTAGATTAATTCTGACTTTGAATTTTAATTTTCACTTATAAAGACAAAATTTAGAAAACATTTACTGTAGAGATGAATATGTTAAAGCACTGTACCATCTGGTGTTCAATGATTACTCAAACTTACAGAAAAATAGCTCTTAGAATAGGCTGAACATACCTGCTTTTATTATTTATGTATAATAGACTGCTAAAGCATTCCACTTGTCAGATAGTTTAATGACATTCAGATATGAGACTTAGCTGCAAAGTTATCAATAAGCATTGCCCAATCAAGAATATTTGCTTTTTTTTTAGAATATTATATCGGCACATCAGAACTACGTACTTTTTCTGGTAAAAATAATTTGTTTATTCTGTAGGCTTTGGTCTCATTTTTTTATCTCCTTTTCTTTACTTTACTCTTTTAGTCATTTAGAGCAGTATATGGCTTGCTCAGTATATATTTTTTCTATTAATAAATGTGATACAATTTATGTGTGTGTGTGTGTGCAATCACATTAACTTTTTTTTATCTAGAAGCACAGCAATTCTAATTACACCTAAAAAAATTTAGTTTTTTATATATGTAAAATCTTTAATGTTGAGAAATCACTGTTAGAAAGAGATTTTCATAGCTAAAATTAGCTATGATCTTGCATGAAATAGTACAACCAATAATGACTCACATTAAAAGTGAATGTATGGCCATAATTTTATGTTTTTTTGTTGTTTTTTTCTACTTCAAAAAATTTTGACATTCTAGCTGGTTTTGTGTGAGTACTGAAAATATTATAATAGCTGTCTTCTGAGACAATGCAGGAAATGTGCAATTTGTTTCTTTACAGATGTTATTGCTGTTTTCTCTTATTCTTTTTAAACTTTTTCCCAAGTAAGAACAATTCTCAAAAAATTTTCACTTCTTTTTTTATCTTTAATTCTGACTTTCTGTTTTCTAATGGTTTACCACTAATTAATTTTTTCCTTAATTACCTATAATTACAGGTTGTTTGATTGAATTTAAACTTAATTAAACTTTATCATTAGTTCTTGTTTTTTTACAAAGGCAACGTTAATTACTAATCATTTTAATAGCCTTGTAAACAAATAACTAAATATCATATATGTAAGATAAATTAAACAGCACCAAATAATATGAAATATGGTTAGAAAAATAAATTTACTTCAGTATACTGAAATATTTGATGCAATATTTTCCACAGTGTCAGAGTTGTGATGCAATAATAAAAATGAACTTCTATTTATTTCCATGCATCTATATGGATGTCTAAACAAATGTTAACATTGACTAATATGAAATTTAAATCTGTAAGAATCTTTCTACTGATTTAAATTTTATACTTGGCAGTGTTAGAGTTTATTTCAAAAGTCCACATAAAATATTGGAATCAGTTTTGACACTAGAGAACATTGCATTAAACATCACAGAAGGATATAAAAGATATATGATTGTGTAGATCATGTATAAATGTGATAAAAGGGGTGGAAAAAGTGGGTTTTGAGTGTAGATAATTTAAAGAAAAAGTCAGTAGAAATGAAGGAAAATATAGATAAGGATGATAGAATGGAGTATATATTTAGTGGAGTGAGAAGAGATAAGGATGGCAAAATAAGTAGTGCAATAGAGATAGTTAGGCAAAGAAAAGTAAGATAGAGGAAGAGATAGAGGATGTACAAGTATAATTAATGAATAAAAACCATAAGAAAGAAGTAGATAAGGAAGTCCAGAAGATGGAAGAGAATGCTACTGATTAAGTAGAAAAAGTAAACTATCAGACAGTCTTGAAAGGGGACTCACTAATTAGAGGATGTGGAGATGTAATTGCAAAGGAAAATAGAAATATGTATGTAAGAGTATGTTTATCTGGAGCTAGAATTTGAGGTGTTACAGATAAGGAAAAAACAGAGAAGTATAGATATTTATGTTATGAATAGGAAGAAATAATTTGTCACAGTGATTGGAGAGAGTAATTGATGAGTACAAAGAATTGATTAGTAGTTTGCATAAGGTTAGAGGAAGAATAAGAGTTGTTGGATTACAAGATTCAACAATAGGTATATGTTAGATAGGGCATGTTCTATAAATGAGAGATTGAAAAAATTATGCTACAGAAATAATGCTATGTTTGTGGATGTGTGGCTTTTTTTTATTAGTAAGAAGGAGTTATACAGTAAATATGGATTGTACTTAGTAAAAAAAGGAAGTGAAGCATTAGGGGGCATGTTTTATGAAAAATATTATAGTTCAGGAAACTTCTAAAGGGGTAAGGTTTTAAATTATACTATTATTAACAAGGTTATGAATGGATGGTATGCAAGAAATAAACAAAGGGTAGCTGATCCAGATATAAATGTAGATGTGGAGAAAGAATGGCTATGTAAAACTAATGATAAATAAACTAATTACAAATATAATAGAGAAGAAAGAGTCAGAAAAATTTATAAAAGAGTAGTAAGAAAAAACGAAATTGTTAAAATTGGATATTTGAATATGCTAGGTGGTAAGGGACCAGAAATGTGGTTGGAATTAAACTGTTAAAAATGAATGTTTGAGGTATTAGTAGTAGTGGAAACACATCTAAGAGAAGCAGAAGACCCTACACTAGAAAATTTTGTATGGCAGGGTATAAATAAATAATAAAAAAAAAGGGGGAAAGAGGCAGTGGTATAGGAGTCATGTCAAAAAAATATTTAAATACAGTAAAATGTCAAGAACATTTGTGGTTTGAGATAAGGTTAGGGAGACAAGAATGGGTGGTGGTTATAGTGTATATTGCTACTGGAGATAATCAAACTATAACAGAGTGGAACAGTAGCATATATGAATGCCTAGTTAGGGATATATAGAGTTTTAAAAAAATGGAAAGAAAATATTGGTTATAGGGCATGTGAATGGGAATATTGTAGAAATTGATGACATGGATAACATGAATGCTTTTGTTTTTTGTCAGAGAGTGGAATTGAGCATTAAAAATGTATAAAATATTTATGAGGGGCAATACATATGGTCTAGAAATAATATATTTCACACAATAGATTATGTATTAGTAGTCAATGTGGGAATGAATAAAGTATGAAAATTTAATGTGTTTGATAATGAAGAGAAAGTATGTAATGGGTGATAATGATCTTTTCACAATAGAAATGGTTAGGTAATGGAAAATAATAATAAAAGTAAAAGATGTAGATGAAGAGTGAATGATAAGAATAAGTTAGAAGAATATTAAATAAAAGTCAAAGAAATCATGGAAGAGTTTGTTGGAGATAAATATTAACATTAGTGTGGTAAAATAGAAAGAGTGGCAAATAGGGTTTTAGGTGAGAATATTCTAAAAAATAAAAATAATAGAAAAGTGAAAATTAGTAAAAATGTAAAAGAGAGGGAAAAAATCATGCAGAGAATATAAATGTGCTATTAAAAACAAAGAAAGTGAAAAAGATGTTAATATTAAATGGAAAAACTATATTTTTTTTTAAAAAAAAAAGAAGTTGCTAAAATAGATAAATGAATACACCAGGCTTCTTTTTAAAATTTGATTTTTATATGACTATTCTAAACATGTGATAAATATGTGATATTTATAATTATTATTATATATTTGTATTTTTCAGTTTTCCCTGAAAAAGACTATATTATAAAATAGTCAAAATATTGGAACATAGTTATATGTTTATAATAGTCATATAAAATCAAAGTTTTAAAAAAAAGTTTGGCGTATTCATTTATATATATTGAAAGTTATGAACTATTTTTGAAAAGAAAATTGCCTAGATAATATGTTAAATGCATTAAAATAGATAATTATATAGAGAAAACGAAATTAAATAGTAAATTATTGAAGAAATTAAGAAAAGTGGAAGAGATATGAGAAAAAAATTTGGAAATATATTAAAAGAAGGAATGTAAGAGTATTAATAAATGATAGGGAAAAAGAGTGTAACTCTAGATAAGAATTAGAGACAATCTCAAATAATATGTAATGGTTATAGAAAAAATATTAGTTTTACAGAAAATAAATTGAATGAGACAGAGAAAAAGTTGAAAAGTGGAAAGACAAGAGGTTTAGGTGGATGGGCAGCAGAGATGGTGATGAATTTGAAAAATCAAATCTATTATCATGTTTTAATAAGATGGCACAGAATTTACAAGAGTGAGAATATTATTTAAAAAAAGGGTTAATGACCATAGAAAGATAAACAATTATAGACTGGTATCATATATAAAGTTTTTCATATATGGTAGTTGGAAGGTTGGCAAAATGAATGGAAGAACATAATGTAGTGAGAGAAATGCAAGGAGGTTTTAGAATGGATAGGCACACAGTAGATAGTTTATTTGTAGTCACATGATATGAGTAGGAATACAAGTAGGTAGTTATATATGGTCTTTATAGATATAGAGAAGGCATATGATAGAGTAGATAGAAATAGACTATGGGTAAGTTTTGTAAATTTAGGAATGAATGAAACTTTAGTGGATCTTATTAAGAGATCATGTGAAAATAATTACTATACATATCAATTAGGAAATATAGAATCAATTAGAATAAAAAATGGGGTGGGACTAAGGCAAGCATACCCCATGTCACCTATTTTGCTTTTGTTATACTTGAGAGAAATGTAGAGAGAGCAATAGAAAGGCTAGGCAGAAGGATAAAAATATCATTCATAGATGGCAAGGGAGTGTATACATTATCAGATTTTTTATTTGCTGATGATATCTTTTTGTGCACAGAAAGTAGGGAAGATATGGAAGTTATTCTGAAGATGTGCACAAAAGTGGGTAAAGTGATGGGTATTAAATTTAGTGAAGAAAAATCAAAAGTAATGATAAATGCTAGAGAAAGAGAAGAGAAAAGAATTTTTAATGAGGGATATACAATTAAATGTGGTAAATAGGTATAACTGTTTGGTAATCATCTTAAGTAACCAGGAGAATTGTTTGGATGAATGGGAGAAAAAATTAATAAATGAAGCAAAAAAGAAAGGAACTAATAAATAAATTAATCGTGTTTTCATATAATAAATATGATGTAGCAAGAATTGTACAGGAGTGTCAGTAGTTGAGTTAACTTATGATAATGATGCATTATGTGTTAGTAAAGGGGTATTAGATTATTTAGAAAAAGTACAAAGAGAAGTAGAAAGACATGCAGTATATGCAGGTGTAAATGGCAATGGAGGCAATTCAAAGAGAAATGGAACTGTCAAGTTTTTTGCAAAAAGCAAAATGAAAATGTTTGGTAGATTGTAATTTATGAATAATATGAGAATAGCGAAAATAGTATTTAATTGAGTTATAATACTGAGTAAAAGACAGGCAAAACATGGGATGATTGTGTTAGGTGAATTGTCAAATGTTATAGTAGCAAAGAATAAGACAGAAAAATAGATGCATTAATAAAAAATAGAGAACTGTAGAGATGAAGAACTAGTATGAAGAGTAAAAAGAGTTTAAATATATATAGAAATAAACAGAATATTGGGTGTGCATTAATTTATGATAATAGCAAGGAAAGTAGTTTACTGTTTAGGCTCAAATAGGATCATTAACAACAAGGTATTATACACAGAAATGGAGAAATATGAGTGATTTAGTTTGCAAGTTATGTAAGAAAGGCATGGAAAATATTAGGTATCTGCTGAAAAGAAAGAAGCAGAAGCATTTACGCTGTGGCATAATACAGCAGAAATCTTAACCAAGCTACTGAATATAATAGCAGAAGTTTTTAATCCAGCTTTTAGCATACTATGAGTTTAGCACTAAAAATATTTGTACAATAAAAACCATGTGCTAAGTTCAGCTAAAGCTAGGCATCACTTTCCTTCATGTAATATATCTTCACTGGAAAAAAATGTAGGGAAGGTAAAAAATCCTTTAAGTAGTCTGCAACACAACCTTCAACCAAGAACATGAGTTTCTGCTATATCTGTCTCACCTGAAACTTTAAGAGGAGACACAAATGGAAAAAAATGTGCTATTTTTTTCATTTACTTGGAATTTCTACAGATCTAGAACAAATTTAACCAGGCTCATGTTAAGAAGCCTTCAAGGAGAAGCTCAATCGTGGAGAAAACTGAAATTGCTAATGAAAATGACTCCATGAGTGCTAAATCCATAGCTATAGATATTATTTTTTATATTTGCACACTATATTTTTATTAATAGCAAATCTGTTTTTGTGTCATAAATGTAATAAGTTGTTGTCTCTCAATTTGCCCTCTGGGTAGAATCAATCATTGTTATCTTTGATTTTTGAAAATGTTTTACTAACTCTTAGTTATTTTTAAAGAAAGAACCTAATGAATTTAAAATCAATTCATGAATAAAAATTAATTGGTTAGTGTTTGAAATGTCATACTATCATGTGATCAGTTTTTGTTGTTAATTAGATATTAAATAATTGTTTTTTTTAATATTCTTTCTAGTCTTAATTGCTTTATTCTGTTCAATTCCTGTTTTATGAAGTGCAGTATGTGTGTGACCTTATATCATGACACCTTATATTCTAGGATTTAGTTTTTTTATGATTACAATAAAGCTATTTATTTATAAATAGTGGAAGCCCATGATGTGCTTAAGGTTGTTTACAATAAGTTAATTTATTTATTTATTGTCTTTCTTAATCACAGTAATAAATTAGAGTTCTTGCTCCTGAGTTAAATTCATGAATAACAGCTATATAGAATAAGGGCATATATATTTAGTGTATGGGCATCCAGATGATGATTGGTGATGATTTTGGCTTGGTGCAAAGAAGTCCATGCACTATATTTTATTTAGTTTCTATTAGAATGTAAATTTATAGTTTGCCAGTACATTAATGGTACTAAGTGGCCAAAGCATTGACGATGATGAGCATGTTTCAATATCCCAGCTTTATTGTCTTTCTAGTTATATATTCTATGGGATCAGCACTTAGGTTTATGCATCCAAATTAAGGTTTAAATAATTGTCCAAGCTGGCAAAGGATAAATAGTGGTCATGGTCTACAGTAGACCAATTTCAAATCCAGTCACAAGCTTGACTGTTGATTTATTTTACTTTTAATCCCTCACAATGATGAGAATTACTTGTAGTTATTTTTATTTATTGATAATGCTGTGAATTTGGTTAATTATACTTATAGTTGCTCTAACGAGTTAACTGTGCTGATCTCTCAGAGTGATGTATCATGCTCATCCCTTTTATATTAAATTTTAGATATTTTTTCTTGAGGATAGACAAATTCCTCAGATCCCTAATGATTTAAACCCTGATTTTCCATACTGATGGTCATCGCCTCAGGTATGACCCCTTATTTTTCCATAGTGATACAATATATATATATATAATACTTTGAATGGATGTTTTAGATGAAAATATTTAATTAGAAAGCACTTAACTAAAAAAAGTAGTTAATGAAAATCAGCCAAGTGTTATAGTAAAACTGATTTTATTCAAAAGGAAGACTCCCAAAAAATCAAGCCTATAAGTTTTACTTTAACACCTGGCCCGGAGCAGTTGATTTTTATTAACTAAGATAAGTGCTTTGTAATTAAACCATTATAAATAGATAATTCCACACATTAAATGCATAAAAATCATGTAAACAGCATAAGTTAATTCAAAGTTTATTAAACCCTTAGCCTGAGGTAAGAGAAATGTTGCTTATTGCTTATACTATTCATAGAAGTATAAAATTCAATTTTTAAAAAAGTAATAAATGGTTATATTTTTTAAAATGCAAACTAACACATACTGCTCTACCAAAAATATAGTGAATTGATTATAGAAGAGGCTACATTATTTGTAAATAAGAAGTAGTGCATTATGTAAAAATAAAAATGTGTAATTGCACATTTTCAAATATATATAAAGAATTAATTTTTAGCTTTCACAACTTTAAAAGTTACATTGAATTAATATTTATGTTAATGGATATAAAAGTGTAAAAGAATATATTTTATAAAAATCATTGTTAAACATGAAAAACCAATCCTCTGTAAACAAGTCAAAAGTGTTGTTTTTTAAAAAAGTAACATAATTAATTCATTTACTAAATAGGATTAAAATAATATTAAAATGTTTATCAACAACATCATGTGCATATATAAAGACTAGCATGTAAGTTATGAAAAATATATTTTGGCCAGCAAGTGGTTTATTTGCAAAAGAAAGAAGAAAAATTTTAGGTAGCTATTAAGAGGAGAATAATTGTTGAAGAGTTCTTTATTCTATAATTGTTGAAGAGTTGTTTAACAGTTGTTACTGAAAAATAAGAAAAAACTAAGTCATTGAAGTAAAATTCAGTTGAAAATCAAAAGTAATTATAATTTTGCATCAGTGACCACAAGATTTTCAGCTAATTCTAACTATCATAATGTTGCTATAGTAATAAGTTAATTATGGAAGCATAATTTAGTAATATTCCTCAACCAAAGCTATAAAATATGGTTAAACTGTTATGACCTATAGTATAATGGATTAAGGTTTCTCCCATCATTCTTCACACATAATCCCTAAAACAATAGTTTTCTCTCAGTCTACATGATTGATTGATTGCTTGATAGCCTAAATGCAACAAACATTGCATCCTAAATTGTCTGCCTAAATTGAGAATTGCAAAACAACAAGCCTTTAATCCTTGCCCTATATCAAAATTACACATAATCTTATTGAATAGTCAAATAATATTCTACTTATAAGATGTGATATGTTAGACTATTTCCATGAGTGAATGTTGAATGTATATAAAATTTTAAACTTTATTTAAACTTTCCAAATACAAACAACTTGTTAGTAATAACACACAAATAGACAATACAGGTTAGTAATTACACAATGTTTCGAGTAGTATTATTCTCCACTCTTCTTCAGGTGTTGCTGGCCTATATGCACAGTGACAATATTCTATTAGAAGTTGAACTCACACCTTTAGATTCTTGAATATTGAATTTAAGGCAAACACTCTACCAACTGAGCTATTCTGTCAAAGGCAACATATAGTAAAAATTTGATATATTTATATAAGAGGGTTGGTTCAAATCCTCCTGAGTCCTCCTTTTTTTTTATAATGAGTCTAATTATTATTATTTTATTTTTTCCTAAGAGCAACATTAATTAGAGGCTTTCATACATTGTGTATTGCCACACTGGGTTGACTTATAGGATTATTTACTATTGTCATATGAGCAGCTTCCTTGAATTTTCTTCTATGCATTTTTCCTCTTTATCCAATATCTTTGTATTTTTCCACTTAAACATATGGTCATTAGTACATACATGATCTGCTATGGTAGACACATCTGTTTTTTCTCTTTTAACCATTAGTTTGTGCTCCTTCAATTGCTGTTCAACAGGGCAACAGGTCTCACCAATGTATTTCCTTCCACATTCACATGGTATTTCATAGATGCAGTTTTTGTTCTTCAGCATTTCCAGTTTAGGCTTAGTAGAAGTAAGCATTCCTCAAAGTGTGGTATGGCTTTGGAAAGCAGTTCTAATGTTATATTGACTGCAGATTTTCTTTAATTTGTCTGCCATTCCTGGTATGTATGGATACACTACCGTACCAATAACTGTTTTCTCTTTTGGTGTCTCTTTGTGTTGTCTATTGAAGGTTTTTCTGATGACTGCTGATGGATAACCATTCTTCATAAGCATTTGTTCTATGTGAATCTTTTCTTTTTCCAAATCACTGGTTTCTGAATAAACCTCCTTTGCTCTGTTCCATAGTGATAATACAATTCCTTGTTTAGTGCTTCTTGTATGATTGGATGTATATGCCAAGTATTTGCCAGTGTGTTGTTTTTCTATACACTGTTGTTTTTACTTTGCCCTGAGGGAGTCTTGTTACAAGAACATCCAAGAACGCCAATGTTTGTTCTTGTTCTGATTCCATCGTGAATTTAATTGTAGGAGATATGTTGTTAATGTGCATCCAGAATGACTGTAATTTTACCTCACCATGTGGCCATACCACAAATGTATCATCAACATATCAAAGCCACACTTTAGGTTGACATGGAGTAGTATTTATGGCTGTGGTTTCAAGTTCTTCCATGTGAATGTTGCTGAGCAAGGGTGACAGTGATGATCCCATGGCCATCCCTTGATTTTGTTGGAAGAATTATGAGTTATATTGAAAGTATGTTGTTGTTACACAGAATGTTAATAATTCCATTATACTATCAATAGGTAGAGCTGTTCTAGTTTGTAGATTATTATCATCATATAACCTTTTTCTTACAATAGACAATGTCTCATCACACGGTACATTTGTAAGCAGACTTTCCACATCAAAGCTTACCAATATGTCAGTTCTTTCCATTTTCATGTTCCTGACTAATTCTACAAAGTGCTTAGAATCCCTAATGAAAAACTGTGTCCTATATGTCAATGGACTAAGAACTTTGAGAAGAAATCTACTATATGTTGCCTTTAACAGAATAGTCAGTTGGTAGAGCGTTTGCCTTAAATTCAATATTCAAGAATCTAAAGGTGCGAGTTCGACTTCTAAGTGAATATTGTCACTGTGCATATAGGCCAGCAACACCTGAAGAAGAGTGGAGAATAATACTACTCAAAACATTGTATAATTACTAAGAAGTTGTTTGTATTTGGAAAGTTTAAATAAAGTTTAAAATTTTCTATACATTCAACATTCACTCATAAATGATGGAAATAGTTCAACATATCACATCTTATAATATACCATCATTATAAACCTTCAGACAAATATTCTACTTATTTTGGACATCACTACTTAAGGGGAAAAAAATAATTTAAGATTTGTCTTGAAGAGCTTAAATATATATCTATAAATGGCTCTTATGGATTATATGCATACCTATCACAAGTACATTAACTAGTAGTAATTTATGCTTTATTCAATTTCTGAAAGGTTTAAATATATAATTATTATTATAATTAATAAATTATTTTTCTTTATTGCCATACCCTAAATATAAAATCTTTTTTTTTCTTCCTTAAAAATGTTGTGGGATTGTTGGCATATTCTTAAAATAAATTGACTGTTTTAAATATGTTTATTCAAACTTTTATTTTTTGATCTTTATAACTGGTATTTATACCTGAAACATGATGATATTATTATTATTTTGTTAAAATTGTTATTGTTAATAAGAACGCATATTTTAATCCTTCCCTTGGATTTTTTATGTATGCATCCAATCTCTATGAAATATTTATAGTTGGTGTCATAAACATCTGTTCTCTGCCCACAACAATTGGCAAAAATAATAGGGATGGCCTTTCTACCAAGAAAGTATCACCCGTAATTAGATTGTACTCATTTAGATGAGGGATCGTGAAATTTAACCATTACCATTAGAGAATTAATTGCAATGTCTCACAAATAAAATGGGACTTCATTTGATCATCATTGTTATCCTTATCTCAGCACATGCTTGAGCTATTTCTTCTCTCAGGTTGTTTTCTCTTATCTCTATATCATGACCATTGTTATACGTACTGTCAAATTTTTCAATCATACTTTCTATTTGATCCCTAAGTTTATTATAAAGTCTTTCTCCATTGTGAATTATGGCCTCTTCTCACAATTCCACTTGATGTTATAAGGCTTCCTGTGTCTATGTGTTTTTTGCTAATACTTTATTTACCTGCTCTATTTCTTCTTTTAACTTATCTATTCTTACACTTTTTGACCTTATATCCTCTCTAATATCACTAATATTTTCTTTCACTGGCCTTAATTCATGTTTTAATTCTTCAATACTTTGCCCTATTTTTTTGCTCTAATGCTTCCATTGCATGCTAAGTTTTATATGCCCTTTCTAATTACTCCTATTTCATTTCTTGCTAATTTATACAAAATTTTCCTTCATTACATCCTGTTGACTTTGTTTCATTTCTTGCTGATTTTGTTTCATTTCTAATATTAAAAAACATCCATAAGCATTTGCATCTCTGTGGTTTGTCTTCTTTTTTAACAACCCCAGGATTTTTAAAAGTGATGGGCTTGCCTTTTCCCCGTCTAACTACTTGGGTGTTCATCTATCATTTTTCTTTTCAGTTTCCATATTGGGAAAGATAAGAGAGCAAAAAAAAAACTTCACTATTTTATAGCTTAAACTCCTGCTTTTAATAATAACTTTTCTGCTTATGATAAATTCTAGTATTTAACTACTCTTTTTATATCTTATGAACTCATTTTATTTTTAAACAATTATTCTATTAATAATGAACTCTTTATATTTTACTGATTCATTTTAATAATGAGCTTCCATTCCAAGCATTCCTAATTTCCACACATATCACTATGCTAGCACTGACTAACTTTTTTTTTTTTATCTAATAAGGTACTACCAACTTCTTAAAATCTCAGATATATTGAGTTTGTAAGTGAACTTATGTTGATAAACCATTTAAATAATGTATATATATCCCACATTGGGAGACTATCTAAATAAATACACATATTGTACCACTAGAAAACAGTGGTACATGTCTGTAATTTTTATAAAAATTAAATTAAGATAAAAATAAATTATAAGTGACTTAATTTAAAGATTTTTTTTTTTTTAAACAAAAAAATAAAAAATACTGCATCATAGTTTTCTCTGAGAATAAAACTTCTTAGTAGGAGGGAGGAGTAATGTATATGATAGAACTAAAAAAAGGTTTTTTTCCCTCTCTCTTTAACGAAAAGAGCTTTTATAAAGTAAAAACTAAATAAATATGTAAGATTTAGAATAAAATTAGTCTGTAAAAATTTGTATGTAAAAAAAAAAAAAAACACTTTTGTTATGTAATTAATTTATAAGATTTTGATTAATAATAGAATCAAAATCAATAGTTGTATTAATTTTAAAAAAAAACTAAACTATCTTATTGAGAATGCTTAGATGAATCTGAGCAAGGGATTAAGATAACCAAAAATGTAAAATTAATTAAAAGACATTTCAAGTTAATATCTAAATTAAAAAATAACAATAAGAGATTACAACTATAGAAAAAAAAGTATATAAAGTCGATCTCTCTATTGTTTTTTAGTCGGGGCTGCAATTTGCTAGATCATTCATCAGTTCAGACAGAATGCAGAATCCAAACAATCAAAGATCCAGATATTTGGAATGCAGTAGTAAGTCAGTCAATTACTGATAAGGTCAACATTAATGGAGAAGCCGCATAAGCCATTGATGTGTCTGATGGGGCTTCATGCCCCAAAACCTCCACAAGTCAACTATTTCACCTGGAAAAAATGTTGGATTGATGCCATAATCAAAAATAAATGCTACTGCTATTCTCCCCCCCCCATTGCTGAGTCATAGAATGGAAACCAGCCATGAAGCCATCGATGGAGAACCAAAAGGCCAACTGGTTGGAAAATACACATAAATTAAAACCTAGGTAAAGATACTTTATCACTGTCTATAGACACTTTATATTTAAATGAATGAACTTTAATTAACAAAGGACTATCTTAATTTAGCCTGAGTAATTACTTATATGTTTTTGTATGTAAATTTCAATATTATTGGGTTATATTATATATGTGTATGGTTAAATAAATATTAATGTTTGCCTTAATTGTTATTTTGTCTATTTTCTCTTTCTCTCTTGTCACTGCCTCACCAGTAAATTACTGTAAAGTTACTTTATGTATTAAGTAAATATGCTGGACTTTGAGACAGAGTGAGCTAATCATGGAATATTTCAAGCGCTGGATTATGGGCCTACCATTCAGGCATGTTAGTTACTTCATGTAATTAGCTGGCACCTGAGGTTTACCTCTAAACAAATAAAATGCTTTGGATGGTAGGGGTTTGAATCTAGCAGTCAAGGTGGGTCACAGTCTGGAAATGTGATCACGTTATATGCTGCATACCTCAGTCTGATTGTGGGTATCATTGAGAGCTCCTCTATCGATGGTATTCTCCCCTCTGCTTGAAGGGCTGGTCCATTCACGTTATGTTGAAAACGTCAATTTGAAAATTATGTTAAATAAGGTTTGAACACAATAAAACGGTTTCTATTAAACGGACCCAGTTCAATATATTACAGCAAAAATCAATAGGTCATGAGAGTAGATTTTTGATTCTTGATAAAATAAACAATTGATCAGGTAGTCAATAGCAATTAAATGCCAGACAAATCTAACAATTAGCAACAAGGTTTATTAATAATAGCAAAATGAAAGTGTAAAAAAACAAAACAAATAGCTTACATTAATGGATAGTTTTGAACAAAGTAAGAACATATATATTAGTAAATTGAGTACAATTCTTTTTAAAAGTAGTTAATATATTTGACAGGTGATTATTTCTATTTTTCCATTATTACTTCTTCAAATTAACTTTTAGTTCATTAAAATAATAAAGTATTCTGTAATATAACTGTTTTTATACCCAACACTTCAGAAGTGTGCATAAATATTTGAAATAACATTAATTATTAATTAAACATTGTCAGATTTTATTAAACCACCTCCTGTGTGCTCAAATTTTCTAACTAAACTCATATATGGTGCAAGACCCATGCCAAAAGAAAATAGATAATGAACAATGATAAAATATATAACTCACATTAAATAAAAGTGAAAAATATATATTAAGACATGGGAAGCTTTACTATGCTTGACCAATACAAATAAGAACCACAAATTTAAAGTAGTAGACAACATTGGTTAAGACAAAAAAATATATAAAGTGGGTATGAGAAGAATTGTTGCTGAACCCAATGCTAAATCAGAATCTGCCTATATCTAGCAGTAAGCACAACAATAATAGAAGAACAAATGCCTAAATAAAGTACTAATGCTATTTATTAAAAAAATCATTTATATGCACTCTCACAAATAATCAGAACAATCACTTTTTCTTACAGACATATATGATAAAATAGCAAGAACAGGTCAAGCGTAATATTATGTATACATATATATGCAATAAAAGATTTTGCTAAAAAGTGTTCAAAGTAGATTGGATAAATTGAAAGTCTTAATTATTAAAAAAGATACAATTTTAAAAATTAAGTATTGGCTTTAGACATTATAAAATTTTCAACAGAAAGATAATAAAATTCGTTACAAGGTTTGTTTTTTGAAATGAAAATTGTTAACATTAAAATATACAGCCAATTTTAAAATCTCTTTAACACAAGTAGAATTAAAATTATCTTGTTCAACAGAACTAGAAATTAAATTTTGAGATCAGCAAAGCATCTCAATATTTATAATAAATAAAATCTCTGTTATAGAATAATAATTGTAATAATATTCCAATAAAAATAATGCATTATAACGATCAAGCATTGGTGGTCGAAAGGTCAGCGACAGCTGCTTTACAAGCAGTTGTCCCGGTTTAGCGGGTTGGCTTCCCGGCTGGTGCTATATATATATTTTAAATACTGTACTTACAATAAACTTTGGGAGTACTTCTTAACCTTCTTCTAACTGAAACCATTTATACTTAGTGAGAGTAACCATTATTATGTTATATCCTCAGATTCACGAAGCACATTGTTTATTAATTAATAATATCCTATTTCTTTTTATCAAAAATGCCTCCTTAATTTTTTTTATTTATTATGGTTTCTTTGAAAAATCTTAGTTGTTTTCATTTACTAAGTATAAATGGTTTTCAGTTGAAGAAAGTTAAGAAATTAACTTATTTCTGCTGGTTATTATATTTATAAAAAATATTATCCTCTTTATAATTCATTATTTTTATGTTATCAGCTTAGACTGATAAGTTATTAACTTTACTTTTTTTGCTTTATTCCATCCAAATGAAAAATGATAAACATAAAAAAAAAAAATCAATTGCATTCTCTAATTAGCTGATATCAAGCCAACTGCAATAAGAAGAAAACTCATTTCCATTGTAAGACATTTAATTATTAAAACATCTGAGGAAACGGCCCAATTTATGATAAGATTATATTTAAGAGGCATAGAAAGGATATTGTAAAACCTAAAGCAATAGTTATGTTGAATTTTAATAAATAATTTAATATCTTAAGGAATTAAATTTTGAAACATTTATATGGGGGGGGGGGGTTTACACTGAGTTGTTTTTATTCTATTTTCCCATTACTACTTTCCATAAAATTTTGCTCTCTAGTTAGTTATCCTATCTGCAGACCCAAATGCTCAAGAATTATTCTAAATAAATAATATCATTGTTTTTGTAAAAATAAAAATTATTCCCAAATAAATAATGATGACAAGCAGGTGCTAGGAAAAAACAAATTCGAAAATTTTCGTAGATAATAATAAACCATCTCGAAAGCAAGAGTTTTTTTTTTTGTTTCATGTGCCAAAGCATCGGCAGGGAAGTGAACCCACGAACCTGGGACAACTGCTTGTAAGGCAGCTGTGCTGACCATTCGGCCACCAACACTTGACAAAGGAGAGTTTTGTTAGTTTTCAAATCAATTTTTGACAGATGATTTTATATATATGTAAACACAGACAAACATATATATATATGCTCTCCTATTTGTGAAGCATAGAAATTTAATATAAGGCAAGCTTGCATTTCTATTTTTTTTTTAAAGATAATTAAACAACTTTGCTACAATCATGTTTATTATATGTAATCCATTGGATAATTTAAAATCTACATTTCCTTAGAGAAATAAATATTTAAATGATTTTAAGTGATTTAAAATTAGAAATTTTAATTGGTTCTTATGCTTTTACTTGTAATGTATGTAAGTTTAAGTTCTTTACCTGAAGTCAGTTGGAGAAATTCAAGAAAAAAAATGACACGACCAAGCTAAAACATTTGATCATCTTGCCTCCGTCTTAACACAATTTATTTTACTATTTCAGTAATAGAACTACATCATGAACTTCAATGAGACCTTTATGTCATTAAGATGTCTGATTTGTAACCCTATTTAATCTTTGAGCGTAGTTTATATTACTTAACGGAGTAAAATTAATTTCTACTTTTTAAATACAAATCCGCTTTACCCTTTTAATCTGATTTTCCATTTAGCATTACTGTATTATCTTTGAGTGGAAATCAGTAAGCAATTTTATTTTCGAAGTAAATTTTTAACACTTCCTTTACAGCGAAAGCGTAAAAATATCAATTTTATTATAACGTTTAAATGTTAGATTTGAAAATATCAAACAACTTTGAAAATTTAAATTGGATTTTAAATTAAGATTAATTTATTACAAAAATTAACTAATGGAAATTATGAAGGTAACATGACTTTTAAAAGAGCCAATAAAAAAACATAAAGCTGTGGTGGCGTTAAATATTATTAATATACAGTATAATAAATGTAATAAGTGCGATTATACTCAACTGTAGAGACGTTTGTTATTTCTATAAATACGGCTTATCGCTTTCGAAAACTTATGGCATTCTCATATTCGTAGCAAGATGAACTATAATCATAATGGAGAGATGAGTGTAATTGTATATATTTGAAGTGATTAAAATTTATTTAAATTCGATGTTAAATATTTAAATTAAAGCGTCCATTTTTTTTGGAGAGAGAAAATGATGAATCTCTACAGTTGATAGCATTCGTATTATTGACTATATAGCAAGCCTCTTATTTTTCTCTTTGAAAAATTTTGATCGATGTATTGAGGTATTGTGTAGAAGAGGACAGATTCATGTCCTATCGCATTTTGATGCTCAGGGAATATAAAGCTATGTTCTGGCTTGTCTAAGGCTCTTCTGTATAAGTATTGGTGCTGGGAAAGGCATGTAGACAAGGATTCTCGGGATTCCCCAGAATAGATTGATTGGCATCCAGTTTGGGGGCATTTAATTTTGTAAATGATGCTAGGGGTAAGTTCAGGTTCAAACCTATCTTTGGAGTTATTTAGGGGATGGTGCAGAAAGCAAGGCGATAAGTTGAAGAAAATTTTAATCTCTTCAAATATATACAATTAGCCTCATCTCTCCATTATGATTATAGTTCATTTTGCTATGAATATGAGAACACCATAAGTTCTCGAAAATGCTAAACCGTATTTAATTTATAGAAATAACAAGCTTCTCTATAGCTGTGTATAAGAGCACTTAATACATTTATTATTATATATGTATATGCATACTTAATTTCAAGATGATGTTTTATAATAAATCTTGAGCATGAAGCACTATGGTAATGTTTATGGCAAAATCACTGTTCAGTCGTTTTATTGCATGATTATAATGCGTTTTGTCAGGGAGAGACTTTTTTTAAGCCATAAACCTCTTTTTTCAATAGGACATATATCACATAATATACATACACGTGCAAATACAATAAATAAAAATATTTACAAAGCAATAAACTTCAAATGCACATACTATAAGAATAATTTGAAAGTCAGCCATTCTAGAATTATTTTAATAAACTAGCAATTAAGACCTACTCTCATGTTAACCTGAATTCTCCAGTCGGAAAAAAAAAATCCACTTTTATCTAACTTGCACTCGATATTAGAAGAGTGGAATTTTTATCGTAGAAAATATTAGAAGAGTGGAATGTTATATTGGCAGCATTAAAAGTGTAATGTCAATTATTCTTCCGAATATTATTATATTTATGGCTCCTTTTTATTTATGGGATTATTAAAATTTACTTTCTAATTGTTATCTAACACTGAATATAAATTTAATCAAGATTATCTGAAGATTGCTGATAATATAACATTTCATACTTTTAAGTATCAGTGATTGTTTATTATCCATACAATAATGGAGAGATTAGATAAACGTAAATTATTTTTTATTTGAGTATATAATATGAGAGAGGATCTTATTTGCCAGTTTATGAAAATGACTTATTTTTTTATGAATTATTATAAATTACAGTAAAATATGCTTAATTGTATAAATAATAATTTTGAAGACAATAAAAAAAAAGTGAGATGAGAAAATAAAATTGCTGAATTAATAAGAACTAAAGAATCAAATCAAGTAAAACTTTGCAAAAGCAGGGAAAAGGCATGTATCCTAAGTGGGCTGATCATAGCTACCATAGATGATAAAAACAGCAGCAGATTTTTATTTTATGCCACAGACAAGCATAGCGTTCCTCATAAGGGGGCATAAGTGAAATTATTTTTTAGGGGCCCCAACAAAGTTTCAAATAAAAAAGATTTAGATTTAATTGTATCAGATAAACAGTTTATATTTTTATAATAGAAATTATATGAATATTAAAATGGATAGTAAAAGGATTAAAAATACATAGAAGTTCTTTAAGTCATCTAGCCTTTAGAGATGATGTTGTTTGTTTTCCAAAATAATGTGTCAGAGTTTCAGAAATATTGCAAGAGTTATCAGATGAAAGTAAAAAAGTAAGAATAAAGATTAAAAAATGTTTAATGAATTTTCTCAGAAAAAGAAAATAATGATTGATTATCAAACATTAAAAGTCACAAATATTTTGGTCAGATTATTAATGCAGATGAAATAATTGAACTTAGCTGGAGTACTTTTTGTAGAAATAATTTATAATAAAAGGATGTTTGATAGAAACATTTTAAATAAATGTATTTTATCAGCTTAGGAATTTAGAAAAGTGCAGTATAGAAACATTACAATCCTGGAGAAATGCATGTTGGGAGCAAAAGTGAAATACTTGACTGAGAGAACAAACAGGTATTATTGCCATCTTTGAAAAAATTAAGAAACTAAGTTTGAATTTGGTTGGACATATTGCTAGAAGAGATAAGAGTAGAAATCTTGAACTAGTTTTTAATCTAAATAGCAACATCTTAAAAAGAGATTTCATATGATATGGATAGATGAAATAAGAAAATTTATAATTCTGATGTGTAGAAAAAAGGCAACAGATTTAAACTTGAAAAGATCATTTTGGAGTACATTGATAATGAGTGAAAATGAGAATTACATTTTATTACTAAATATAACACCTTACAAATACTTTATAAATAATTCAGAGTTAAGTCACAAAAAATACTTTCATAAAGAACTGATATTTTTAAAAAAGTGACAATTCTATTGAATTATAATGGTAAAAAAATAATTTTTCACTGTTCCTTTCTATATAAATATATCTAATGAATTTGATCAATGTTCACCCATTGTAGGACAATGATAATTTTTAATAAGCTTTAATTGACAGAAAGAATGCTCAGTACTAAAAATTGTCACAGTTCATATAAAACAGTTCTTATTACAAAGAATGTATTCAGAAAAAGTTATCTAATGTGCATTAAAATAAATGAAATACATACCTTTTTTTTTTCATACGTCATAGCATCGGCCGGGACGCGAACCCACAACTGTCTGCAACCAACTATTTGCCTGCAAGGCGGCTGCAATGAC